>VZRI01007967.1:230355-471755 GCA_013397515.1 Upupa epops
ACTGCAATAGCCTCAAAGAAGAGCCAAGAGCCAAAGGAAGCTAGAAGTATGCCAGAGATGTCATGACGTCTGCATGAGGATCGGGAAAAGGAATTTTCCTACAATCACCAAATGCATATTGTGTGCTGTATTCTTGCCACACCCCCACACACCCTTTTCTCTTCTGGAAAGTGAGGTGTGAGTGTGTGTGCTGGTGGATGTTATGATATAAGTGTTTGTGCACACCCTCTTACTCCAGACCTCTCATTTAAGGCCCAAACCCAATGTGTTAGCTGACTCCTACTTCTCTCAAGAGTTTACTTTTCTTTTTGGTGATGGGTTCAATAAACTGTTGTCTTTCTAGCAAAGTTGCTTCATTAACTGTTGAATTCTCAGTGAGAGCCGGTTGTTGTGCTAGAATTACAGGCACCAACCCAAACCGATTTAGACCCTTCTTGCTAAACCATTACAGAAGCACTGGTAACACATACAGCACTCAATATAATGAACCTTCCTGTAGGACTGGCAGGTGATATATTTGCATGAAGTACAACAAGGGTGAGTGTAGAGTCTTGCATCTAGGCAAGAAAAACTGCAGGGACCAGTACATGTTGGGGACTGACCTGTTGGAGAGCAGTGTAGAAGAAAGGGACCTGGGGGTCCTAGTGGACAGCAGGATGACTATGAGCCAGCCAATGTGCTCTTGTGGCCAAGGACAGGGAGCTGCTGCAGGGTGATCAGTGTAGAGCAACAAAGACTATGAAGGAAGTAGAACACTTCCCTTATGAGGAAAGGCTGAGGGAGCCGGGTCTCTTTAGCTTGGAGAAGAGGAGGCTGAGGGGGGACCACATTAATGTCTATAAATATGTGAGGGGTGGGTGTCAGGAGGATGGAGCCAGGCTGTTCTCAAGGTCATCTAGTGATAGGAAAAGGGCAATGGGTGCAAGCTGGAACATAGGAGGTTCCATCTAAATATCAGAAGGAACTTCCTCCCAGTGAGGGTGATGGAGCATTGGAACTGGCTGCTCAGGGGGGTTGTGGAGTCTCCTTCTCTGGAGATGGTCAAGACCCACCTGGATATGTTCTTCTGTGACTTGGTCTAGGTGATCCTGCTGTGGCAGGGGGATTGGACTAGATGATCTTTTGAGGTCCCTTCCGATCCCTAATGATTCTATGATTCTATCTTTAGACAGCAATGACAGAAACAGTGACATAAGCTTTCATGATTTACCAAAGGACAGTGTCAAGACTGACTGTCAGGAGGAACTGAAACATAGGAATAATGTGAATCAGGATAGGAAGGGAAGGTTAGGCAGCAAACCTGTTCGTCATGCTTCATGATCACTTCATCCATGTCATCTGTTTCAAGTTGGTCACATGCAACTTCCTTTAAATCTACTAGAGAAACAAAGGATGAAAGGAGTGAGGAGATAGAAATGACAGTCTAACTGGAAGTTCCCATGAAATGAAAGAGATCAAAGTGTGACTACAAGTCTCCATGAAATAAAAAGGTAGCAACAGGACATTTTCCCACAAAATTAAAAAAAGAAAAAAAAGAGAGGTCCCGCTTAATTCCAAGCAATTTTCAACCTCTTCTATCCCTAAAGAGCAGCTGGGATCAACACATGGCCAATTAGTCTACACTGCTATGAAGGTAAGTCTGCAGAGGAGACATTTCCTCTAATAAAATCAGCAGTGGTTCTAGAATATCTGGCTTCAAAAAGAAGCATCTGTCTTCTACTGTGCTGTCACTGGGTTTAAAGGTATATGGCAAAAACACTGTCCTGAACAATCAGAAAACTAGATTGATAAAATGTTATTCCAGAATAAATATTTTTCTTTGTTTGTTTCTCATCCATGAGAAATTAAGCAACCTCCCCAAAGTCCCACAAAAAAAATACTATGATCAAGTCAGGAACTGATCCAGATCTCCTTTAAGTAAAGCAACAAGCACTTTCCACTTTTTCCTTTGCCTAATACCATTTTAATACAATCGTTGCATAGTATCTGTACATTCTAGTTTAACTTCTTAACTACCATTTAAGTTCCTTTGGACAATTAAGTCAGGCTTACTCTTCAAGGCAATTCTTCATGGAAAGTTTGTGTACAAACTACTTCCTCAGTCTCTCGTCTAATTCTGATGTAGACTGCCCAGTAATATCAAATCAGTTTTCAGACTGTGAAGACTACAGCCTGTTTGTTAAGATTTGTTTCAAAAGGTAAAGGACAGAAAAACAGAGGACAGGAAGTAAAAAGAACAGAAAAATAATAACAGGACAGAAATAGTAAAAAAAAAAAAAGGGTTTCAAAATCTATACATATAATCCAGATATGGAATAGGAGGATTTTTTTCCAGTGTGACAGATGGTCAAGTTAGTATCTTAACAGATCTGTTAATGTACACACCAACTCATGGACAGACACCTGAATTTTGAAAATTCTTAGAAACATGCCTAGCTTTCTTATGATTGTTCTTTATGTTTCAACTGCATGCTTTTAATTAGCACATGCTTTTCCACCCAAACTCTTCACAAGATTGTTTCTGCACCTGATGTAAGCATCATTATGCCATCATCATCACATTTGCAAATGAACTGAAGAAAGTGACATGCAGAAAAATGACATTAAAAAATACCTTCCACCTGAGAAAGAATAAATTAAATGTGAAGGGTATGCTGACAAGAAACAGATTTGTCAAAAAATCTAGGAAAATCACTTTAAGAAAGCGACTTATTCTTAAAAATCTTCGACTTTTTTTCTCTTAAGTGTCTCACTGTTCTTTTGCAGCAATGACTTCTGCTGCATTTTTTATGACATTCAGTATATTAAGTAGTTCATACAATTAGGTTGTTTACTCCTCCTTATGGAATAGAATCAAGGGAAATCTTAAGACATTCCTATAACTGCAAAAGGCTGCCCAAGACCCTACTGAAGATATGAGGGAAGATACATTTAGATTTTTCTGAAAACTAAGCACGCAGTTCACTTCCTCCACGCCCAAACCAGGGCTTGCATATCTGGGTTTTTTAGTTAGATGCAAGCAGACAAAACATACTCAATAATATAACTCTCACCCTCCATAATACACTGATTTAGACTAAAGGAAAAGAAAAAATGTAAGAACAGAAACATGTTTCCATTTACTTCAATTGGCACTGCAAATTTAGTACTACTTTTCTGTTTTCCAACACTGCTCATCCCAAAATCAAATATAAAAATATGTTCAGTTATTCGCTGGTAAGATAAATACAGAAAATTAAAACGAACATTTATTGTCCCTTCTTCCTGTAACAAAATGACTAAAAAATCTGAAGCGCTACTTTTAAGTAGATATATATATAAAAAAATAAAACTTACAACTAATATAGTAAGAGAAAGCACTGAGATGAAAGCCCTTGTATGCATATAACTTAGCTGTTAATATCACCTTACATGGGCATGAAATGTAATCACATATCTTAAAAGATGCAACACTACTTCCATTTAGACATGTAGTAGAAACCAGTACATACCTAATGACGCAAGAACTGTCCTGTGAAAATGTTGACAGGCAAAACATAACAGGGAAAGCAATGCACCAAATCCCTGAGCTAAAGCAGCTGATACTTCAGCCAAGTCCCTACTAAGTTTTATTGACTTTTTTCTTTTTCCTGCTGCTACCAATTGCTCACACCAGTGACCGAGTGGATATAGACTCTGTGAGCTAGATACTTGTCAAATAAGATCTAGCAAATGAGTGTATGTTTCTAGCCTTCTGAATGTAATCAACCATAGATCGCTTGACTTGGACACAAACTGGCGATACGCTCTGTTCAGCTCAGTTATGTGTCCGAGACAATTTCATGCATTTTCTGTATGAAGCAGACTGTAATTACTTACTTTTGTGTTTGGAATGAGGGGCAGACTGAGCTTCTGTAGTTACAGATTTTAGAGATTTAGGAGGCTCTTTAGGACCCCAGTCTTCTTCCCACTCCTTTTTAAATTTCTCTTCCTCTGCCGTAATCCTATAGGAAAAAAATGTAGCTAGGAATTTCAAGTATTAAAATTGACAGCATAAATATGAATTCTTTGCAATTATTTAGTCTGGGGGCCTCACTGAAAGCATGGAACAGAGAACTGGACTTTAAAATGCCCACTGATGCTGAGAGACGTGCATGAACTTGATGGGCACCATGTTTCCACAAGGAGCTGGAATGGCTGGAACTCTCTTTTGAAGGGTTCCACACTGAAGTATGTCTTAGTCATATAAAAACATGTGATGAATCTCTACATGTCTTTGTGTGTCATCTTTTATGCCTTTTTATGTGGGATGAAATAAATGTCTTTTCCCCAAATCAAATCAGTTTTGGTTTTACCTGCAGTTCATACATGGTTTTTTGAACCCTCCTCGTTTTCTTTTTCTTTTCACCCTAACTAATTGGTTCATTTTGTATAGGGTTTCTAAACCTATGACGCCACGTAACCTAATAGCTTGTAGCCTCATACAGAATCATAGAATCGTTCAGTTGGAAAAGACCTTTGATCATTAGGTCCAAGTACTAATCTAACTGTACCAAGCCTTTAAGTGATCCAAACTCTATTCTCAACTGTAGCCTTTGTTGAGCTGGTAAACTGAGAACTTGGTGTCAAAACTGCCAATGTCTTAGATATGTATAATGTTATTTGTAATTGGATTATCTTTTGTATCTCTAAATTACCTAAGGTAAATTTAAAATGTGGTCAAAGCACTATTTAGTCTGCAACTGTTATTTGAATTTGGAGGCATAGTCCGTAGTGGGGAATGTTAGAGACAATGTTTAGATTTTGTTTTACACTTACTTTAAAAAAACTCAAAGCATTCTACTGAAGTGAAATGGCCTGCCTGCAACTGTTTATTAAATTTATTGTTTAGATTAAATGTAAGTTCCTGTACTACCATCCTCCTTCTTCAATACTAAGGAAACTGCCACTGACATCACAGTTTGGATTGTAGTATGGTATAGTTTAACAAGTGTCTGAACAACACTTGGAATTTATACAAGGTAGTATAAAGACATGCTAGATCTTACAATGAGCAAGCCTCAGGGCAGTCTAATCTTAAAAGCCCTCCTGAGGAACAATGCACTTAGCTCAGCAGGATACTGCAGATATCCAACATTCTTTATAACAGACAGGCAATCTGGATCTGGAGAGTGGAATCATTCTTCACTTTGATAGATCTGATTTTATTGCAGCTTTTCATGGCTAATGCATGAATTTCTTCAGTAGACCACAAGAAAGAAGATGTTACACCTTTCAAATTCCTGGGAAATACGTAAGAACTTGTCCATGTGCTGCAGCAGAGCCCTCAGCAGGACTGTCAGATGATTTTTCTGTTGTGGCTGCTGAGGAACATATTTATTTCTGCACCTGACAGATTCAGAAGTCCCTGTACATTTTCTATCAGAGAATTTTAGCTAACACAGGTACATGAAAAGAGATCAAAATGAATGAATGTGAATTAAAAACTGTTTAAGATGTCAACATTGTGCAGCTGAACACTTCAGGGTCCATTTCAGCTCTAAAAGACTAAATCGGATATTGATTATGCAATTTCACACTTCTTCCAGGTCGTTTCTCAACATCATTTAGAAGGAAAAAATAATTGCTGTGACAATGCTTAAGTTTCTCTATACATTTATAACATTTATAACATTTTAATTGAACGCATTCCACTTGAACACACTGAATTTATTACTATCATAACTGTTTCCAGGAGCTGATTTTCACATCAGGTTCCTATTCATTAACTGTGGTCTACTTACTCAAGGGCATTGGATCCTACATTTTGCTACATTAAAATATTACATTTTATCAGAATGACCATGCAGAATGTTTTAGCCAAATCAAAGGACCCCTTTTCAGGCAGCACATTTCCAACGTAAGAGTTTTACTTACTGCTCTATCTCTCTTCGGTATCTCTCTTCTTCCTCTAAAGCCTTCTGGGAAATCTCCATTTTTCTTCTATAATAAAAGGAATTAGGACACTATGATAAAAATATTTTTCTGAGAAAGAATTTGTACAAAGTATGTCAGCATACAGTTACTAAAAAGATACAGACAATTAAAAATGCATTGCAGAAAAACAGTCTTTTTTAGAATTATGACATGAAGGTTCAATATACTTTCAATATACTTTCTCTTCCTGACACAGATCATAGTGCATCAACCTAAGAGTAAAAAATTTTGTAACTGCTAAAAATAAAGGGTGAGGGAATAGCATAAGGAAAATAAATGGTATCACACCAAATCATAAGGGTATGAAAGCTGGGGAACAAACGAGGCTTCCATCACTCAAAATGCATTTTAATTGCATCAGCCTTGAAAACCTAAGAGCACCAAAGGATAAGGATTTATGAACAGAGACTCTGCAACAACATTAACTTAATCTAAACTGGGAATCTTCTCTCTGTTCCTACAGCCTTCTATGACCTTTCTGAACCCTAGCTAAATTTTTTAAAATATTCTATACAGAATCCTTACATTCTCTCTTTCTCTTGCTGCTCTTTGATGATTTTGTTAGTCTCCAGTGCAAGTCGTTTTTGATGCATTAATTCCTGACGTTCTTGCTCACGGAGATACGCTTCTCTCTGCTTTTCTTCTTCAGTCATGAACAGCTCCCTTCCCTGCAATCAGAATGATCAACCAGATCAGTTGTGAAAAAGCCTCGTAAATGTAGTTCTGGGAAATAATTCAAAACCAAATATATACTTCAACATTGTCATTTCTTCACATTTTTGAAGAATGTTTTCTGAAAGACCCTGAAAAACCTGATTACTTGACTGCAAACAGCTACTCTAGGTTCAATGTCCAAGTTGTTGTGTCTTTCTGTTTTTCCCACAAACTGAGTTAGTTTTTGTTTTACCTGCAATTCATTAGTGGTTTTTTGAACCCTCTTTGTTTCCCTTTTGTTTCAGTCCATTAACACATTAACTAATTAGTTAATTTTGTCTCACTGGATTTTATCCCATGACAGTCTTGTATGCAACTATTAATTTTATTATTAAAAGGACTGTTCTGGCTTGAAAATTACCAAATTTTCAAGTATTAGTTGTGGTGCTTTTATGCCGAAAAAACATTGCATTTTGAAGCTGGAGGCAGCTTTCCTAGCAGACTTCCTAAATCAGTGTGTGGACTCGACAGGTGATTGTTGGACAGTCCATAAAGGAAAAGTACTTCCTGCTTCTTCACTTCTTACTGTCACCTGCACCATTTTCACCTTGTCTCCTGCTGCGACACATCTTGAGACAAGGAGCTCTTTTAGGAGAGAGAGAGAGAGAGCGGGCTCTCCCCACCCCCTGCCACCAAAGAGCAGAAGCCAAAAGAAGCCTCAACACAGCTGCAACTCTGCTGCAGGGGTAGCTACAGCCCTCTTTTGCATGGGAGCTTGAACGCAGAGAAGCTGAAGAGACAAGCTGTGCTCTGTACCTGCAAACCCCCTTCTGTAGGTTTGAACCTGCAGCCCTCGCTTCTTTTGCTGAGAGCTCAGATAGACAGCACCAGTTCATTCCAGTCCTTGGCAGGGGGCTGGAGTAAGGGCAACTCCTCCAAAGCCGTGCTACAGTCTAAACACCTTTGAAGACACCACACAGGTGAGCTCATAACCTTCTACCTCCCTTAGTGGCTGACCACAGGGGAGAAGAAAGGCTCTGCATATGGCCTGTAGAAAGCCCTTGGACAAGACCCCGAAAAACCTATTTGCTATTAACTGGCAACCAGCGCCATGTTGGCTTTTCCCCCACCAGGGTGGCAAAGATCCTGTACACTCTGCCACTGAAAGAAACTGAGAGAAGCCTCTACTAAGAGAGAGAAAGAGAGATCACAAATACTGATTTCCTAAGCCTTTGGCAAGCAGAGAGGGAGTCTGGAACCCTGTTGTATCCTCCATGTTTTACGCTGCTATAGCCTCAAAGAGCAGCCCTGAGCTGATGTGAGCTAGAAGTATGCCGGAGACGTCACAGAGTGCTGATGTCTGCCTGAGCATTGGGAAAAAGAACTTTTCTGCAAACACTTAATATATATTTTGTGCTGTATTCCTGCTGTATTTCTTCTGGAAAGTAGGGTGCGAGTGTGTGTGGTGGCTGTTGTGATTATGAGTGTTGGTGTACACTCTCTTATCCCAGAGCTCTCATCTAAGGCCAAAACCTGATGTGTTAGCTGTCTCCTATTTCTCTCAATGTGCGTAAAGGCATTGTGATACAGTTTCTGTTTTACCTTTTTGATTCTTTTACGTATTTGGGCTTTTTTTGCTTTTCTTCTTGGTGGTGGGTTCAATAAACTGTTGTCTTTCTAGCAAAGTTGCTTCATTGCCTGTTGAACTCGGTGAGAGCTGGCTGTTGTGCTTAGAATTACAGCCACCAACCCAAACTGATGTAGACCCTCTTGTTAAACCATTACAGGACTAAAACGTAAAAGGATGAATGCAGTAGAAACATTAAAAGATCTATTTAAATTCACACTGAAGACAGTGGGAAGGTTTAATTAGCTTCATGTGGCTTTAGATTAGGCCCCAAAGGCAAACAGTTCTGCTGTACAAAAGAACAAAAATGGAAAACTAACAATTCTCCATGTGTTGATACCCTAAAGAGATCATCTTATTCCAAATTAATTCCTTGTGTTTATCCCAAGACACCAGCTATTTGGAACAGAAAATTCATCTACTCCAACACGTATTAGCAGAAGTAGCTACCTACTAGAACAGAGCCCCTCAAACACAAGAAACCGTTACAATAAAGTTATTTCCATTCCTTGTAAGGAAACAGTTCTGCTGTGGTAACAGTGTGGAGAGTTATCATTGAAATAATCAAAGGCACTCTTCACTGCCCTGGTTTGACAGAATTTAGTGGCATACACACTATAAGGAAACACAACTTTACTATTAACTACTTATTTTTACCATTTATTTGCCCATATAATAACATTCACAAAAGCTGTGCTTTCATAAATACATTACTTACAGCGCCTGCAATGACAGAGATGGTCAAGGTACGACTACTTTTGAGCACTCTGACAGCCTGCAGATTAAAACAGAACAAAAATTGATCTTAATTCAGTGATAAAAGACCTGTAGAGTCCTATTTTTTGCAGCCAGGAAAAAAAATCAGACAGATGCTTAATAAGCTTAAAACTGTAATTCAGGAAAGTTGATCTTACCTCTTTATGATCCACATTAGAGAAGTCCACTCCATTTACCTCAACTATCTGATCACCAACCTGAAGGAGTTAATCCAAATTTTAATACAGATGCTAAATTACCACATATATTGAAATAAAATGGAAAGCATAGAATCTTCATGGCTGGAATGGACCTATAGGATCATCAAGTACAGCATCTCTTCCCAACATCTCCACAGCCCCTAGACCATGGCTTCAAGTGTTCCATCTACTTGCCTTTTAAACACCTCCAGGGATGGCAGCTCCACCACCTCCTCAGGGAGCTCATTCCAGTGCCCAACCACTCTCAAGTATGAAGAACTACTTCCTAATATCCAATCTAAACCTCCCCTGACACAACCTGAAGCCATTTATTTCCCTTAGTCCTATCATTAGTAATATGGAAGAAGAGACCATCACCTGTCTCACCACAGCCTCCTTTTAGGTAGTTGTAGAGAGCTATAAGGTGTCCCCTCAGCCTCCTCTTCTCTAGACTGAATAACCCCAGTTCCTTCAGCCACTCCTCATAGAGCCTGTTTTCCAGAACTCTTACCTGCCTTGCTGCCCTTCTCTGGACCCGCTCCATCACCTCAATGTCCTTCTTATACTGTGGTGGCCAAAACTGGACACATACTCTAACATTCTTAATACAATAATAAGAGGTATTGGCAGAGTAAAAGGTGAACAGACTGGAAACTGGCCAGGCTTGCATAATCTCCTCTATTATAATTTTCTGTAGCCACTGTTTGGATTACTGGTCTGACCCAGGAGGGCACTCTCATGTTTGTTTAAAAAAGCAAACTCAGTTAATTTGATATATAACCATGAGGTATTCCTTTCCTATGGTAAACACCTCACAGCTAAAGATTTTACTACTTCAGGGATTCTGGATCTCTGTAAACACCGAACAAGACTACCTTGTGGTACTTATCTCAGAAGGCAGGAATACTTACCTCCAAGCCCACCTCTGCTGAAAGAGAGCCTGGCTTAACATTGCTGATAAAAATGCCTGGCTTTTGTGTTGGACCACTGGAAATACTGGTGTAATATAAAAAACAAACATTATAGAGTATTTATAATACAATAAAGTGTAATACAGTGAAAAGTCTTAGTCCTTTTCCCATACTTTGTTTCTAATTGTAGATTCTTTTGGTGGTATTAGCCTGCTCTGAAACAAACACAAATATCTGCCAGTGCATACACAATGATTTATCATCCTATTTTTTATCCTTTGCAACACAAAACTGTGATTTAAGAAAAAGCTAAAAGAAAAATATTCAAGCTCACAGATATTTTCCTTAGATGTTGAAGCTAACATAGCACACTGACCTACACTGTCTAAGGATCTGGGACACTAATGACGTTCAAAAGCAACCACGTAACACCATGCACTGAGCTGCAGTATACTATATGTATATGACAATGACATTTTCCAGGCTTATTTATTAAAAGCAAGAAAGATGCTGCAGCGAGGGGTTAACATCTAGCCTGAAAACATTAAGGTTCAGTTTAAGCTGGACCCAAGCACAGTGATATTTCATGATACTTCTAGTATCACCTCTCTACCTTGTAATTAATTTTTAGAAAATCTGCAGTTCTTTCAAATAATATGAAAGTACAATTATGCTTTAGAAATGCTGTGTACAGTTCAATTTTGTTAACTTTATGTATGTCCAAATACATAATATTTACATATTAAATAAGACATCCTAGAATATACCTTCTACCCTGAAACCTCCATAGCTAGGAGGACAAAAGTCTGAGAAGCATCTATTCATATTCCTAAAACCTTGCAAATTCAATGTTACTTTTAGGAACAGGACATCTCTCTGTGATGGCTTCTCACAGTTGTGAAAAGGGTCACATAAAGCATTCTAAGTTCAGGTAGTGAACCTAACTCCAGACAGTGCTGGAATTTGCCATGTCGCAAAGCAGCATTTGTAAGTATTTTAAAGTGTAAGCACATGTAAAAGATCCAGCTCCACAACAATTTGTATTATACCGCTTGCAACCTGCATTTTTTAATTACATTTAACTTTTTTTTTGTTCTAAATCATAACTTGTAACAGGTATTTACGCTTTATCTAGTAATACACATTGTGTGTCTCCTGTTCCGGTGTGGTTCTCCATTGTCCTGATACCTTATGAAGGATGAAAATAACTGCCTTAAATGTCTCACTTAAGAAACCAGTGACATTATGTAAGAAACATGCACCCACCTGCATCCCATGCCTTTTGTACCAATCAAACTAATGAAGACTTTCTTCTCTCTATTGTCTCTCCCTCCAGAAGAAGCAAGACCAGCAACACTGCCCTTTCCTTCCTGTAGGAGGATTAAAAACAGTGCAGATGCTTCTCTGTGTTGAATTTGTATCAAGACTACTATAAAACTTTATGAAGCCAAGATCAAACCCTGCCAATATTAAGATAAGATTTCTCCAAGGTCTCAGTCCTTTCAGCAGAGCCACAAGGCTGAAGTGAAAGACTGAACTTACCTTTCAGTTTGGATAAGATCATTTACATAGTCAAATCTTTGTCTTTAGAAAAAGGCAAAGGAAAATTAGAGGAAAGCAATACAGCAAAATAATCATTTAGAAGTTCTCTGACAAAAGAAGTGGATAGCTACATGATAACGCTCACAATTTAATGAAGTCTTTCTTGCTGAAAGCAAAAGAACAGTAATTGTGGTCTCTTTTGTCACTGCTGCAAGCCACAGAAGTCACTTGCATTCATACCTGTCATTCCTCCACAAATATAACTAAGATAGGCCAAATAATCTCTTACAGATTTAGCCAGTTGAACTATAGCCTGATAAGCTAATAAGCTGAAGCAAACTAAAGTACCAGTTAATTAGTAAAAAAAATTTCATTTGTATTCTGCCCATTCATTATCTAATGATTCTAATCATTTTGTATCACAAAAGATATTTCTCCCAGAAAACTCGTAACAAAATACTGCAATCATGGAAATAGTAAGTTTTGTGATAAGGTCAGAGGAGAAAACACTTCAGAGCCATTACAGATTTCAAACAAAGTATCTTAACAAAACATTGATGTCTTACCCCAGATTCTGACACAAACTGGTCCACGTATTGCCATTTAAGGGGTTCATTAGCTGAACTGGAATGAAAAGGCAATATAAAATAACCAGGGGAAAAAAAAATTTGTATCCGTAAGTTACTTTGGATACCATTCACAACAACTGGTTTATTTTCCAGAAATTTAAATAGAACATCAAACAAAATTATCTAGGCTAATAAACCTGGTCACACATAAAACTGAGAAAATCTTTGCAAGTTAAACAATTTCTCTAAGAAAGTGAAAATACTTATAACAACATGAACAACTTGTAATAATGTTTATGCAGAGAGACACCTCCCACCACTAAAGTTTCTCAAACATTCACTTAAAAGTTTCAACAAAAACTGGAAGAGGACAACAATTTGGAAGTTTTCTGAGCTCTGAAGCAGTTCTCAAATGTTACACACATAGAGAAGCACCAGAATGTGCTTAAGCCTGGTGAAAGCTAACTTAATGGAATTGGCATTACCAGGTAGCATGCACAAATGAGGACATAAAGATTTCCATTTAAGGAAGAAACCGGCATAAAAAGTCACACATCAGTTGAGCCATCTGCCTGTACACTACAAAGGACATGACATTTTAATCAGCTGTGGAGATGTCCATTGACATGCTTTCAAATATACAGATAAGCATAGCGGTTCTTTGGACATTGAATAGGCTACTGAATATGAATAATTTATTTTCAAATTAAATACCATTACCTTTTGACTGGTATCATGCCAATATCTGAAAAAGAAAAATACTCTTTTAAGTAATGCTTTCTACAGATCAACAGCAATTTTTAGTGATACAGGTGATTTTATGTTACTTACGTCTTACTTTTATGGACACTATTTTCTTTGTACGAATGAGGTTTATGACTTCCTCGTGTGTACACGATGAAATGGAATACCCATTTATACGAACTATCTCATCCCCAACCTCAAAAATGAAAGAGAAAAAAAAATTGCAAATTAACACTAAAAGGTCTTAAGCTGTGACGATGTATTGTAGACATTTAGGGACAATGCCTTTTTCTAGTGGTTTTAATTAGTTCCTGACAAATGGTGGGGCTGTGCTTCTAGCCTGGGTCAGTTAATCATGTGTACTGGATACCCCTTCATGTGAGAGCAAACTATGGTCTGCCCTCTGCTGCCAAAGGAATTGAGAAAAACACACTGGCAGTGTCCACTATAGCACACCACTTGACTGCCTTCAACTTCAGTTCATACTGGAGCTCCAACATGCTACTCAGTGGTGGTGTTAGTTCATTCAAGCCAGGATAGTCCACTGATAGCCTCCACCCTTCATCAGATTTTTGCACTAGCCATATGGGGCTATTAAAAGGTGAGCATGTCTTACTGATCACTCTTTGGGTCTCCAATTCATAGACCAGTTCATGGACAGGAGCAGGGTGACTCAGTCTGTACAATACTGCCATTGGTATACTGTCCCGGTAGCATCAATTTTGCAAGGAATTGGTCTTCTGAGAAGCCAAGCAGGATAGAGAGCTTCTTGATCTTCTCTGTGTTCACTGTGGCTCCACCAAAAGCCCATCAGTAGCCCTCTGGGTCCCTCAAGTATCCTCACCTGACATAATCTACAACAGGAATATAAAGAGGCTCTGGGCTGGTCACAATGGAGTGCTTCTCCCATATGCCCCCTGTTCATCTCACGCTCTTCTTCACCAGAGACAATTCTTGGCAATCTCCTGCCACTCCCAAAATCCAGATGAGTCCAGTTCCTCTACCATGCCCCATTGCCTACCAATGCTTTATAATTCTCTGGGTCTGACGTGCCAGGCCACCAAATCCACCCAGTCCAGTATAGCAGGTTATTTCTTTCATCCTCCTGTCCAGTGGAAGGGATCCTCTATTCCTGATCCTCATCAGAATATTTAGTCTAACCTTTGTGGTGTCAGACGAGAAGTTCCATCATCAAAACCAAAATCCAACAAGAAACCACTTGCCTATCTTCTTCAATTCCTTCATGACCTTCTCTACCTCTTTTGGAAAACACTAAAGACATCCACTGCCTAGACCAGCATTTAGTGCAGTTCCACTGTACTGAATCAAAGGATTTTATCTGACATAGCCACAGCACGTGAAGACTACAAAGCAAAGAAGATGCAGTATGCAACTGTCTCAGGGAGAGAATGCACCAGCAAAACTAGAACAAGACCGTGGTAATCAGCCCCCAGTCAGCGGTCCTGCTGCTCCACCTGATGGCCATCCAAAAATTGCAGCCAGGGCAACGGCCAGTGTGCAGTTTGAAGCACTCCTAGGGTCAAATTTTTAACAAGATCTTAAGAATGGAAATAGGTCAGTACTAACGGCTTTGGAACTTCCAGCCTGTGGCAAAAAGGCAGAATTGCACATGGAAAAACACCCTGCAAGGGGTGCAATTTAGCATCACAGCCCTGATAGCCCTTGCTATGGAAGAAGACTCACTGAACCAACTGGTTCCAATATTCAAAAATCACATCCATCCACCCACAGGCCGGGCAGCTGTGCCATTGCACTCCTCCTTCCCTTGCCGAGTTCTAAGCCAGTTCCCCAATTCAAAAAATAATCAAGAGTTCCATTGTCCTGTACGCTTCTGGAAATCCCCTGAAAATACATTGTTAGGACTGGAATGAGCACTAACAATGTGACTGTTAATGCCAAGAAGCAAAATGCTCAGAAATTATTCACGTTGCCATGAGTCTGATTTAGGACTTGGTATTCTTCACAGACCATAAAGACTCTCAGACTATTTAGGATTCTGCAGAGTATCCTATGAACTGGTAGGAAAGTGAATGATGTCTGCTCTTCAAAGGAAGGTTGAGTGCTTCAACTGTAATATGTTGTTTTCAGGCTAGTTCAAGATCGCCCCTTTACTAACCTGTGCAGCAAGCAACTAGAACCTTTAAAAGTGTTGCCTCACCTACTGTTATTCTCTGCAATGCCATAACACATTGAAGCACTTCAGTTTTATGACTGTAAAAGGCAGTGCCATTTGCAAGTCTCCCTACAGCTTCTGTATTAGCAGAATTAATGTTGCTTTGAGGATATCAAACACTAAATGATCATACCTGTTAGTATTGTATTATATCATTGCCCTAAGAGGCACACACAGAATCATAAATGTAGCCAAAAGTGTGTTGTACTTTTAACCTTCTGTGGGAAGGAGCGTTTTCCCATATAGATATTTTGAATACTACTTTTTTCTGAAAAGTAATCTTCACTCATCCTAATGACATTTCTGTTACTGATGGTGGTCTATTACTCCAGTGTAGGCTGAACTGCCAGAGACACAGGCACACAGCAAACTGCTTCTCTTTCAGAGACTTGAACAGCTTTTAAAAAAAAAAGTGTCCATGTACTAAAATAATTAAGTTTTCATATATTTTCTTATATTTTCATATATTTTGTGCTGATATCACTGTATACCAACCTTCTGAGTCAGAAGCAGATGATGTAAAAGCATCCAAGATTGAACAGAACAAACAGTAACTACTATTTTGTTGTTGTGTATCACTGTATTCCCTATCCCTGTCAAACAGGGAGATGACGGACTTTCAAAACAGAAGCTGCAAACCAAAAAGTTTTCCCAAGTAAAATGTCTATTACTTGTAACTTTTTCACGATAGAAACATAGTAATTAGTGCTACCAAGACATTGCAGAAATTATTTACATAAGATCACTGTTACACATGTCTATACTCCTTCCACTTTATCACTCAAACCAATCTCCACCTATTTGTATTCAGCAGAATCCTCAAAGAGGTACCAGAAAGCAGGGGGGGAAAAATAAAGTACATTTCTTCAAGAAAAGATAAAACTCTTGCCTTTTAGAGAAAATGTAGTTACTAAAGGGTCAAAACTATAAATGCCTCAGTGAGTCTTCAAAATTATTCAGTGATTTAAATACAACTTTGAAACTACCTCAAGGAGAAATCACTCAAAAAGGATCAAAATTTTTTAAAAAGCAGAACATAAAACTGATGGAATAACAGAAGGTCATTAGACCTTTCTCAGATGGCAGTTTTAGGATAAAAAAATGTGTAGCAATTTGGTTAAATAAAGCAAGTGGGTGAAATTTCAGAAGCAGTTGGCTTTACTATGAGACAGCCATTTAGAACAACAGGCTGCCTGTCAGCGCTTCTAATTCAGCAGGGTTCAGAAGGTGCCTAGTGCCACTTATTATGAAGGCACTTCAAGCTGAGCCTTAACACCACGTATCAAAAATGAGAAGTCAGACAGTCACATGAACTGCAAAGCACCATCTGCTCATATTAATACCTGTAACCCAACCGTAACATAGTCCCTCGCAAGCATATTTCCCCCTTACTGTCTCTACTTTGTCTGCCAAATTCTAACCATGTTCTGAATTGCAACACAATTTGTACAATCCAGCCTCAAAATCCTTTACAATCCCACATGTAATACGATGGCCTCAGGCGCAGAAAGCCAGCAGGGCCTTTTCGTGCGCTGAGAGACAAACCTAAAACTGACATTCTTACAGTAGCACCATAACCAAGCATAAAGAGTTATACAACGGATGATGTCTAAACAAAAGTCTGAAACATATTTTTCTTACCTGAAGTCCAACGTTGTCTGACTGTCCTCCTTTAACTAATTGGGAGATGAAGAGGCCACAACCAAATTCCACTCCACCTCTCACGCTTATTCCAAGTCCATCAGGATGCAAACGATCCAATCTCACCTCTTTCAGCTTTCTGCAGAAACAGAAGATACTTTACCGTTCAGCTGCACAGTACTTTTACTTGCATATGAAACATTATTGCATTAAACATTACTTTTCTGTTAGAGCCTTTAAGCATGGAAAAAAGCAAGCAAGCTGCAGTTTCAGTGGGTGTATGTTAGCTAAAGACATAAGTATTTTTCATAAGAAATGACATTTGCAACTACTGAGGCTGTCTAGAAGATTTCTGCTTCTAGAGAGTTAGAGCTGTAAGATTTTTTTTTATAATTACAAGCAGAAAAAAAAAGATTGCTTCAACTAGAACGTATTTGTTTTTCAGTCCTTTACCGTGTTTTTACTAGATTAAACTACTTAAAGAATTTCAAGTAGCTCAAAACTACAAACTTTTGCAAATAGAGCCAAAGTAAAAAATTATGCACAGGTCTAACCAGATGATCAATATTTTATTTGGAAATTATCTGAAAACTCAGCATTTCCTGCTTGTGCTGAAGTCAACTGCACTGTTCTGCAACACCCTTACCGTGATCTTTTAGGAGTAAGCTGATCATATTCCACTTGGTGTTTTAATGGGATAAGTGGGCGGATAGCATCAAATAGTGGCAACCTACTTGGTTCATTAATCACAAGTTTTAGGTCCCCCAGAAGCACTGTGAGATCCATAGATCTACAAAAACACAGTAAGAAATCAAGCACAGGTAAAAATCATACCACACAAAGCATCATTTAATTTGCTGTATATCTGGCTTGAATATCTGCATGTCCCTTCTATCTAATAAAGATTTATTCAGATACTAGTTTAACTAAAGCAAAACAGCCTCTGAGAAAGCAAGCCACCTGCAAGCAGAGAGGAATAACAAACACCTCCTTCAAAATAACTAAAATGCGCAATGTATTGCTTATGGCTTTAAGGTCACAGACATCACTTTCACAGACGGCACATTTAATTTCTTGGAGTTGTCAGAAGATTTATGCAACTGTTTGGAAATAATATCCAGATGAGATATACCTACCAGATTTTTGTTTATTTACTAGTAGGGGAATATTTGCAAGTGAATCTAGGCTACAGGCTCTTCCCATCCTGAACTTGGACTGACAAATTGTTCAGGGAAAAAATAATTTAAATCCTCCACTTTTAAGCTTTTATTGGTTTATATTTTAGGGGGTTTTTTCACATAAAAATCGAAGGATCATTAAGCAGTAAGCAAATCAAGGAGTCAAACCTCTGTAGAAGATGTGTTTTATGAGAGTAGTCTCCTTGATTTTGTCAGCACTGAAATAGCTACAGGTTAGAAAATGCATTTTGTTGCCCAGTAGAGGAACAGCTCTCTAATGTTTAGTGGAGCTATTTAACTGGACGTTGTGTAGGAACAATCCATATTATTTGCTGTTCCCTCTCTTTAATTTAAGCTTCCTACTGTACAATATTTCTGATGCACATGCAAATTAAAAACAGATCAGGAATGCATATTACATTGGATTAGAGGTCAAACGTTTTTGGAAAAGCTATTCACACTACAGCAGACATAAAATGCTAAATCCAACAGCAATTGCATATATTTTTGCCCTGGATTACTTCATAATGGTTACATCATCAACATACATTCACAGAGATATTGGAATTTTTTTTCTAAGTCACTGCAAATTTGGAAAGTGAAGAAAAGTTACTACATTCATGGTTAATTTTGTAACTGCAAGAAGATTTTAAATAATTAAGAGCTACTTAATCAGCTGGCTTTCCAAACAGCAAGCTTTATGAATGGAGAAGCAATTAGACAGAACCTGAGTGAAACTGAACCAGATATGCAGCTGAACACATCCATAACTATAGCACAGTACAAACATCAGATGGAAACTTCTACATTTCACTTATCTGAGATACTATTAATTAATATATGAATGGAAAAAATACATTCTCATTTTCTTTTAAAAACAATGGATCAAAGTCTGATCTCATCTGCAATTATACAGGCCCTTAGCAACTGTGGTTTAAATCAGTTTGGCAAAAGGATCAGTAATAGGCCTATCACCTTACCCTTTTTTTCCACTTTATGTTGTAATAAACCAGCCTTGTTAACATGCCAAACAGATTTTATGACTAATTTTTTTCTGCTTTCAGATAAACAATTACAATTTTTCTATTAATAATTAGCAAAAAAAATTAAGAAAAGCAAACTAAATGAAAAAATCCATTGCAAATAATTAAGCATTATATCAAAATATTATTATGCTTAATGCCCTCTTCCTGTTTCATAAGTTTTTTTGCAGTTTTATCATGCTTTTTCCCCACAATGAAAATCCAACAAATTCTACAAAACTACCAAGTCATAAAATAAAACTAATTTCATGGGTGATTACAGACACATTCCTTTCTTCCTTGCTTGCTACACTGTTAAAAGACTTCAACAGGATAAAAACTGGTTGCATACAGAAAGACCCAACTTAAGATCTTGAATATTCAGTCTTTTGATTTAAAACCATCAGTGAAACTTTACAGAAACACATGTAAAGCTAGATCTTACTGGTGGTACATCCGCAGCACATCATAAAGGTAATCCTTCTCCGCTTCATTGTCAATTAGTAGGTTCACCTAAAAACTCAAATACATTATTATAAATTTCTGACTAAATAGCCACGAATTATTCAGCCATAAAACAAAGTTTTCACTGGGGAAAGATTATTATTATTGAAACAAATTTTTGCACACAGCATGAACTCACAATTTGAAATTTACAACAAGGCTTTCCTTAATTACCATTAAAATAATAGTACAAGGTGGTAACTACTGGTATATTCTGTATACTAGATATTCCTTCAGCAGTAATATTATTACAAGAACATCATATTTGCCTTACCTGATAATCACTGTACTCTTGAATAAATGTTTTCAGAAACCTTTTTGGCCATTCATTAATATAGCACATGCCGTCACAGATAAAGCCACCACACTGAACTGATTATAATCTGTCCTCTCATCCAAAACACTGATTTCAGGATCCCACTGGTATTATGCAAACTGCTACCCTTCTGTTCCTTTTTGCTCCAGCTCTTAACTGATAAAACTTGCTAGTTATTCTTACCTCACCCACTAATAGTATCTTTACGTAAAACAGTGTCGTATTACTAATCCTGCTCTTCAGTAAGTGCAGTAAATTAAAGCAAAAAAACACCCTCAAGATTTCTCATATGAGGAGTTCAATCTATATTCAGTGGCATTAAGAATCCTCTTGATCTTACTTGCAGTGGGATGTCACATCACATTAGTTTTACATTTGGACAAGCTTAATGTTTAAGAAAACAATTTACATCTGACCTAAAGGCTAATATTACTGTGACATGAAGCCCGGGGACCAATTTGCATACTTAAAGAAAGGTCACTTCCTTCTAGGTTTGCAAGGACTTGCATTATATTCTAAACTAAATACTTCATACTACTTTCAGCTCTCTAAAGACAGCAAGACCTCACATACAGGTGATTTTCTGTTACTTATTTCCTCTAGAAAAAACACATTTTCCAAACAGCTAAAGGCAAACAGCTACACAAAGGACAAGATTGTTTGACAGCGATACTAGTGAGCAAATAAATTTATTCACAAAGAATTGCAAAACACAGGTCAGCCAAAGGAAATAAAATTGTTATAATCAAAACTGAATGTTTCAGTACTGTACACAGACTCAAGGGAAGGTGATATATGTGAAACTAATTCAAGAACCAAATGTTTCCCTTTTTCATCAGAGAAATTACAGCATACAAATCAGCTTTGGTTTTGATATACAGAGCTCGATCTCTAGTGCTACCTAAAGTAACTGTTTGAGTAGTGTCTCAAGAAGAACGTTTGATGTTTGAACATATCAATCCTACACAGCAAAGAGCAAATCCATCATCATCCTGTCTCCTGACTGGGAAAGCTACTAGTAATAACATCACAATTTGCTCCTGATATGCTGCCTGATGGACACATCCCCACTTTCTCTCAGGAGCTGAAGCAGTATGTCTACATTCAGTCATTTCTTCTCACAAAACATTCCGTCTTCTTGTTTGATTCCCACACTTCTCACTTTGCATCAGTAACTCCCTCCTCTGAGGAAAACAAACACCCAAGCGACTTCGAATATATTCAGAATGCTACAGCTGGGCTAATCTTCTTGGGCCATCTCTATAGTTAGGTCATTCATCTTCTGCAGTCTTCTCCACCATTATTACTTCACTGTAAGCCACCACTCTTACCATTTTCTTAATTCAGTAACTCATTGGGACAGAGTCAGAGCAGACATACACTTTACTTAGCCTTAGCTAAAGTCTAAATGCTTACTCTAAGTTCATAGTATCTAAAAGATCATGCTCCCATGTGTTAAGAAAGAAAAATAATCACTGGTAACATGTTGTACTTTGATTCACAGAAACACTTTGGTATCTATTTCTTGATAAAATAACTGTAGGGGTACAGAACTAGATACCTTCACAGGTTTTAAATAGAGAATCTGAACAGACTCCTGGGCAATTTAATTTAGGTGGCCCTGCCTGAGCAGGAAAGTTGGAGCAGATAACCTTCAGAGGTCAATTCCAATCTCAGCCCTTCAGTACTTTTTTAAGAGTACCTTCATAATATTTTTATAGTTTACAGTCCTAGAATGCAAACAAAGAGTTGCTTATGCTCTATTTCTCACTCTACAAACTGCACTTGGTTTTTACAGAAATTAAGTATTCATCACAAAAACTATAGGTCTATGTAAAGCTATTCAGTAAGATACAAGTTATGAGGGGAGAAAAAGCACTTTTTGGTGTGGAAAAGGTTGAGATTACAATAATGGGCTAATGCTACAGTTGGGCAATCTGTCAGCTTTCAAAGAACAATACAGAGTTCTATTTAAGCTGCACAGCCTTTGAAAGAGGAGGGTGGAAGAACTGCACAATATATTAACATGTATTATATATTTTGCATTGCTGCTTGGTTTAAAGGGAGAGCTAATCACAATTATTAAAAAAGTGATTAATATTAAAATAACAAAATAGTTCAGGAAACCCACATCCTTTGGCTGAGCAATTTTACTGGTTTGATACAGAAAAAGTAAGTATCCAAGACATTAAAATTGCCACTAGAAGAAGGGTAATGTAAAATAATTGGAAGACCTGTTCCAGTACCCTGTATCTCAGATCAAGTTCTTATTCAGATATGCACCCTACTTATCTGAACCAACAAATGCTGACAGTAAGTCTCACATTATCATCAGGGGTGGAACTATAATGATTTATGAATTACTGCAGCAATGAAAGGGAAAAGGTTTAAAGTTCAAGACCATTCATTTAGAACCATACAGATATGTTGCACAACCTGCTGCTGAGTTACACAGTAATAAGTAGCAAGACAGGAATAAATTGCTAGATGGCTGTAGTCATCACCATGGAGTATCCAGGTCCTTAATGGTTTTGAACTTCAGTTTTTCATACAGGTGGTCTTTTACAGTCTCTCTACTTCATCTTAATAACTGTTTTGTTACTGGGCTTATTACCAGGTGATACTTCTATAAAACACATTACACTGTTTCAAAGAAATCCCATTCCCTAGCTGACAAACCAAACCCATCATATTCTACAAAGGAACTCCCAAAAAACCCGTGCTGAAAACTTCAGTCTTACAGAATCCTAAGCGGCTGCACAAAAGCATCTCTTAAACCATCTCTTACTGAATAATCGTTTGCACAGGAGGGCACACGCAAACCAGACAGCCAATGTTCAGGTGAAATCGAAGACGCCCAAGCACCAGCTGGCAGTGTGCTGGGCCTCAGCTGGGAAACGCCGGGGCCTGGACTTCAGCACCCGCACTGCTGCCTTCTCTCAGCTGGACCGGCGCCACATTCTTATGTGAGGTTAAAATAAAGTAAATTATAGCAGGGCATTAAAAGGCACACGGGGATGACGACTTTCTTACTCTTCTTTTCCTCCCTTTTTCAGGGCTCTAAGTTATACAAACCCCTCTCACACCAGGCTGCGCCCCGCTTTCCCGCGCCATCGGCACAGCTTTGCTGGCTCCCCCGCGTCTCTCCCTTCCCCGACGCTCACTAAGGCGTCGGGACAGCTTTCGGAATGGCCCCACGAAGTCGTGGCCGAGTCAGGCGTTTTGCCCCGCCGTGGGTCTCTGAGAACCAGCTATGCCCACCGCCTGGCCCTCCAGAAAGACCCCTAGGCCTTGCTCTTACCTTGTGCCGGAACTCACGGGCGACCCGGCGCTCCATGGTGCGCGAAGAGCGGGCGCTGTACCGAGCGGCTGCGCGGAGAGACTGCGCGGTGCGGGACAGCTGCCTGCGCGGACAAGGCCGCGCCCCGGTGCGGTGGGAGGCGCGCCGGTGTTCCGTCCCGCAGCCGTCGTACAGCAGCCTCAGGAGCTGTCCGGCAGTGATGACCTCCTGCGACCCAAAACTTTGTCTGTTTGAGGACAAAGCAAAAGAGAAAAGGAAAAACAAAGCAGAGCCTCCCTCGGTGCTTTACCTGGCCTGGCGCCCACCGCTTCTTCCCTATCGCTTGTTCAATCTCTGTGGTATCGGTAGGTGTGTGTGTCAGTAGTTAAGAAAAGGATGAGGATGTTAAATTTAAAGTACCTGACACCTGGAGGGGGAAAGAAAAAAAAAAGTTGCTTCAATAAGTGGTCTACTGAAAATAATCTATTTTTAATTTTAGGTAAGCAAGTTGAATCTGGTGTCCCTACATCTGATTTCCATCAGCCCTTCCCACTAACAGAATATTGCTGCTTACAAGCATAGCCTCTGACACTACTGTAACTGCACAAGAACCAAGCGCTCAGAGGTTGCTGTACTCAATCAGCAGTGTGTATACCGCCCATTTCTCATACCGGCTGTCAAAAAGGAATGTGATTTTGATTTAAGCCTGCTTAAATTGTTTTCAGATAATTTTATCTTAGAAGTGCAACTATTGGTACACAAATAACTTGTCTTAAGATAAGTTCCAGCACAACACAATACTGAAAAGGTGTTCTATCCAAGCATTAGATATGCAACTATCTCCCCTGCACACACAAAACAAAATTGCCTTATATTTTAAAAGGTTCCTGCACTTTACTGCATGCAAACACAAAGCAAACCAACCCACAAATCTGTCCCATGCTCCAAAACTAGAAGTTGGGTAATATGATAATTCATGAAATGGCTCTGAAATTTGCATTGCTTCAGATATGTCCTGTTAAAAGATTGTACAATTATGACCATTTATTAATTTTGTATAATTAAGTCTTTCATGGCAAGAAATCAAATTGCATATAAATTAGCTTTAAACTGCTTTCAGTTATTGTTTGCTACTTGTGGCATTAAGGGAAGATGAATAACACGGGCAGCCCATTTATCGGGAAAAGAAATACGCCAAAATCTGTTGTAACTGATTCCTGTGCTTTTGAGCTATTTTCTCCATTTCCACTACTGTGATGTGGATCAGGGAAAACACACCAAAGCCATGTGGTTAGATTGCTTCAGGCTAAGGCCAGCACATAACTCAAAATCTGTTTAGGGATATTGAGAAAAAGGCTGTGCTGAAGTTAAGAAGTCCCTTTTCTGCCTCCTTTCTCTCATAAACATTCTCTCTCTGACATTTACAGGAGAGAACAGACTTTTCAATGAAAACATTACTAGTTTTCCATCATTTCATTAGAAATTCATCACTTGCTGCAGCAAGAAACACAATCCACAGGGACAAATTACAAAGGCAGAAAAGTGATCTTTTTAATGACTTACTGTTAACAGACTTCCCAAAGCAGTCAGAAAAGGCCCTTTTTCATCAGAGATAGTTTCTCACCTGGTATGGTCAGCTTCTAAAGCTTCTGTTACAGGATATGCAGACCTGAAGAATGACAGAGAGAGAGACAGCAGCAGATGGAAAAGGCAAAATATGAGAAAGGTAACAGCAATACAAAGTGAGAAAATAAAATGGTAAAAAGGTAATGTAAGGTAACAGGTAGCAAATTTAATCAAGGAAAAAAGAACACAAAACCTGGAAAAGGGTCCACAGTGGGCTTCCCACAGCGAGTTACAAATTCGTGTGAATTTAGGGTAAAACAGATGTTACCAGAAGCTATGCAAATATTCCATGCACATTAGCTGCACAGTCGTATCTTCCTCATGTCAGTCATTGCTGAAGTTTGACACCTGTTTCAGTGGGTTGTGGTCAATGCCTCTGTGTAAGGCATCGATAACTGCCCCAGCACAAGCGGGCTGCTCTGCCCAGGTAATGACACATTGCAGGACAAGCTTCCGCTCTCGTCCCAGTTCAGCTCCTGCCGAGAAGCCGTAAGAGGGTTTCCTACACTCCAAAAAGGCGGGAAAATAGACCCAAACGTAAGGAGCTGGCCAGGACGGCGCCCCTAAAGGAACCCTGTTAGCGAGGCTGGGAGCCCCGCGAGGGGCGGTGTCCGGGGTACGCGCTCGGGGGCGGGGGCAAATAAGCCCCTAGGCCGCCCCACCCGGGAGGGCAAAATGATCGTGGAGTGCAGGTAGTGTCTGGTGTTGAGGGTTAGAGCCCCGCGGGAAAGTGCCGTTGTTTACCAATCCATATGGGTATCTGGCTACTGCTCCTCGGGGTGCTGCTATGCGCCCGGATGCCGCCCGGTGAGCTCCCGCCTGGCAGGGCACTGCGCGTCGTAGCCTTGATTATCACTAACCTGCTGCCTTTGCCTTCTAGCCCTGTCTCTGTGGGGAGCCCGGGCGCAGCTCGTTGCAGGTGGGGATGCACATTTCCACAGGTAAGAGCCTATCGGGACAGAGCGGGGTCGGTTCGGCGGCAGCTCTGAAACGGGTCGGGCTACCCGGAGCGAGCAAATTGTTTCCTGTTCTCTGGTCTTAGCCGAGGTAGCGCCGCGGGACGTCGAAGCAGTGGTGGCCTCGTCGTGGCCACGCAGGTACGGGCTCTGGGGCTGTGGAGTGAGGAGCGGCTGGGTCGGGCGTTATGAGCCCAGCGGCTTTATGAGACCGGTGGGACTTAGAACGTTTCTCGGAGCACCCTCTTTCCACCACTGGCTGCCTTGAACCGCGGTGGGACTAGGGCTGTGGACCGAACGTGGTGCTTGCCGTCATGGCTCAAGATGGCGCCTGCATGATGGTGCTTAGGCGGCGCGGCTACGAGGGACGCGTGTTCTGGTTGTCTTCAGGGTAATGTGTTTGGTGTATTTATCTGACTAGATCATCACCATGATACACCGTCAGTATTTCTGATTGCTTTTCTACCCTTTGAAATTCTTCAGGACTTGTCTTTCAGACAGCACTGAAAGTATTTTTAGGTGGCAATAAGGAGTGTCAGTCATTAGTAAAAGGAAGTTTGGGGTTTAGAGTTTTTAAGCAATGAGAGAAGACAGTGGCAAGTGCTTCAGCTCGTCCAGAAATCCTTATGTATCACATGAAGCATCCTTGATACAAAGAGAGTTGGAGGTCTGGTGTGGCTCATCCAGTTATAGTGGCTTTGTGAGAGCCTTTCATTTCCCAGTAAATGAGGTGGCAGTATCGAATCTCGACAACTCAGTGCTGGTCTTTGGATGTGGCTTGCTTTGGCAACCTGACTATTTAATTTGTGGCATGTTGCTGAAATGTAATTAGGTTGTGTGGTTCCTGCTCCCGTGTTGTAGAGTGGGGAAAATGAAAGGTTGTTCTTTTAGCTCTTGTTTGTGGCTCTGCAAGAGGAGGTGCCTTTATGCTTTTGCCCTGCTCATTCGGGGAAAAGCTCAGTGGAGGATAAAATATTCCATATAACTGCAAGTAGGCAACAAAATCGGCCACCAATAAGAGCAAATGCTTGCAGACTGAGATTCCGTCCCAAGAATTCAAGATAGAGTAATAAGCTTTTCATTTCCTTCATGTTTATTGGGCAGAAAGCTCCAGTAAGAAATATATTTAAGTGAAATAAAACTAATATTGGATTTAATTTTTTTTAAAAAAGGTAAGAACCTGTTCTAGCCATTTGAACTCTCCCGGACTAACAATAATGCATTTTCATGTGTTCGTCTTTTAATAAGCTCTCTTAAGAGGAAGAGATAAAGAACAGTAAGTGGTGATTTTCAAGCCCTCTGAAGAATTTTGTAACCATGAAGACTTAGTGACATAGCTTCTGAGATCAGTTTTCAGTCAAATACTTAAGCAGGTATTTTGAACACAGAAAACTGTTGCTATTTTAAAAGTACAAACTTGTGTACAGGACTAAGAAATTTGAACGATAAGACTCAAGGAGATGCAAACTACATGCAGTAAATATAAGTGAGTCCTAAGGTAAAAATAAAGTAGATGTACCTGGTGTTGTTTATAATGTTATTTTGCTAGGTAAGTATGAAGTGGATGTTGGATTAATAGATAAATATATCCAAAATGAATAGAGGAGTTGATGTTGTTATGATGTGTCAAATAATGAAAATTACAAAGTCTAATAGACTAGAAAAACTCAGTCCCCAAAGGGCAATTTATTGGAGCAAGAGAAACTTCAATACAGTATTAAAAATTTATACAAGGGAAACTTAAGATGTTGTTGCTGACTGTTGGAGGCAGAAGTGCTCATGAGAAAGGGAAAAATAAAAATAAAATTTGTAGTCTTGGAATATATTTTAAATGTTGAAACAATGGGAAAAGATAAAGAAGAGGATAGGAAATGTTTAGAAAACTAACCCAGGTGTTTCAAAGCTGGTTCTTTTCCCTTAAACAAGCAAAAAGCCATCACAGAACATTTTGATTTTGCTGTGTTTAGGATTAGGTTCTTGAAAAATAATGTTATTTTGTAATAATTACGGTGTTGCTTCATTATTTTGTCCATATGCTTGCTTTCAAATTACTTCTAAATGATTTTAAATAATTGTAACTGAGTTCTGTAAGAATTTACAAAGCAGAATGTTTGTACTGAGAATTATCTTACGTTTATGTGGTAGTATAGAGGGTGTAATCGAGAGTAAGGTATGGAGAAGGGTACTAAGGATGATGTTTGAATATGCAGGTTTAGTTATTTTGGCTTAAAATCTACCTGTCATCCTCTAGTAACATACTCTAGTAAAGCAGCCAAGTTTATCTTTACTTGAAAGTGGTGTTTTTTGGTAACTTTTAGCAAGCCAAATGAAGCAGTGAGCTTACTAAAAATGGTAAATTTGCTAATGGACTGTGAAGATATTTTTAAGGTGTCTTGGTTATAGATGCTGATTTCGTTGTTTTTGAAAGGAGTCTGGAATGGCAGTTTCCAATGCTTCATTGACTGTGCTGTCCTTGCCTCAGAACAAGAGGCTTCACAGTATGAAATGTGGACCATCTGGTAAGCTAATTATATTTCTACATGAAATAACCTCAATGGCTTGTTATATTCTGCATCATTAATTTTATGAAGAAAATACCAACAATACAGGTCTTCAGGGTAAGTAAGCTCTACTGTGATTTGTCTCAAATGACTACAGGACCATGAATTTATTATGAAGTTAGACTTAGCTTCAAGTTTACACCTGGGTCCATAATGTGAAAGACTGCCTCTAACTGCAGTTTTTCTATCAGAGAGCTTTCAGCAGGGCAAATTGTTCTTGTAGTGATAGACATAAAGATGTGGATGGCTACCATTAAGTTATCTGTCCTGTATCCTGTGCTCAGAAGCTTTTTGTTTGTTTGTTTACATGTTTACTGAGGTAATCTGTGGACGCTTTTTGTGTAGTATGCTTTAGTAGGATGAGGTAGTCTTGCCCACAGTTATAAGGTGGTGGATATTTTCTTCAGGAATTTGCTTCTTTGCTCTTTTGGTTCAATGTATTTTTGGGGTTTGTATCCCGTGGCTTTGCAGAACAAAATGCAGGGCTGATGTGTTGACTGAACTCTTGTCAGTTGTGGTTAGGGTTACATTATCTTCGAAGTTTGATTTTTTTTTTTTTTTTTTTAAGAGCTGCTGAAAACAGCACGTATTGAAGTGTGTAGCTGAACGTGGAGGAATAATGGAATGGTTTGGAGCAGCAAAATACTACTCTGATAAAAGCAATTATCTGTGAAACTCTCCATTGTATGGAAAATATATATGTGGTGTATGATAAAATTGTTCAATGCATATAGCAGTCTGTGCTTCTGGATTTGAGGGTTGTACCAGTTTCTTAACCAAGCAGTAGTTCCTTTCTTAGCTCTAATGTTTACAAAACACATTTTAAAAACAAAACAAAAGAATAACCTGATCTGCTTTGTTCAAGAGTTTTAGTAACATGCTCTAAATGCTTAGAACAAAATTTTGTTTGGGTGCTTCCTAGTTGAAAAGAGATGTAGGCTTCTATAGCTCTGCCCATGGTCTGGGACTCACACCATTCTGGGGATATATGAATTAGTAAAGCTTTATTTTTTTTTTTTTTCTTAAACCAGCAGTGCAGGATATCAGCTTCTTTCTCTAGTCTACTTTTGTCTCTATGAAAATTATTCTGCAACATATTTAAGAAAACATGACTCTAACAGACTTAATTTCACCCTATAGATAAACCAACATATTTTACATGGCATTTTGTATGATGGTTATGTGACATATTGTGCAATAGTTCCCTCTGTCTTTGTGTTGTATTTAGTCAACTGAAAGAAGTTTAGAAAGTTATGTTGTATGTCAGTGAAATAGAAGAGTTGGTATAGTACAAGTAAATGCCAGGAGAAAGCAGGGAATATGGGATTTGAGCTTTGAAGAAATTAATCAGTGTAATCACATATCGGAATAATCAGCAGCAGTATGTAATTTTACATTGCTCTTAAACTTGCACCTTCTTTCTATACAAACCTGCTTTTCATGTGAAGTATTTTAAAAAAAACAACAAAACAACCCACACAAATGAAACTCAGAACAAAAACTCCTAAAACCAGCACTAACATTAAGAATTGCAGACAGTCAAAACAAACTATTTTTGGAAGTAAATGTCAAGCTACTGCTGAAAACTCTTAATAGGTTAAACACTTGAGATTTTCTTGTGTTGTAATGCTGGAGATGTCATGAGTCTTTAAAGTTACTGCTACTATAGTACAAGATACTTGTCCCTCACAATACGTCTACTGATTTCAAGAGGTCTGTCAGAGCAGAAAATAGGCAGCTAACTGGAAGACTCTTGGTATTGAAGGATTAAAATTACATCCTGTTCATTCAGTATCTCAAAAAGAAAAAAATTATATCCTGGTGTAATTAGGTCCTTGTTCTTATTTTAAGGCTGCATTGCATCCTGCTGAAGCCTGTGTGCCACAGAAAGCTTATGCTGTTACAGGCAGATGCTTTCAAAGACTGCTAAACCTATGCTAATATTTCAAAGTAGTATTGTGTATATTCTTGCTTAGTCAGAAGGGCACCTGAAAGCTTGTATTTCTATGTTCAATTTTAAGTGTACCTTCTACTCTTTCATGCATGGCTATGGGCCTAGTTGACATTTTTTGAAAATTCTTATCCCATATTGTTTCGCTTTTTCCCTTTTCCAGTTCAGAAGAAAATATGCTGGGTTGTTTTTTTTTTAAATAATTGATCATTTTAGTGGACCTCACTTCTATACCTGCATAAAGTTTTTAAAATGTGTCATCTTTTAAAGAACCCTGAAAAATAGAAAGTCTTTTTCTGCAAAGTACTGTGATCCTCTGAAGGAGTTTGGGCTAAAGTTGGTAAATACAGAGAGAAACCAAAGAGCTGAGGGAACAGATTGAACCTTGTACCTGCTTAGCTTAAGTGAAACGTAATACAAAATTCCAATCATAGAAAGTGCTTAATGTTTTGCAGAAAATTATATATAGGAAGATCTTAATCAGTCACAAATCTTCAGGAATTAAGAGTGGATGATAATAATGTATTACAGTGAGGTCAAAATTACAATGAGGTTTGAGCATGTAGAGTCACATGATGGCTAAAATAAATATCACATACTTCTAAGCTTATGTGCATGGTTGTTTGAGTAGCCAGACGTGCTCTTGAATGTGCTGGCTTGCTTTTACTTTAGTGAAAAAACTTTGGTTTAGATTCTTTGTTTGATTTAGTGTCTTAAATATTGTATGGGATATACTCAGTGGAGAAATAGTTTATTGTGCTTTCTTTTCTTTCAACAATATCATAGATACACAAAAAAACTTGTGCTTGGAGCCTAGGTGAAGAAAATTTGAAAGGCAAACTAGAGTTGTGTGGGACTGTACTGTATTTCAGAACGGATTTTGGAATTTCCTCTTGTGCCGACATTATGCTGTTACTACCTTTGTAGTCATCTGTTGAAGTCTGGACATGATCTTCAGAAAGATTTGTAATGAAATGCAAACTGGCCACGTTACAGTCTGACTTTTTCAAAGGCTGTGACAAATAATGGGCTTGAGCTTCTGTTGCTTCTTACAGGATACCAGCTCTGACCTGAAGGCTCTTACTGCCTGACACTGAAGAATTCATGAGAATGAACTGAATGGACGTGCAGGAGCCCAAGGGACTAAGATAACACTATCCACATATAGAGTGGGGTTGCAGCCTATTCAGTAATTCCTAGATGGTTAGAGTTAAGCAGAGAAGAGTTAAGACCGGCACTATGAGATAATCTCAAGTCTTCACCCTATTCAATAAAGAAGGAATTTGAGACAAGTTGTTTTATGACAATAATGTTCATTTGATCAGAGTGCCTTGCAGGTTATAATGGCATCACTGAGGAGAAATCACATTATTACTTATGCAAGTCTAATTGTGTTACCTAGGCTTACCATTTTGTGCTAGGAAAGTCTCACCAGTTTTCAGTTTCAGATTCTAACCTAACTGGAATAGTGTTAGAGGAAAAAGAGCAGCTAAATAATGGCGGCCATTTTCAGGTAAACAAAGGACAAAATGTTTTTCCATGAACTTTATTAATTTTAGTCTTTGCTTGAATTTGATGTTTGTTCCCTTTCTGAAGGTGTTGCAGTGTTTTATTTGTTCAATAGGAAAGGCCTAAACTTTTGATAGGATTCCATGGGTTAGGTTATTTAGAGAGCTTATATTCCTTTTATGACTAGGATCAGAGAGAATTGTTTGGATAACTGAGAAAGTATTTATGTGTTGATTGAGCAGATTCACAAGGCTCAAAGAAGCCACATTGTTTGTAGTAGTAAGATCACTAAATGGAATCTGAATGATCACTATACCTCCCACTAGCTAAAGGTACCTTTTGCACACAAAGCTCTTCTATGCAGTGTAAGGAAAAATACTACAGTGATGTAAAAAGGCATATAAGCATATGTTATATTGGGTTTGCATGGCCACATACTGGTAGCAGTATGGCTTGCATGAGACTGCTAGAACCTTGGGCTGTGTCCTACATAGCCAATGCCAGCCAGCTTTAAGATGAACCTGTCCTATGCCAAGGCCAAGTCCATGGGTGATGGAGGTAGCACCTCTGTGATAATATATTTAAGAAGGGAAAAAGTTGGTGTGCAACTGAGCGATTTCAGCTGGAAAGAGCAGTGAGAGTATGTGAGAGAAACAACTCTGTAGAGGAAGATATTTCAAGAATTTGGGTTTTATTTCTCATTACTCTGATTTGATTGACAATAAATTGAACTAATTTCCCCAAGTTGAATCTGTTTTGCCCATGATGGTAGTGGATGACCCATGAGCCTTTCATTATATTTCTCCCCTGTCCAGCTGAGGGAGGGGAGTGATCCTACTATGGCAGGGGGATTGGACTAGATGATCTTTCGAGGTCCCTTCCAATCCCTAATGATTCTGTGATTCTGTGTGGCATCCAGCCAAGGCCAGTTCTCTGTGCATATTTTCTTGGAGTCATAAATGTCCAGACAGAAGAAAATGTAATAAAGAGACAAACATTCATAAAGTCAAGTGAATTCCAATACAGATTTTGTCTGGAAGGGAGCAAAGGAGTGATAGTGAGTTCACCAGATCAGTTGACTGTGTGCACAGTCTGAATAAACATGTCTAGAAACAAGTTACCTGAGACATGATTAAGGGGAAATCATTAACCCAAAACATCAAAAGGGGGCCAGCTTCCTTTACACTGAACAGGGGCATAACTTGCAGTCTAATTGCACATTATTGTACCTGGATAAGCAACAGGGCATACTCAGAGAGATGCAAGGAACAGAGACCTGAGCTCTGATTACACAAGTCTCAAGATGAAAGAGACCCATGTCTGCCTTTCTTGATAGAATTAAGGCATTAGTGACAAGTTTGGTTGCTGTGACTTTGTAAAAGAGATGGCTCAGCATAAGTAGGGACATTTTTACCTGCGTGCTTGGATGAGTTTTTAAGTGGTGCTCATGCTGGAAAGGCATGGAGAAGAGCTAGGTGTTTGAATTAGCTAGGCAGAGGAGTGCTTTATTGCGTTTTGCCAGCCTGTCTTGTTCTTCTAAGCATGGCCTGTTTTTTCTTTTTTTTTTTTTTTGTATTTTCTTTTTTTTTTTTCCCTCTTTGAGGGGGCTGGTGTGTGTTGGAAATAAAGGAATCAAAATGAATGATCCCTATATTTTAGCGGTTACTGTGTTTGCAAATGGGAATGGCCATATAAGCATAAAAAATCCTGTGCTAAATAAATGTGCCAAAACTAGTAATGTGAGAATTCTGTAAAGTTGGTAACTGAAGGTGATAAACTGAAGAACATGTAGGCTCTCTTTTTAATTATGCTATTTCATAAGTATCTTGAAGTCTTCCACATTCTAGCATTGTAGCCAGTTGTGAGCACAGTGCCTTTCTTCCTGTTTTTAGATCTCACAAAGCAGGAGGAGCTTTAAATATTTTTTTTTTCCTTCATGGAATTTCTGTTAACCACCAGGTAAAACACATGGGGGTGGTGTTTGAGGCAAAGCAGCAAACTCTTAACAGACTTCTGGCAAGACTTTGTGTGTGAATTTGATGTTGGATAAGCAGTTACTTGATGTGTACCTCTGCAAGCAATCTGAGGTAGTTAACATTTATGAACCAGATAAAGTTTTTAGCAGGCATTGGGAAGTCTTGCTTAAGCTGAAGTAAGCAAGCTTAACTGAAAGGAAATGAGAGAATTTGTAACATCTTTCTAAAAATGCTATTTCTGTTAACAGACTTCTAGTTGCGTTTGGCTGGGAAACACAGGATACTCTCAGTATGAGATTTGCTTTTAGACCACTTAGCTGTATTTAAAGCTTTTAAAGAATATTTCAGTGGTGCCTATGATAGAATGAGGGGCAATGGGTACCAGCTGGAACACAAAGTTCCACCTCAGCATCAGAAAAAACTTCTTTACTGTTAGGCTGATGGAGCACTGGAACAGGCTATCCAGAGGGGTTGTGGAGCCTCCTTCTCTGGAGACTTTCAAAACCTTCCTGGACACATTCCTGGGTGTCCTGCCCTGGATGATCCCGCTTTTGGCTGGGGGATTGGACTAGATGATTAACAGAGGTCCTTTCCAACCCCTACCATTCTATGATTCTATAATATGGCTTCTGTAATGCTTTGTTGGTAAAACAAAACATGTGCTATGAAAGATGTTGGTAGGAAATCAGTAGCAGTGAAGCATCAATAAAAATGAGTCCAGTCATTCATGGAATTACATTCAACAACAGAACTGTGTTTTAATATGTAAAATAAACTATGTGTTCAGAATTAAAATTATCATAAGTAATTTCTAACATGCTTTATTTTTCCACTCAGATTTATTTGCATGTTTTAACGGAGGTGAGTGTATCTCCAGAGAGCTATGCAACTGCAGTCGATTTAATGCAACTGGACCAAGATGCCAGACAGGTGTGTAAACTGGGAAATTTAACTGGGTTTCTTGGATTGTACTCAAACTCCCAGTTACAATAATGACTGTATTCTGTGTGATGGTCCCTTTGTGACGTAGTACTTTTTCCTCTTTCTGTGGTGATATTTCATAGTATACCACATACATACATCCTAACTACTGAGTAAACCTAAAACACCTGTGGTATTTCTCAAGTGGCTTTCCTTTTGTCAGTGTATAATACAGGTGCTGAAAGAGATCATATATGCAGAACGTGGGGTCAATATAATTTTGAAACTTTTGATGGAGTCTATTACTATTTTTCTGGGAAATCCACATATGCACTTGTGAGACATACTGAATTAGATGAGCAGAGTTTTTCCATACAGGTAGGGGACTGCACTTTTATGTTCCTTTTACCATTGTTGAGCTTGTTAATAATACACTAATATTTAAAAATAACTTGTGATTATAGTAATAGGGGGTTCTAGAATGTAATCTAGTTGTAGTTTTAATGTATTGTTACACACAAACTGTAAATACCTGGAAGAAAAATGATGTGTATACTTTCAAAACCTGCTGCTGTGAAAAGAAAGTACAAATTCTACTCTTTTTCTTGGGAAGTTTGGATCTAACTACTTGTTCATGCTGAGGGCAGGCACACAAGCAGTGTGATGTGGATTATGAAGAGATTGATTGATCAATCAAAAGTCTTGACTTTGACTTTAGTTAAATTTTATTTTGCAGGTATATAATGATCCTGAATGCTATTCATCTCCTTATTTCTGCAAAAGGTCTGTTAGTTTGTTCTTTTCTGGAGGTGAGCAGATAAAGATGAGCAGTGAAGTCACCTATAAAGGATTTAGGTAACTGCACTCATATTTCCAATGTTGTAATTAGACTGGAACTAATATCATTATATTGATTTAATAAAAGAGATGTAAGGTACATCACTTATTTGTTGCTAGCTTAACAAAACTCATGACCACATCTGTAATAATTACTCTTCATCTAGTGTCTGAGGAAAGTGGTACCTGAATAAGTCATACATAGTGTTAAGAAGCATAACCATTGACCCTGATCCTTTGATTTTTGCTTACTTGCAATTTCATCTCGTTTTATTAGTGGAGTTAGTATTTGTATGAGAGGTTTTCAGATGTATGAAGTCAGCAGGTAAACTAGTTTTGATTAGTGACACTTTCTCTTCTAAAGTTGGTTTTGGTTCCACCTGATTTCTTAGAGTCCAGTTACCTTATATTGTCGGAAACTTACACATCCAGAAGCTTGCTGGATACTTTCTAGTCAGGCATCAGTACGCCTTTACTCTGGCTTGGGATGGCTCATCTGCAGTGTATATCAAAATGGCACCAGAGTACCTGGGCAAAACCCGGGGACTGTGTGGAAACAATAATGCTGTCCTTCACGATGACCTCGAAACTAGTTATGGTGAGTATTTAAGATATGTGAACTGTTATTTTTCTTAATTTTTTTTATTGTAATGCTTATTGAATATTTCATGGACAACTTCTGAAATGGATTGTATGATCTGGACATACTTGTGGTACGTGATATTCTTAGTGAAGAGAGACAGTATAGATGGGGCTCTGGACAGAAGTATTTGTAAAAAGCATGATAAAACCTACAATGGTATTTGTATTTTAGTTTTCTGGAACTTGAAAGATAAAACCTACTTTTAAATCTTCACTGCCTTCTTAGCAGTTTTTGTATAGAAACCTGTGGAGGCCTGATACACTGCTATTGAAAATAAATCAACTTGAATTAGTTAATAAAATGGATGAAGAGTGCCAAATCTTGTTTGATCTGGCACTTCATTTATTGTGATCCTTCAATAGCAACTTAAGATACTTCAAAGAGTTTTGGTTTTCAGTGAATACAGAGCGATGACTGCCATAAAATAAAGAGAACTGAGGAAAAAAAATCAGATGCCCTGAAAGGTGTCTCAACTTAGGTGATAAAAAGATTATTGCTTTGGACTCTTTAAGTCTGTACTCTTATCTTTAAAATTACTGTATTTCTGTAGAGTACTAGTTTAAAGCTGAGTACAGTGTGTAGTAGGTTACCTCTGTTAAATGTGCCACTTAATATTAGAAAGCATCAGCCTTGCACTGATACTAGCTCATACTCCCACTTAGTAGTTTGCTTATGTATCAAATACTTAATATAATTCCAGGATGAATAGCTCATTGTGCCCATTGCCTTCAGAGACTTTCCTGCACCCTCTCAACTTTCTCAGGATATCTTGGTCACATAAAGCAGTGATTGTAACACAAGTTGTTATATTACATACTGACTTCAACCAGTTAGCTTGGGGAGTAGTAGTGGTACATATGGAAAGGTACTAATTTGTCAGTAATCCAGGTGGTAATCAGTCACCACTTGTCTGTGATGGATACTACCTTTCTTAGCTAATTTAAAGCTAGTGTGGACATTTCTAGTTAGGTGAAAAAGTCATGCTTTAACTTGGTTAATGTATACAATAAGTTTGTACCCTTGCAGTGACACATGAAGACCTTATTTTTCTTGGGTTTTAAACTGTGAGATGAGAGATTCAAATTAACAACACTGATCTATGTCTGTGTAGTTTATTCCTGCTTTTCCTTTCTTCCGTTTAAGGACTGTGAAAGAGACATTCCTGATCTGTAAAGCCCTTTCTGTCAAATCACATGAGTAACCTTTCTGCCATTCTAAAGCCTTCCTAGTATGGTTGTTCTTAAAAGTAAATTTTTTTCTTCTGAATTATCTTCAGACTAATAGCAAATTCATTTATTGGCAGAAAGGGTTTGGCACTCTCTGCTTAGTGTTTTGTTTTAGTTGAGATGCTTCCCTGAGAAATTATATAGAAACTGTTTTTTCTTCCAAGTCATTGTGTCACTCTGCATTTGTTTTATCTTGTTCAGGAAAACTGACAGATGATTTAACAGAATTCGTAGAGAGTTGGCAGGAAAATCCTCCACGCCGAACACCCAGTTGGGATAAATCTCTTCTCAGTGTACCACCTTGCCTGACACAAAGCCATGAATCTCTGCAGGTTTGGATCAGCACAAAACAATTATTTACAATAGTTGGTGATTTGAATTACCATGAGAATTTGACTTTAATGCTTTGAAGGAGGCTGGAAATACTATTGACCCTTTTTTGGAATGGTAGATTAAAATAGTTACAGCAGCAGTTTCCGTTGTTGCCTCCTTCCCCTCCTTGCCATTCTCTATTAGTTTGTAATTTAATACTTGATATTTTCAAATGTTACGTTGTACAAACAGCAGCCAGTAGAAGTGTTCTTTGAATCTGGGGCTCAGTGAGTGAAAAGTTGTAGGAGTGCATTCTAGATCACTAGATATTACCATTCCTTCCCTTGGGAAGAACAGAAAGAAGCAAGCAGCAAAAGGTAGAATAAGACAGATAATTTGCCATAAAAAAATAATTATTGTTACTCATGCCCATCACACTGAGGTAGTTCTTTTAAGAAATACTTTGAAGAAGCAACCCTGAAATCTGCTTTGAAATGAAAGACAGGCATGTTTCATTTCTATTGCTTTCTACTGTGTAATTTAAATAAAACGAAGGCCTTTTCAGGTTGTCTGGGCTTAGCTGTAACATGATCTGTGCTTTCCTTGGGAACAGGATATGTTTAAATACCAATTGTATGATCTTGGGTAAAATATTAAATGTTACGAATACTCTGGCCTGGAGAACAGTATGTTGCTAGCTACTGCTTGTAGCTGATGAGAAGAAAACTCCTAATCAGACTGAAATATCAAATCTGATAATCTATGGCATTATTTTGCTTTATTTTTATTTATTATTTTTATTTATTATTTTAAAAACTTTTTATTCACAACAGCTGTTTCTTTCATTTCAGGGGGCATATACGCTGTGTAATGTCCTGTTACATCCCCCGTTTGAGCAATGTCATGACTATGTGAGTCCTCTTCCTTTTATGGCAAGCTGCACCAATGATCTTTGCATGTAAGCGAAGCTATTCTAAAAAAACTAATTCCACTGAACTAGTTCCATTCCATGAGAATGAATTGTAGAATCATAGACTCACAGAATGGTTTAGGTTGGAAGATCCCTTGGGCAGGGACACCTTATCACTAGAACAGGTTGCTTAGATCCCCATCCAACCTGACCTCAAAGGTTGTAAATATTCCCAGAACTTATGGGCGTCTTTTTCTGCTTGTCAGGTTTTATCTTCAAGTATTCTATAGCTTTGCTTTTATCCCATGCTCTAGTTATACTACCAGAAATATCTACGGACTTGTTTCTACAAATTTTTAGTATAAGCGTGACCAAAATTAAGTTCAGATATTTTTATTGTTCATAGTGCATCTTCCCTTAAATATGAATTCTGCTTTGATTATGTGTAACATCGTGAGTATTTCTAACCGTAATGAAAACAAAAGGTGAACAGATCAGGTTGGCAGATACAAGCCACATACAGTGAAAAAGGGAAGTATTACAGAATAGTAATGAAATATTTGAATATTTCACTGAAATTTGAAATATTTGAATATATTCAATATTTCAATATTCATATATTACTGAATACAGTGAAAAAGGGAAGTTTCATTACTATTTGAAATTATGCTGTCTTTTTGAAATTATGCTGTCTTTTCACAACCTGCTATGCTTCTTATTCAGGCAGTTTTTACCAATTAATTCATCAGGCAGGAAAAGATAATTTCCATTATTGTACTAGGATAACTCACTGATAGAAATCTTCCCCCTTCTTCTGAAGGACGGTATTCCTTTTCTAAAAAACAAGAATTCCTTTTCTAAACAACAAGAACTTTATCTAAGTCTGTCTATGCTGCTATAGCTCTGGCTTTCATAAATTTATACAGGAAATTAGCATCAGGTCTCAATGACCTGTCTTAAGTGTGACAGAATGTCTTATCTACTGAAGACTTTTAACCTAGCCAAACAAAACGTTGCTCTACAATGTTACTAAAGTATCAGACAACATGTTTCTACTCACAGCATGGGAGCATTCATGGTTACTTGTTAGAATATAGGCAGAAAATAATATCCCAACTTTAATTTGTGTAAGGTCAGCAGCTGATAATGCGACTTGGTGTCGAGCATTAACTGAATATGCCCGAGCATGTGCCCATGCAGGAAGGCCTCTTCATGGGTGGAGAATACACTTCCAGCAGTGTGGTAAGCAGATGATTCTGTGCATGGAAATACTGTGCAGTAGTTGTGTTCTGAAAAGAGTGCTTTTAATGCTTTTACTTCTTTATCCTCTTATTCTGAATGCTCGTGATTCTTAATGAAAACATAACTCCAGACTCATTTCAAGGCTACATAAAAGCAAAGGAATTTCTTTTTTACATATGTAATTTGTACTGACTGTTTTAAAGCACTGAGTTCATTAGAATGAGTTTTAAGAATCTTATTAATAAACATCAGAGATTCTTTAAAATGTTTAACCATTTAGTTTTTCATGAAGCTACTCTTTCAAATGTTGCCAAAGTGTTCATTGTTGTGATATATAAAATGTGTGACATGAGAGCTAAAAATAAATTTACGCTGCACTTCCTTAAATTTTTGTCTTAGAAGTCAAAAAATAAGTTTGAAATTTATAATGTGCCTGCATAACTGGAGCACAGGACTGAAACTGCTTTGCTGTACATGACAGATTTCCTTCATGTTTTCAAAAATCTTTGATAATGGTGATATTCTACCACTTCCTGTGCTGGTTTGAGTGTCTGAGTAGCTCAGGTGTGAGAAAACTTCCTTTACTCTCCCTTGCTGTTACTTAAGATTATTCCTCCTAATGGACAGAAAATGAATATATGCTCTGTGTGTGTGATGAACGCTGGTGTTCCATTGTTCTAGACAACGAAATTGACTCATCCAAAATACCTGAAAGAAACATGTGCAATGTATTTAAGCTCTGAGCCAATAACACAACACTTTCATTTCTCTGTTTTTCCAGTGATTACCTGTCCTGAATCCTTGACCTACAATGAATGTATCGACTGTTGTCCTGTTTCATGTCATCAGCAGTCACAGTGCATTGACAGTGAGCTTCCCTGCATTGATGGATGCTACTGTCCAGATGGTATTTTTTTCTTTTCAAACACCTATGATTTGATTTCATATAGCCTTCAGATTGTTCTGTCAGATGTTTAAATATTCATTTGGCCTTACACCTAGATGAACGTATTCACAGGAGCTCTTTATAAACACAAGTGCGTTTTTACAAGATTTACAAGTCTAATCATCTTTGTCATATATTTTGTCTTTCATGAGCTACTAACATTTTATCTTCTGGCTCTCTAATAACAGAATAATTGAAAACCCAAAACTGACAAAGCCACTAAGTAAATAACCAATATAGTCAAATAAGGATCGAACATTATCTTACAGCTAGAGGCAAAGATTCTTTTAAAGGCATTGAGAGAGATGTCAGAGGTACTCAAAACTGCATGGCTTGGTGTTCAGTTCTGTAGGCATTTTTCTCAGCATTAAATACTTGTTATTCATATTGTTGTTAGTATAATTCAGAAACTTCGTCCACACAATATAATCCATGTAAGATAATTCAAATGGATGTGTTCTTCAGAATTGGTACCCGATAGTCTAGAGTTTTACTGTCATGCGTGTCCATTTTTGTGGTTCTTGTGTAAGGTCATTACTGCTCCATCAGCCATTTGTAGTGGTATTGCACTTTTTAATTTTTATTTTTCTAGGGTTAATTTATGAAAACAAGTCATGTGTCAAGCCTACGGACTGTCCTTGTGATTACCATGGACGCTTCTTTGAAGTGGGCTCAGTGGTTTATGAGGAATGTAATAACTGGTTAGTAACTTTTGTTTTTAGGCTGTGGACTTAGTCTTCTTGTGGTAATGAAAGACAACTTATTTAAGGCCTATTTTAGTTAAAAATTAAATTAAATCTGTAAGTCCTTGTTTCTAAATAGAAAGCCTGTTTCTTCATGTATCTTTTGCAATGAAGGGAAAGATTAAAGGAACTACAAAGTTCCAGCTGTGGAAGAAGAGCAAATTATAGCTATTGGGGAGGATACTGTAATGTTTCAAAATCTTAACATGAGAATGACTTTAGTCTCCTGTTTATCTTGCTTGGACACAACCTCATGTCATTGTGGCCCAAAGGTGCTATTCTGGGAATATCTAAATTAATTTTATAGATTGGAAAGAAAAGTTTGTAGGACGAGAGAATACAGTTTATTGGATCAAGTTCATTGAAGAAAATGAATTACTACTTTTTTCACAATAGTTCTCTTTTTAAAAAATAATTATTTGTATTGCTTGTGTTGTTCTTTTCAACTCTAAAAATCCTTAACTTTGAAATAGTTATTGTGGAGCTAAAAAGAAAAAAAAAGCGCTACTGGAGGCATGGATGCAATTTCACCTGACACTGTCCTCATGACAAACTCTTGCCACAGCTTTCAGGCATTCTAATGACAGATAGTGATCCTTTTGTGAGACTTCAGACATTTGGTACTCATTTATAGAGCAGGAATCTAGGAAGAAGAAATAAGGGGCAGACATACATACTTCACCAAAATGTGTGTATGAAACCTTTTTGGTTTTATTTCAGCACTTGTGTTGGAGGGAAGTGGATTTGTACAAACCTTACATGTCCAGGTATGTGGAAGGCTTAAATAACTTTTTAGCAATTTTTACTTAGGGTAAAATATTGCTGTTAGGTATTAGTGTGGTATTTCATTAGATAAATTTTATTTTTATTGGCATCTACATAGAAACATACCTACACACATAGTAGATTAAATATTAGAAATATCTGAATACCTGGCATCTGCCTTTCAGTATAGCTAAATTACAAGAATGCCCAGCTAGTGCCCTCTATGAGAGACATTACAGTGATGTGCAGGCAGACATGTTGCTATGCTGATGTTTCTTCTTCAGTCTTCAGTACACAGATTCATGGCACAATTACTTTCACCTTACAGTGTCGGTGGCTAGCAGTACATAGTCTAGATACTGTACAATTATCGGTTTATTTTCACATTGTGCTAATGGAATGAGGGGTGTTATTTTCCCTTCAGATAGGCAGTTAAAGTAGTACAGAAGTAAAGGTCATAAGGACTTTGCATGTTAAAAATATGCATGGCCTTATTCTTACAACTGCCAGTAGATTCAAGCACTGTTCACAGAGTTACCAGTTGATGCTAGGAGTGCTTATTGCTTCTGCAATGTCTTCAGAGCCACAAACAGAATACCCTAAAATATGAGGTTCATTTATATAACTGCATCCTTTTCGGGGAAGAGTTGTTTAGATATTCTGCCATGGCATCAGGTGGAAACTGACTAAAGAGTGTGAATAAGATTTGATTCCTAGTAGTGTTCCTAGGATTTGACTGTAATATGAACACAATTTTATAAATTATTTATCGGAGAATGTGAAATCTACTGCAGTAGTAACTCCTGAAAGTACCCTCTTTTCTGCATACTGTATTACATTGTTTGTTATGTTTGTCAGCTGAATGCTCAGTTTCAGGAGACATTCATTTTATGACCTTTGATGGACGGAAATACACTTTCCAAGCTACCTGCCAATATGTTCTAGCAAAAAGCCGTACATCTGGAGCTTTTACTGTATCCTTACAAAATGCTCCTTGTGGACAGGTGAGGCTTTGACTCTTCCTGTAACATTTATATCCTGAAAAGTATTTTTTAACTGGGGGTGAAAGTATTAAAAAAAAAAAATGGTACGTGCAGTTGAATATATTAATCATATTAATCAATAGCAACAACTTTTCTTAATGGTGAAATAGTTGAACAACTGTGCAGAGGAAGTCTGTACATAAATTTTTCATGTTTGGATGAATAGGAAAGTTACGCTAGTGATCTGATTCAGAGTTCTCTGACATCATTAGGTTCATGCAGCAGCATCTGGATGATGACTTGTTTTCATAACCTTTCTGAGTATGTCTTTGTGAGGTTTCAGCCATGAGCTGAAAGCATGCTACTTACTGCTGCTTGAAGGAAAGATGGCTTTTAAAGTTTTTTTTTGTACCTTGAGTATAGTTTTCTCTTGAAATTCACATTTACTTACATTGATATGAAAATTTTTGGACAGTTTTTGGGACAGCTCTCAGATTTTTCTGTATGCATTACTGTTGTTAAGTTATTTTTCTTATCATGAATCTAGCCAAACTATTATTTGCTAATAACTTTGAAGTTGTAGAGGTAGAAGAATTACTGTGGGGGCTGTGATCTAAGATCTTGGTGAGGATATGCATGTTACAAAAAATCCTACGCATAGGTGAAATACCATCAGTCTGTGTTTTGCGAAGAAGCTGGTGATCCTGATAGTACTTTCTGTTAGGAGGATTGTGATTATCTCAAGATGCACCATGTTCTGGTCGTTCCTGTGACTCCCTGCTTCAAGTGCCCATTTGACTTAGTTTATTTTGATTTTAATGAGTTTAACTAGATTCATTCTATGCTAGTCTTGGGAGTCCTGAGGAGTTAAATCAGTATCATCATCATCTAGAAGAAAAAAGCCAGGTAAAACACCTGTGAAAAAAAATAAAAGTGTGAGTATTGAACATACACTGACTGCACAGATTTATGCTTAGAATTCTCAGAACTTCACATAATCCAAGAAGCTTGAGAAGGGTGATTGCATATTGAGGCTGTGTCCTGTACTGTATGGTTGAAGATCAGCAAGGAGGTTCCCCAGAAAAGCACTCTAGGCAACTTTTTTTCATCAAATGAAAGTTGAGGTATGATTGATTTCTGGCAGAAGCCCACAGTCAGATACCTGAGGTGCCTGGCCTGTTGAAAAGCCTGGCAGTAGTCTGGAGCATATTTCTGCTGTGGTAACGTGTAGATTATGTATTGTGGATCTTGTTTCTTTTTGTGTACAGAGCACTTAGCTCGGTGCAAAAGTGATAAAAATGTTCTTTCAGTTTAGTAGTTGTGGTAATGTTTTTGTCTCGGAAGGTAATAAATTATTTGTCTTTCTGCAGCACTCATAAGGTTGCGCAGACTCTTGCCACAATTCTTGCACCTTCACCATGAGTTAGGAGTTTTAATGTGTTTGTGTCTGAGTGGTTTGTGGCTAAAAAAATGAACTTGCTAGGCGTTTAACAGGGTTGGGCTTCATGTTTCATGTAGTCTTTTACAAAGGTGGCCTGGTCAGTTCCTTATAGGTACAGACTCTTAACAGAGATTGAGTGAAGCATTCTGGACATTAACAGTCAGTTCCAAGGCTATGTGCTACTGATTTAATTATCAATGGACAAATGGTGAAAAAGCAGTGAGAACAGATAGCATACAATAATGCAAGAATGTAGGGCTTCAGTCCAGCTACTCAAGTGTCTAGCTATCATCTAGCTGGTTCCACTTGTCAAAATTGCTGCTTTACAGTTCCCTAGGTACCATCCATTATGTTGTCCCCATTTATAAAAATTAATGAATTGAAATTGGAAGGTTAAAGATTTGTAATGCAGAATCTCCTATTTCTTGACGGTTTGAGATTTTGTACTTTTAACAAAAAGAACAAGCAACAACTTATCAGCCCCATCTCATTCAAGCAGATTAAAAAAATGTAGAAAGAAAATACCTGGTGAGATTTTAGCTCTCTGAATCACAGAGAATCCAGTCATCTAGAGCCTTAATGCTGGTGACATAAACAATCATCAAGCGACCAGCTATTTCAAACTGATGTGAAATTTTGTTTAAGCACTTTTTGGAAGGAGAATCAGTCAAGTGATAGCACAGCTTAACCTTACTTGAGTTTCAGGTGAAAGTCTCACCGGCTTCGTAGTTGATGTGATGAGAAGGTCTTTTGAAAATAGAATTATTTTTTAAGATGTTAATACTGAGAAACGACAATTCCTGTGAAAACACCTACTGAAAGTTGGCAGGGGCAGAGCTGTGAAATAAATGGTTCATTAGAACAGAGGATAATTGTCAGGCAGAAGTTCTCCTTTAGTTTCAGCAAGAAGGAATAATAAAGCTTTTGTCAGTATTGTTCAGTAATGTTGGTAGTATGGAGAGTTGTTCTCTTGGCTCTCATCTGCCATACACACCAGCTGGTATTGTTTTATTGTCTGCTTTGTAAGAGTTTGACAAAATGTCAACTTATAGCCAGTGTTGCTGAATGATACACACAGAAACCTAGTTTCTTAGTGAAGAAACAAGACAACAAGAGCATGGCTTCAAGTGCAGATGTCTGTCTTCACTATCAGTCCAGGGAAGCTGTCTGAGCTCATCAACTGTTTGAAATTTATTTTTATAATTGGTAAGGTTTTACTTTATAATTTCAACTGTTAACAAAAGGTCATTGTTGTGCCATTACTTACTGTGATCAGAATGTCTCTGTATGTATTCACATACCACTGGATGTACTTCTGTGTCTGTGGTACCGGAAGGGCTTGAAAATACCACAAGGGAATTCCAGGAGCTTCATTGGAAGTCCAGCTCAAATGCCTCTCTGCCAATGCATGCAGCATGGGCAATAAACAAGAGTTAGAGATGTGCATGTGCCTGCATGGCTGTGGTCTCATCGGCATCTTGGATATGTGGTGGGATAATTCCTATGAACTGGAGTGTTGAATTCAAGAAGGAAGGATGGGGAAGAGTGTTGTGCTCTGTATCAGTGGCTAGCTGGAGTGCATGTAGCTCCCCTTGGGGTTGAGTGAGGAAATTATTGAGAGCTTATGGGTCAGGGTAAAAGGGAGGGCAGTAAACGTTACAATAAGGGGTCTGCTACAGGCCACTTGACCAGGAAGACCAAGTGGATGAGGCTCTTTATAGACAGATAGGGCTCAAGCCCTATGTTCACAAGCCCTGGTCTTCATGAGGGACTTCAGCCATCCTGACACCTGTTGGAGGTACAATACAGCAGGGTATAAGCAATCCAGGAGGTTCCCCCTCCAAGTGGTAAAGGAGCCAGCAAGGAGAGGTGCTCTTCTGGACTTTGCCCTCATCAACAAGGAGGATCTTCAACACAAGAAGAACATGGAACTGTTGGAGCAAGTTCAGAGAAGGGCCACAAGGATGATCAGAGAGTTGGAGCACCTCTCCCATGAAAGACAGACTGAGGGACCTTGGGGCTGTTAACTGGAAGAAGAGAAGGCTGGGGAGGGATCTTACAGCAGCCTTACAATACCTGAAGGTCCTACAGGGAAGTTGGAGAGGGACATTTTATTGAGGAACTCTAGCAATAGAATAAGGGGAAAGTTTTTCCCATTAAGTTGGTTCTTAGTTAAAAACTCCTCACTATGAGGGTGCTGAGGCACTAGAATAGATGGCTGAGGAAGGTTGTGGCTGTTCCATCTCGGTAGGTGTCCAAGGTCAGATTGGATGGGACATGGGCAAGGCAGTTGGAACTAGATCATCACTGAGGTCCCTTCCTTTTTAAAAATTTCTGTGGATGACCAGTGATCTGCTCTGTGCTCTGTCAAAGGCATATGGTAGTGCCTGGAAGTCCTTGTGGCTCTAGTAATTGTTTTAAATGAGTAGGTAACATCTGCCGTTTGTGTGAAAGTTGGTGAGAGCTGGGTAAGTGTATAAATCTTTGAACTGAGTCTCCTCATGTTCACACACTGAATGGTGCTCCTCACTACTTTGGTGCCATTTTCCAGTGGCCAGGGTATTTTAACTTGTTCAGTGCCTCTTTCAGCACTGAAGATGCCTAATGGCTTCAGCAGCCCCTCTGCTGGACATTTCTGGCCTGATGTAGATTCATCTGCTGCAGTGAGATGTTGGCTGCTCACTTACCAAGGGATTTCAGACACCCCTCTGTATGTTGAATTTTGATATGTAAGGCACTAAGAAATTGAGGATACATAACCACAAGAAGTGTAGCAGGAACAAATAGAGTGCTAAAAGTGCCTGGACCAACTTTGTGTTTTTTCTGAATGTGTTTTTAAATTGTTATGATGTCTTACAGTGAAAGAGGCTGAACAGGAGAAACAGCAGCTGAGGTCCTTCCCTTTTTCCTCTCTGAATGTCGGGGGAAAGACAATGTCTTAACTTTATCCAGCCATACTAAGCCCAAGTAAATAAACTGGTGCCTCAGGTGCTATAGTAAAGAGATTTGACTGTAGAAGGAATGGCAGAAACTTAACTTGTTTCTGGAGAAATAGAGAAAGTTAAAGGCATGCTGTGATTGTGAGCTTGTTCAGCATGTATCAAAGTGAATTACAGGATGCTGACCTAGTAAAATTCAAGTCATCTGATTTACCTTTGTGCCTGTTTCTCTGTGAGAGAAGCTCTTCCTTTTTAAAAATTTCAGCAGTGATCAAATGCGTTCTGTGAAGAGCATCTGATCATCTTCTGTGATGAGTAAGCATGTGTTAATGAGCATTCTTTCAAAAGCCGAAGTACCTGTTAGTTTTCCTGAAAGGTGCAAGTTCTGGCCTGTAAACATGAATAGAACTGACTAGTGTTAATTGTCTCTTGGGCAAGTTGCCTTAGTGTTTATTACAGGTGTATTGTTGCTGTGCTGTGTTGAAAACAGTCAATATTCAGTAGAGCTCAGACTTGTGTTGCTTTCCATTCACGTGGTACAGTGTTTAGTTAAAGATTAGTATAGTAACATAAATCATGCAGGGATATTAAGTAGTTTGGGACTTAATTTGGGTGCCAACCAGATTCAGAACTTGCTTTAGGACTTCTGACTGTCTTGAAGGAGCTTCTGTCTGTGGGCATTTCTTTATGCTGATGTTTATAAAATGTGGGTTTTCATGTCTTGTGTGAGAATCCTACACCTTTAAAAATTATTACTGTTTAAATAGCTGAAGGTTTAGAATCACAGGATCATTAGGGATCGGAAGGGACCTTGCAAGATCATCTAGTCCAATCCCCCTGCTACATCAGGATCACCTAGACCAAGTTACACAGGAATACATCCAGGAAGGAAATAAAAATAGTTTAAAAATAGTTCTGCCTATATATCAGCATAGGCCCTAATGAGTTCTTAGAAACATGGAAATTACATACCAAAATTATTAATGGAATAAAATCCTGCCTAACGTAGAACAAGTGTGCTATATCTGCTGTCCATTTTGATTAAGCAGTTAAATAAATTTTTTGATACTTAAGTTGTTGTGCAGTTTTTTTGTGTAGGATATACAGCTCCTATATGTTGTGAATCTTGAGCGCACACAAGGTTCTTTGGGACTTGAATTGCTACTTTTGGTGATGTTGACAGTTAACTGCTACTGAAGAGAGTGGGCGCAGACAAGGTAGTTAGGTTGATGTAGGATTTCTTTTTAGCATGTTTAATTCAAACTCAAGTGCAGTATTTCTTTTCATGTTTTTCTATATGATGTTTTGACTCTTGACATCTAGATGATGTTTGACTATTGTTGTGATATTATCCACTGCTGCTTTCCTTCCATCAGTATTCATACAGTTTGTTTATGAACATATACTACCACTCCTCTCAGCAATAATGAATTTAAATGCTATTTTAAATAATGATTTGTAAGATGCTTCAGTCTTCTATTATTGTTGGTATTTAAATGAATTTTGTCTTACACGCAGGTTCTTTAAGTATGTTTATCAGAACAGTTAAATACAAATCTGGATTTCTGTGCACTTCATTGTGGATAATTCAGCCTTTTTTTGTGAGCATTATGTCATTCTAAGTGGATCTTTAATGAGAGGGCTCATGAATTGTAGGGGTCTAGACTAAAATATGTCAGGATTGTTAAGTTTCTCTTAGAAAGATTTTTGCTTTCAATTTTTATTTGCATAACAGGCTAGAGGCATTTAAACGTATATGAAAAATCATTCAAAATACTAAGTTTTCTTAATTATATGTAATAGTGTATCCTCAGCTAAGAAGCAAGATACAACTGAATATCTTTAATTCTGCACCTATTATTGCTTTACTGGCACTCTTATTTAATGTTCATTCTACTTAAATCTGGAAGAAATGAAACTGGTTTTGGTCTTTGTTATAGAATCAAGATGTCTCATGTGTCCAATCAGTCAGCCTTATTCTTAATCAGAACCCCAAGAAACAAGTGACTCTGACGCATTCAGGAGATGTTTTGGTGTATGACCAATACAAAGTTAACCTGCCTTATGCAGATGGTAAGGAAAAACAAATAAGCATGTAACTCATACCAAGCAGTAAACCAGTAGTTTAATAGCATATGTTATGATAACTGTCAGTATTGCTAACATATTGAAGCTAAGAGGTGTATTGTTAATACCAACACAGTTAATTTGTGAAACAATTGTTAAGAAATTAACAACAGTTAATATTTTTTTACACTGATGGTAGGAGTCAAATGACAGCTGTGTTGTGCTAATGTCTTTTCAGTTGTATATGCTTAGTCTGGAACTGAAGTCCAAATGCCATCCCTCACATTTTACATGTTGGTTAGCTTTTTTTCTGAGGGAAATTTTTTTCTCTGATTTTTGATTGAATAATTTCCCTGTTTTGTAAGCAACTTCAGTAAATACAGATTGAGGAAACATTCTTCCAGTTATAAGTTAATTTTAAAAAAAAATTTATATTTTTTTATCTTTGAGATTTGGACTCTCTGGGGTGTATTACCAAGTATGCTACATCTGAAAATGTGAATGTATTTTGTCAGATTCAGTGTTAGCTTCAGTAAGTGCTCTATATGTAAATCATTTGTGTGTTGAATTGTCTTTGGCACATTGGCTCTTTGGGAATTAAAAAAAACAAAACCCAAGCATTAATACAGGAAAAATATTGCTGGTGTTAGGATTGGGTTGCAGATGACCATTTATTTTAGACAGTGTTTACATCTTTAATTTACTTAACTGTTACAAGTATTTCAGTGAAGTCTGGGTGCATTTTTAAGAAGTGTGGTGATTGTCATGGATTTCTTGTTTTCCTTTTTTAATGTCTGATTCAGTGTAACCCTTCGTGAAAAGTGAATGATGAGGGGAAATTAAGGCCTTAATAGAAAAGAAACTCGTAGCTTCGCTGAAAGTAGTAAGTGAAATTACAGGAAGCAAAATTCAAATTACAATCTTTATCTTTTGGTTTTACTGCCCAGAGTTATTTGAAATACGGAAACTCTCCTCTGTATTTCTTCAAGTAAAGACACGCATTGGACTACAGATTCTGTATGACAGAGAAGGACTGAGGCTTTATCTTCAAGTTGATGGACGGTGGAAGGATGATACTGTGGGCCTTTGTGGAACCTTCAATGGAAATATGGAGGATGATTTTTTGTACGAATAACTGCAGCATTTCTATTTGTATATTAATATCTACAGTTAGAGTTGTAGTTCAAGTGTGTCATGAAGCTGAATGAATAGATACCAATAATTCATCTTGTAGTTAGCTAAAAAAACACCAACATGTCACTTCAACCATAGAACATCAAGCCAAGCTTCACTTAAAGTATTTTAATATAGAAATATGATGAAATATGTATGTGACTCATAAGTTCCTAGTTTATTTAAAAGGTTTTGTGCAAATGATATAATACTTCTGCCCTTGCAAGCTTCTGTGTCTCTCCAGCTCTTGTTTTCTGCTGCAAGTTGTGATCTGATCTCCCTGCCAGAGCCCACAGTACTCAGTGTCTGCAGGCCACCAAGAGGAATTGGCCGTTGCATGAAATTTCGCTACATTGTGGTGCAAGAAAATGTGGTCAGATCTGTCTAATACCTACCTGGTGTTCCTACAGATACCAACATAAATTGGCATGGAACCTAGTGGAAGTGAGAGAGGAAAATTAATTTAGAGCATGACAGAATATGTCTTTGACCAAGGAAAATAAGAAAGTTTTTCTCAAAACTTATGAAATTTTTTATTTCACATAATAGAAAAATGGGAAAAGATTTCATAATAGATCCCATTTAAAGCAAAGCACAAAATATGGTGGATTTTTCAAAAGTTATTATTCTGAAGAGTATCAGAGTATTGTTTTTAACGAGACTAGGAAATACATAGACAAGATCTAAATTAAGAGATTATTTATGTAAAGCTACTTAAAATATTTCTCTGAAGCAAGCAAGTTTTGTAGTGTGTTTTTGTTTACAGTCTTTGGACTTGTTCTCAAATAAGTGAGAAGCTGTTCAGTGGTTGATACTTGTGAAAAACTCTTGAATTATGTTGAGCTTATGAATTGTGCTGAAACATGACATCTGATCGCAATGTGTCACTGTCTTGACACGTGCACTCATCAGTTTTTCTGGGGAACTTGCCACAGTGGTGCCTTTTGCAATGCCTCCCCATCTTACCCAGAGTAATACTGTCAGTTGTATGCCTAATGCAGTCTTCTCCCTAGAGAAGTACATGGTTTGTATCATTCTTCCTGTACAATATTAATGCCCCCTGGTTATTTTGATAGGTGTCTTTCTGTCATTTCAGCTTCTGCTGCCTCTCTGCTTGCCTGTCCTTACTTTTCTATGTCTCATAGATACGTATTCAATTGCTTCTGCAGTTTTATCTCTGGACCCTTGAATTTCTGTCCTTCCTGTTTTTAGCAGGGGCTAGACAACCTAGGAACTCAGTTACCCAGGAACAGACGGGAAAGTATAGGTAAAGGAAAGAGTGAAATGGATTGGTATTGCTCAGGAGGCAGAAGTATGAATAAGAGAGTGGAGACTTTCTTGGCAGTGATGCCTCTTCATCCTATGAAGAATATTGTCTGATAGCCCCTAGAGCAGATCTCTTTCTTTTCTGATAGAGTCTGAAACTTAAGGTGACACTTATTCATGGGAGAATGCCTGAAAATATGCAGCAGTAGAAGGGAGCCTTAAGTCAGCTTTGCTGAAGGGAGTACTAGAACTACAACGATTTTCTATATTCACTGTATCTTTTGCTACTGACTTCTGTTTTCTAAAAGATCGCCTGTTGGAGTAACTGAAAGCACTCCAGAGCTGTTTGGAAACACATGGAAAACTTCATCATCGTGTGTTCTTATGCATGAAAGTTCACAGATGGATCCATGTGATATTCATCTGCAGGCAGGTGGGCAATGAGCATCAGTGGTTATTGACAAATTCATTTCTACTTATTATATCTGTTCTCAAATTTGAATCAAGTAAAGTAATAACCAGTCCTACACAATGAATAAATGAATACTTACAAGTAACATCCCCTTTTTATTTCTGGTGTTCAGTTACAGTATGCAAAAAGTATGCATTAAAGGTTGGTAGAGTTGCCTTATGCAACTGAAACAATGGATAATAACAGTTTATTCTTTAAAATACTAGCCTGTGAAGATAGTTATGGGAATGACAGAAGAAAGACCTAATCCTGTGCATTCATAAAATGTGCTGGGTGGTGTGTAGCACCTGTTACCTAACCTACATCATTAATTAGTTAAAGACAGGAGACTATATGCAGTATTGTAAAGCTTTCTGTCAAATTATTCCTAGAACAAGTTCAGAACTATGAGCACCTAATGTCTTTTCCATCCGTCAGTAGGTGTGTATAGATATCAAAGATAGAAAAGTACATACGGCAATAGTGTATAACCATTAGTAGTTCCATTCTATAGAAGAAACTTTTTATTCCAAGTCTTGCTGAAACTTTCTCACTGAAACAGTGTTTAATTTGTTACTTGTCTAGCTTCTTATGCAGTGGAAGCTTGTAGTATCCTTATGAAGGAACTTTTTGCTCCATGTTATCCCTATTTGAGTCCCGTTGCCTATTTTGAGCAGTGCAGAAGAGACACTTGCAAATGTGGACAGATTTGTTTTTGCTCCGCCCTGGCCCATTATGCCCATCGTTGCCGAAGATTTGGAGTTGTAATAGATTTCAGAAGAAGTGTGCCAGAGTGTGGTGAGTGGCCTTTCACTTCTTGTCTTAAACAATTACTGTTTTGAGGACTTCAAAATGATAATAACAAAAAAAAATAAAATTACTATGATCTTTTAAATGAAAGGAGGATTAATTCTAGCTCTGTTTTTTTTTGAATGGCTGTGTCAAATGTGACTTCATGCATAATTTAAACCTTTTACCTTCTTTAAAATCAAGTTTAATATTATAGTTTGTTTTTTCATGTTATTTAAAGTCCAAGAATCCTTTTCAGTATTTCAGGAACTTCAGATTTATTTGTATATATTTATATACTATAAATATATTAGTATATTATATATATTGTTACACATATATTTACTTGTACGTAAGAAAAGATGCTGTTGTGCAGTATCTGCAGTGTAAATCCATTGTATTTATTCCTTTTCATGTTTTCTTTATGGTGCTGTCCATACCCCAAAGTCTATGTACAAAAGCAAAAGTTACAGAGAAAAGCTTCACTGTTCCATTTCCCTGGTGTAAATCTGTATTAACTGCAGATTTCATTGTCCTCAGTATTACTACTGATTTACATCTCTCTGGTTTGCATAGCACAGTGCCAAGATAGCAATTTTAGTGGAATTGAATGTGATTTGGAATGGAAGAATAGAGATATTTATCAAAAAACTGTTGAGGAGATGCTTGATATTCTTGCACTGTAATTTGAGAAATGTATTTCATTTGGACAGCTCTTCCATGTGAAGATACAAAGGAGTACAGTACTTGTGTATCTACCTGTGGCAGAACCTGCCAAGCATTGTCTGTGCCAGATACATGCAGCAGTGACTGTGTTGAAGGTTGTGCTTGTCCCTCTGGAATGTATTTGAATTCCAAAACTGAAAGATGTGTACAGAGGTAAAGTTGCAGTTCCAATAGTCATACTTGCTTTTTAAGGCCACTGTGTTTGCAAAGTATGAAGAATATTATATATATATATAAATTGTGAAGAGCTATAAACATGTAATTTTGCATATGTTAATCATCTGTAAATTTGTCGGTGTCTTAATGTTGATAAAAAAATGGCTTTTGTAGTGCTGACACTAGATCAACATCACTAAAGCCTGTTACATATTTCTGGGTTTTGGCATATGAGATAAAGTGTCTGTTGTTAATGTAGAAGTTCTGCTTTGTTACTGATTTACTACAAAATGCACTTGTATGGCAGCATATGTGTCAGTAGTTACTGAGATAATTTCCTTCTTTTTTAAAGAACCTTCCACAAACCCCCCACACCCAACAAAAAAACCTCATCAAAGCTAACCAACCAAGTGAACTTTGAATGCAACTAAGCAAATTGCAATTTTTTTCTTTCTTCAATTTGAGTTATTCAGTTACTTATTTTTTCTTCTACTCTAGAAATGAATGTCCTTGTTATTTTCAAGGAATTGACTATCCTCCTGAAGAAAATGTTATGACATCTGTGGGCAAATGGTAAGACATGAGCCTTTTTTTTCGCCATCACTAAATGGTGTCTCTTTCTTAAGAACTCTGAGAAATTTGGGCTTGCCTCTTGGTTTTTGTTGTTACTTCAGTCTGGTTTTTAATGAAATATGCATTTGATTATAAATGAGAAAGAAGTTAATGATATTGTGAGATGTTTTGAGACAGATAGATTGTTCGTGGTTCATGTTTGAAGCAGCTGAAAAAAGACAAAGTTATAAATGTACTGTGCAGTATCTTGCAACTGTATTATATTAAACATTGATGTTTTCCCTTCAGCTGTGGGATAACTTAAGAATAGTTGGTATTTTCTTTGTCACATAAATGAATAAAATTTCAGCTCTTCCTGACTCTCATCACAACTTAGTATATTTTTATTTCAGCCATTGCAAGGATGGAGTAATGAATTGTGATGATAATGTAGTAGGTGAGTAAAAAGAGATGGGGAAAAGATAATTCTATTCCAATTAATACATATCCTTAAAATTTCTTCTTTCCTTTAATTTCTGTTTCTCTGTTGGTAGTACTTTGCAGAGGGCTGATTACTGATTAACTATTCAGAAATTCATATTCCTTACTACACAAATATAAAATACTGAAAACAATGTATGAGGTTTATGGGGGTTTATGAAGCTAACTGCTCTGGAGAGACAGGGAATTAATTTTACTGGATGTTAAACTTGTTATGTTAAACATATTCTCAGTCTAAATCTATACCATACCTTTATGGAATACAAAGTGTCAGGTGTGAAGATTAATGATTTTGTCTTTTTTTTTTTTTTTCCCTAGTACATGGATGCCCAGTTGGACAGATCTATGTTAACTGCAGTAATCCACAAGCTGATCCTGCACTCAGCAGAGAGCAAACTTGTGAGAATTGGCTGCTAAACATCACTTTCACAGCACACCTTCCTTGTGTTTCAGGCTGTGTCTGCCCACTGGGGTGAGTACAGACAGATTTGCATCTTTAGGCACACAAACATAAATGACTACCTTCAGTAATGATGAATTAATTCTGGTGAAGACATACCCTGTTTCTACTTTGAGGTGTGAAGGATGAACACTCAATGTGTGGAGGCATGCCATACAATGATATGGACTGTTACAGGTGTAACAAATAGTTAATGAGATTTTTGTAATACAAAAATAGCAATTATGTGTTTAAGTTACATTTTAATGTAATGGGATTTGGTCACTGAAGTACATGTGTTTAGGTATTATGAGGTTTTGGGTATTGTCACTCTGAAATGACTGCTCAGGCTTCAAGAACCTCCTCAAAGCAAAGAGTGAAAACCCAATACCCATTGAACTGGGCTCAGATAGATCAGTTGAAGTCTGTGAACTCATGCTTATTTCTGTGTTAAGTTTTCTTATGTCACAGTAGAAGATTGTTGCTTCTGTTCTTGACCTTGGCATTCAGAAGCATGAAATGTCAAACTGTTGGCATGAAGTGAAACTGGTAACTAGTCCAACCATAGTGAAAGCATGCAGTAGTAAGAATAAATTTTAAAATTGACTGGAGGCAGAACTGTAAATTCTCATCCTGTTGGACTTGGCTGATAGCATTCAAAAGCCCTGTACAGCACTCTATGGCAGGCAACTCAGCAGAGAAAGAAAAGCTTGTATGTTCTGTTTTACTGTGCATGACCGCTGAGATAGTGACCTTTTATGTGCCTTCCTAGAGACAAAATACAAGATAAAGCAATTTGATGTTTATCATAACATTAGCAAACTCAGTCCTGTTCTTCTGAGGCAGTACACTGCATGTAGGGAAAGTGACACAAACTTTTTTTCACTTGTCTTTTTTTTTATTTTTTTTAATTTTTTGAGGATGCTGTGGTGGCCACAGGCTTGTTTGCATTGGAGGACTACATAGGAAGAACAGAATAAAATTTATAATACTGAGTGTGTATCATTAAAAAGAAAAAAAATAGTAGGTATTATTATTAGGTAGATAGGGAATTGGCATCCTTATGTGAAAGCTTATATATAAATATTTTTAAAAACTAAGTGCATATTTTAAAATATTCCTACTAGAAGAGAAAACCGAACATTTGTTGTACAGCTGCTCTATGTTTTTATCCATTGATTGTCAAGTACTGTATTCAAGAAAAGCCCTGTAATGTTTTTGTGAACAGATATTGTTATTGTTTGGTAATACACAGTAGTGTTTATTTCAGATTCTGTTATCCATTTACATTTCTATTAACTAAAATATTTAATGATTTCCATATGTAGTACACATTTTTCCTTAAACTGTGTTACAGACTTTGTACAGAGATTTGTGGTGTTAAGGCAAAAGCGTTCATGGCTGCCCAAATCAGTTGGCAGTGGAGTGTTGCCTGGGGAGGGGAGAAGAGTTGCAAGATCTGTAACCTGCTGCACACTCTTAGCTATAGTGGAGGCTGCAAGGGAGTTATTTTTTAGCATTCAGGTTTGCAGGCTGTGCAAAAGTAAAGAAGTGTTTGTTGACTCACAGAAGACACATTGCTTCTAATGATGCCTTTGTTAAGAATATATTTGTGTGTATGTGACAGTAATAAGATAGTAACACACCTTAGGGTTCAGCACAGTAATGTAAGATGACTATCCATGTGTCTTCACAGTTCTTTGTACATTGGACACACATATAGGTCTCAAGAATCAAGTCTGACACTTCAAAGAGCAACTGTGCAAGGACTCTGTAGGGTATTTGCTTGTCTCTGCAAGACAGAAAGCCTTTATCACTTGTTTTAGGTAGGGTAATAGAATGAGGAAAAAATTTCTTTTTCTATTACCTTATCAGTATGATGCACTTTGTGCCTGAATGTGCCCTGTTCAGTTCTGAGCAGCCTTTAAACCAGTGGGAATTTCTGTCTCACAGTTGATTTGTCTTCAAGTAACATACTTCTTGAAATAAGTATGGGTTACAAGGAGCACTTCACAAGCCCTGAGGGGAAAAAGGACAGTTTTCCAGTTTAATATTGGTGAGATTTATATGTTCTGCTTACTGCCATTAAGAAGAGCTACACAACTGCAAATTTCCATCTCATGAAAGCACACCAAAGAAGAGTCTAGGTCATGGCACACAAATTATCTGTTCTTTAATAAGTAAATGAAATGTTCCATGAAATGTACCAGGGAAACGAAACAATGTCAAATGTCATCACCCCATTTGCCATAGATGTGCCTCATCTCTTGTCCATGTGCAGTGTCTTGCCCAAATTACAATGCTGAATATTAGAAATGCCAGTTGTTTTCTTCAGAAAATTGTTAGGAACGCAGAAAAACATGTACAAGATTTGTATTGCTACAGAGAAGTATTGGAATTCTAAACACACTTACCTTGAAAAAGAAAAAAGATAAAGCCCAACAATACCAGTTAAAAGAGGCTGTTTATTTCTCAGTGGAAATCCATTTCAAAAGTTAGCTTTTGGAAACTAGCATATTTGTAGATTGTATAGTACATGTAAGAAAAGCTTTTACTAGCATGTTAGTTGCTCCAGATTTTTATATTTTACCGAACAGGATTTCACAGGTTTTTTTGGATTTTCAGGTTTTATCTGTTGCTAGGAGCCGTAATTACAAGCACAAATTTATAGTGTTAGTCTTGAACTGTAAATAGCTATGCATATGGTTATCTGTGTTGTCTTGAAAATCTTTGGAGGTTATAATTGTGATTGCTCACTTAATGGTTCCAGTTGTAAGGAAATAGATAGTCAATGCCAGGAAGATCTTTTCATGTTAAATTATTCACAATGCAAGTAGTGTAACTATAGCTTTAGGAAAGTTATGCAGCCAATGAAAGCTCCTTAAATCATGAAGAAAGGGAAAAAGAACACTAAGAAATCTTCATTTAAAAGTTATTAGAAGAAATAAGCCTCTGATTTTTTTTGACACCATGTATCACTAATGGATAATAGCTCCTACAGAAGATTGTAGATTGGAAGATTTCTTTAGTTAAGTGTAAATTGTAGCTTTTCAGTTTCATAACACTTTATCATTACTATTTAAATAATAATTACATTTTAAAGTCTAGGAAAATATTTTTGTCTCCAGAAACAAGATGTACTTTTGCTGAATCTGTATTTTTGGGGTTCTTTTTCTGATAGTCTTGTTAAACATGGGGATGTGTGCTTGGATGCAAATGAATGTCCATGTACATGGAAAGGAAAAGAATACTTTCCAGGTGATAAAGTCATTTCTTCCTGTCACACATGGTAAGCAGAGATCTATTTCATTTCTGTTGTTTGTTTATGGATTGATTATTCTTTCATGTTCTTTAATTATCATGGTAATTAATTTACCCTCAGTTTATAGCTACAATTATTTGGAGAGATACTATTATTACTACTTTTTTTGTTGAAGGAGTTTATTATTGTTTCAAGAGGGTTGTTTCATAATAAAGTAACAGCTACCTGGCATCATTTTTTGTTTTGTTTCTTTAGAAAAGCTTAATTTAGAAAAATCTTGGTAATCTAAATTAATGGTTCCAGTCTTCCTAAAGCAGAAGTAGGATACTGCAAATATTACATCTGGGTGACATTTGTTAAAGGTTCTTACTTATATTCATATTGAGCATTATACGTGAGCAGTCTGAGGGCCCAGAACATAACCCTGTGGCTTGAAGTATACAACCACTACAATGGTAAATTAAGGACAGTACTAAGGAACATAGTTACCTGACCATAGTAACAGAGAAGTCAGTTGCTGATTTTCCACATATGGATAACAGATTAATCAACTGGTTTTAAAAGGAAGTGTTCCAATAGACAAGGGTTGATAGGATCATCCAAACAGAAGCAGAAACCTATTGCTTTTCCTGTCTGGTGTTATAAATGCAGCACATACCCTGTGGCTACAGTACATATTGAAGTTACCTTGAGTACTGTCAGTAGAACATGGTGCACTGCCATTTCAGCAACTTTGGCCACATCTGCATGATAGTGAAACAGACTTTTTTTTGAAGGTCCCTGCCTGCTTTCTTCTCTGATCACTGTTGAGTGTTGCAGCTGGCACTATGCAGCACTGTTTGTCTTACCAGAGCCTCATAAAAATGAGACCATATAGTCAAGTGTCAAGATACTGTGATGTAGCTTCCAGCAAAGAAATTCCTTCCTTTTGTCCTTTCCTTTTAGTTTACCAGGAACATTTAGCTGGTATCATCTGGTAAACTGCTGCTCCTGGCCTGTACAGCTCAGTGTAGCCTAGTGTGGTGAAGGCTTGTCCAGTCAGCACTAATCACCGCCTTGTCTAGATGTCATTGCCCCTCCAGCCTTGCGCTGACTGCCTACCTCTGCCTCTCGTCAGGTCCTCAGTATCTGCTCTAGAAGATATTTGTAGCCCTTTGGTCAACTGGTGAAGCGACTTACAAGCCATCTACACTGGGCAGGCAGGTAAAGCGACCCGGGTTGTTCACCCCCTTATTCCCAAGGGCCTCTTCAATTGGACCTGACACGAGATTGCTTGCATCAGAAAGGACTATTATATCCCATATAATCTGTATGAGACTTCACCAAAGGCAGCAGCAGTGCAGGCAGAAAGGCATTGGATATTTAGCCTTCTTTTTTTTTTTTTCTGAGAGAAAGACTGTTAATTCACATACAAATCCATAAAGTTTTCATGGCTTTTCTAGTCTTCCATGTCCAAAAACAGAGACAGATTAAGTGATGGTGGCCTTTTGGCATCCAGTTCCACTGAAAAGATTGGAAGTCTGCCACAAGCTCTGTTCAATACAAAGAGAAGGAAGTCTTTGGGACTGTTGTGTACACATGGAGGGAGATGTGTTTCTGCTTGTGCAAAGAATGAGAATACTCCTGCGCAAACCCACTTAGCCACACATGGCAGTTATAGTGACTGTTGTGTTATTTAGTGCGCAGAAACTGTACTTTTTCATATCTGATGTAGTATTAGCAGCATAACTAATAATCTGTTTATTGAATAGTAAATTCAATAAATAATTGAATAAATATAATAATAAACCAACAAATAACTTCTTGAACTGGTAAAACATACCAGGGGAGTGACAGCAACTTTCATCACAAGCTTTCAGGTTTCATTTTTTTTGCCAGGTTTCACAAGTTTGGTTTTCAGTGCAACTGCCTGAAATTGTTACCATGTGCTGGTAAGATTAAATGCAGTAGTTTATTAAACTAACTGAAGGTGGCAGCATGTTGTGCTGTGTTGTGCCAGGCAAGACAGGTTTTGCAGTAAGACAATGCTGGTTTACTGTTATATTTTGAGACATTGAGAAAATGTTAGTTGCTTAATTGGACCTTCTGGGTTTTTTTTAAACAAATACTTGTTGGAAATACCCTTTAAAAATGTAGTCATAGTTTGAAAAACTATCTAGTGATCTGATTTTCCAGCCAGAACTCTCTAGATTCTGGTAGCTGTTAGTTTACTTCATATGAAACAGGACTGGTGCAGAGGACTTTCAAGATACTGTATGAGTCTTTAATCCCTTCTTCTGTTTGTCAGTGTGTTCAGTCCTGAAAATAAGAGTATGCAGAAGAGCTACCTGCTCTTTACGTATTAAGAAATGTTTCTGCATGAGCCCATAACAGATCAGCATGTGGAGAAGGATTTGAATAGGTCAAGAGTTTAAACTAAAAGGTAGTGTTTAACAGAGAGCATGAAAACCAGCACCTGTTCTTTTGATCCAAATACAGTTTCTTCTCTTTGCCTGTCACTCCACTGGTTTGATAAAGTTCCTGCTTTAGGTACCGCTTTGAGGTGGCTAGAGCTAGCTGAGCCATATAGTCTCCTCCTGCCATATACTTGTGCTTTGGTACAGCAAACACTTTTTACGTGTCATTCTTTTAACATTAGTCGTGTTCTTAGTGTAGTTACACATGTAATTCTATGTAATTATGCAAAACACAAGCAGTGGAGCAAACCAGTGATGGGATGAGCAGTTTTGGAAAATAAGGGAAATGACTCCAGGTTAGAGCAAGTTTCATGGTAAAGGAACAGAAGGAAATGTGATGCTACTACTAACTGGAACTGACTAGATTTTGTAGATAGTTGCTGCTTTTTTCAAAACAGTGGTGTTCTGATCTTGTCATATGTGACAGCAATAAAAAAAAAGAGAAAGAACAGTTACACTGACAAAAACTTAATAGCGCTCGGTGCTCTAGTATATGAGATGCCAAATATTAGTGATTTATTAAATATTTTCATAAGTGTGCAGCATTCATGTAGTTAAGAAATTCAAAATACAATATTCTTTAAAATAAACTTATCTTTGTGCAGAAATTGTATTACACAGTGTATTTAGGTTAAGCTGTATTTATAAAGTATACCTATAATAAAGCTGTACCTGGGCACAAGCTCCGATGTCTTTGAAGGAAGTTTAAGTGTCCAGGTGAGTAATGAACATAAGATGTAACGTATTAAACATGACTTATGGATTCCAGAAGCTCCTAAGCTATTAGATTATGGTTTGGGGATAAGGCCTAGGCATCTGAGAATACAGGAAAAAGTAGAAAAAGCCCTATAATCCAAACTGGTTCATTCATTCTTCTTGAATCAGAGAGTAAATAAAGGTAGTAGTAATAGGCCACATTGCTTGTTGATTCTCAGATTCATCTTGTACAGAAACAAATGTTCTGTGAGAATTTGAAAATGGTTTGTCCTTGTGGCATGTTTATAGATGTTTGTTGCTGGAGAATAAATTGTATTACTTCAGGGGTGACGTTTTTGTTCTCTTGTTCCAACAAAAGAAAGGCTTTTTGGTGTCTCCGTACTCTGGCACCTATAAACTGTGACAGGAAGAAACACAAACTTCATCAGTTCAGTGTGTACTTTTTTTTCACTAGAAAATCCGTGTATATATGCTGCTGTTTGTCCATATTTGTCATGCTTACATGGGTTTTGCTTCTCAGTGCAATAGCTCTAATTAATAGCTACAGTCAATATTACCATTGCTGATCATACATTTTTCAGCATTTGCCAACATGGATCATTTCAATGCACCTTCCATCCTTGCCCATCCATGTGCACAGCCTATGGGGATCGGCATTACAGAACATTTGATGGACTAACATTTGACTTTGTTGGAACGTGTAAGGTTTACCTAGTTAAGGTGAGACTTTTTTGTAAACCTTCTGTAAAACTTGATGTAAATACTGTGTGTTAAAAACAACCCTTTGACTTTTTTCCAGTCTGTATGCTTTATTGGGTCTTATGTAAGGTTTGTCTATGTTTTGTTGCTTAGACTTTGAAATATGCATTGAACTATAACAATATGCACTTTTATATTGGCATATATGCCTATGGCCATACCACCCTGAGAATGCCTGATTTCGTCTGATCTTGAAACTAAACAGATAGTACTTGGATGAGAGGCTGCCTGGGATTAATGTAGGCTTTTCCCACTGTCTGGGAGAAAGGGTAGGAAGTAGGAGCCAAGGAACTACAGGGCAGTCAATCTTACTTCTCTGCCCGGTAAGATCAAGAAGCAGATCCTCCTGCAGGCACTACTGAGACAGGAGAATAGTGAAGAAGTGATTGGGTACAATCCGTATGGCTTCACCAAGGGCAAATCCTGCTCAACAAACCTGGTGGCCTTCTATGAATGGGTCACAACATTAATGGAATCAGTCCTGGGACCAGTCTTGTTGAACAAGAAACATGGACGGGGTACTGAGTGCACTGTTAGCAAGTTTGTTGACGACGAAGTGTCAGCAGACATGCTGGAGGGTATGGAGGGATGCCATACAGAGGGACCTGGACAGGCTGGAGAGGTGGGCACAAACCAACATCATGGGGTTTAACAAGACCAAGTGTAAGGTCCTGCATCTGGGTCGAGGCAATACTAAGCACAGNCATGCTGGAGCCTGTCCGTAGGAGGGCCGCAAGGACGATCAGAGGGCTGGAGCACCTCTCGTATGAGGGCAGACTGAGAGAGTTGGGGCTGCTCAGTCTGGAGAAGAGGAGGCTCCGAGATGACTGTATTGTGGGCTTCCAATATCTGAAGGGAGCCTACAAAAAAGCTGGGGAGTGGCTTTTTAGGATCTCAGGTAGCAACAGGACTAGTGGGAATGGAGCAAAGCTGGAGATGAGTAGATTTAGACTTAATGTGAGGAGGAAGTTCTTCACTGTGAGTGTGGTGAGGGCCTGGAATAGGCTGCCCTATTAAGGCCGGGCTGGATGAGGTTCTGTCTAGCCTGATCAAGGGTGGAGTGGTGGAGTGTTCCTGCCCATGGCAGGGCCTTTGGAACTGGGTGATCCTGTGGTCCCTTCCAACTCTGTGATTCTGTAACTTCTTCCCTCAACTTCTTTGAGCATGATGGGGCACTGGAGGGAGCTGCCCGGTGGGGTTGTGCAGTCTCCTTTTCAGGAGACATTTGAAGCCCGCCTGGATTTGTTCTGGGTGATCCTTCTGTGGCAGGGGGATTGGACTGGATGATCTTCTGAAGTCCCTTCTGATCTCTGATGATTATACAATTCTGTATTTGCACATACTTATTTCTTTGTTCTTTTCTTCAGGGTGTTTCTTCAACCAGTTTTTCTGTTATTATAGAGAATATTAGCTGCTTTAATGCTGGAATTATTTGCAGGAAAAATGTTTATATTACTGTTGGAAAATCTTACTTAATATTTGATGATGAAAGCGGAAATCCAGTAAGTTTCAGTCCTTGATGTTTTTTAAAAGGTATCATATGTACTTTTCTGTATGCTTTTTTCTTTTTAGCTGAAACTTACAGTGCTACTTAAATAGCATGAATATCTGTATCATGAATGGTAATCACACCTAGACTGTGCAATGAAAGACTCAAACAAAATCTTAATCTCACACAGAAACGCTAGATGAGATTGTCAGATTTTTTGTTTACATTTACTTCCTGTTCAATGACTTAATAAAAATACAAATATTTTTAAATCACTGAGAGTTCTCTTACTAATTACGCGGCATCTAAGAACGCAGTATGATCTGGAATGTACTGGAGGAATATTCTTTTACAATTATAAGGAACCTTAAGACTAAAATGTTACCTCTCACATGAACCACTAAAACGTTAATCTTCACTATTTCCCATCCTGTAAAGTCGATTTTGAAATGGGAAAATGCTAAAAATGCAACACAGTTCATAATAACAATCCAGACCACTTTTGCTTAGGCTTTTATCCTTGTGTGCGTGTCTGTCAGTTTTCAGACTTGTGCCTGATTACAGTGTTCATTTTACTCACATCTCATTTCCTCTTAAGCAAACATTTTGTGAAGACATTACTTATGTTACAGGCTGCTTTGTTGTATTTTGAACAGAGTTTATCTAGTTACATAGATGAACCACGAAAAATGCAGTTATGGAAAGCAGGATTTTTCACTATTGTTCATTTTCCTGATGAGCATATCACTATTCTTTGGGATCAAAGAACCACAGTTCATGTACAGATGGGTCATCAGTGGCAGGTAAGTGGAAGTCAGCTCTCTTACTGTCTTTGAGGTGTTTAAGTGTTAGGTAAGACTACTATTCAGAGAGAAAATGATGGGTCAGAAATCATGCAAGAGCTCAGTCAAGGAGAGAAGCATTCAACTACCTTATCAATTAAATTACTCATTCACTTTAATTTTTTCCCAGTTACTATTTATTGTCTAACTTCTGCAACAACAGAAACGTGTATCTGAAACAACATTTCCCCTTCAGTACTCATTCCTTATGACTGGAGCAGGTATTACTTTGCTAAAGCATAAAGAAAAGCACCAACAGGTCACTTGCCATACTTGAAAGAGAAACAATACTGGTGTCAAAGTAGAGTATTTTCCCTGTTTTATTTTCACAAGGAGCTGAATAGTTTCAGCTGAAATTTAGCTTAAAAGGGTCAAATCCTGACACATTTAGCATTAAACAATTGAATATGTATTGAAAGTGTTGAAAATGGTTGTAGTTAGTTTTTCATACCATGTGCATATCTTTCTGTATTTGTGGCGGTGTGCATGTATATAGGTGTATTGTTTATATACTTTTTTTCCTCAGAGAAAATTGACCGGATTGTGTGGAAATTTTGATTTGAAGACAGTAAATGAGTTAAGGACTCCAGATAATTTTGAATTAACAAACTTGCAGGAGTTTGGAAACAGCTGGACAGCTGTAGAGGTACTTAGTGAATAATGTATCTGCTAATCTACTAGTTTATTTTTTGCTATTATATCTAGAATATCTGTTTATCTAGAATGAAATCAGAAATCTGTTGCTGAAAATGTGTCGGGCATCAATATAAATGGTAACACCAGTGGTTCTTATCGACATTGTAATCCATGTAATTACATAAAGGAGAAGAAAATAATCAGTTTTTCCTCACAGCAGTATAGTGTAGAGAAAAATGCTTCATGTTATTCTGAATCTAGTAGTATGTTGAAGACATTGTTTGAACAGTAAACAGTCATTTTTTCACATAATAAAAGAATTACAGGTTCACTGGATGCTATGTTATCAGTGTAACTGATCATAGCTGGAAAATGCTTAACTATGAAACCGTAGTAATGTGAAGTAATGTTATGTTGTAAAGTTCAATTTTTATCTTCTTTGTCGTATGCCTGGTGGTGCTTGTATTAGTGTTACTTCCTACTAGCTAAAAGAGAAAGGAATTTATTTCTGACACTTCTAATATATGTCAGAACAGAATGAACTTTTATTTATCTCAGCTCCAGGGCAGTTCTGTTTACACCTGTATATATGTATGTGTTTTTCTGCTGCTCTCAGATAAAAGAAACATTTATTTAGATTGTGCACATTTACTTTTTTGCAGCTTATTGTCCCTTTTAATTCCCTTAGTCCAACTTTAGTTTTTGGAAATAATGCATTTGTGTTCTACATCTCTTTGTTTTGTTAGGGTTTTTTTTAAAAGACCCAGTCTATGCTTTGCAGATTCATACACAAAGTGGCTCTGATGTAAGCTTCTCACCTTGCCTTTTGCCTTGTGCTTAAGTGTGTTGACAGCTCTGACATCCGAAATCCGTGCAGTTTGAATCCCCTTAGAGAGCCATTTGCCAAGATAGAATGTGGAATATTGTTAAGTGAAGCATTTGAAGCTTGCCATCCAGTGGTGAGTGATGATCACATATAGGAAGATGTGAAAGTAAACCATATCACTGGACAGAAAGTTTTAAAACTTGCCTGTGAGTTTGTCTAATAATACGAAGAGAATGAACCACTCTTATGTAAAAAAACGTTTTCTGTGTACTTTTATTTCTAGCTTTTTATGTACAGAACTTTTAACACTTTTGGTGTATTGATTTATGATCAGTTCAGAGACTTTTCCTTCTTTCATAAGCTTCTTTGTAGTTTGTTATGTTTAATTATTTCAGAATCATACAAACAAAAGCTCACATCAACATCTTAGTATGCAAGTGTTTAATGGGTCATTGATTTGACTGAGTTATTAAGTACTGTACAAGACTTTATGATGTGTTCTAGTAAACTGTCTTGTGTTTCAGGAAACATTTAAATTATAAACTTTGATATTTCAGAGTCTTGTACAGTATCATAACTGACTCTTGCCACTGTCCATGTGAATATTTTGATAGGTGATATTTATATTTCCAGATTGATGTCACCTGGTTTTACTCAAACTGTTTGATGGATACATGTGGTTGTAACCAAGGAGGTGACTGTGAGTGTTTCTGTACAAGTGTGTCAGCATATGCCCATCAATGCTGCCAGCATGGAGTTGCTGTAGACTGGAGGTCCCCTAGAGTGTGTCGTAAGTTTACTAGCGTTGCCAGTGGCTACCTCAGTCTCCACTCGTGAGAGCCAGACCAAATAAATCAATTGTATTAAATCACTGAGCCGCACTAGTAAGAAGATGAGCATGTGCCCCTCACTGCTCTCCATGTTTATTTTGGTCTAGCTGGATTATATGTTTGTTTCCATATTTGCGTGTAGTACTTTTCTATTTGTAATTCGTTTTCTTACAATTTGAAAGGAAAAGTCATAGGAAGTCCATATTGGGAAACAACATACATCTGACAAACCAAAGTACAAAATTAACAGCACATATAATTTCTGTCTTCAGGAGGAGTTTGCTAAGAAGCAAAGAGGGTCTATGAAAGATAGCTAATTTACAAGTGCCTCTAGATTAATTGTGAAGTGTCTTCTGTATAAAAACCTAATTGTGATTCTTCCAGACTTTGGCATCACCTTAGCATCCATATTCAGTAATGCTTAGAATTTGTGAATCCACCTGAGGGCTTTTTTTCTGCAGCACTTATTGCAGATGGCTAACAGCAGACAGTCATTTCTCCAAAGATGTAATAAAAATTGGCAAGATAAAAAAATGAAAGGAAACTTAGAATTTTTATAACTTTACAGCTGCATGGAGAGGATAAGTCTCTTGCTGAAAGTCCCACAGTAGATTTGCTATAGGGTGAGAGACTTAATTTTTTATGGAAATTGTACATGTATTTTACTAAGCATGGAAAACCAGCTAAGCTTAGCCTTAACCACTAGAGGGCACAAAAAGACAGCTGAAAGTCTGCAGGCTTAGTATTTTCTCCTACAAAATAATATTTTAATCAGTGTAAACTATTCTTAAATTAGTAATTTATTTAAAGCAATAGACTAAATGTGCAATGATTTTGTAATGAACGTTTGTGTGTGACTTGACTTGGCTAAGCATTTGGCTTACTCCTTAATCATAAAGGCTAATAGAAAACCTGTTTATCTGCAGAATGCTTGTAAACACATTTCTTTTATTTTTTAGCTTATGATTGTGAATATTTCAACAAAGGTAAGTCTTGAAAAACCTGATAAAATGTCAGTAGAATCCTTGTCTTGATTATTCTAAGTCCTAGTGCTTTATGTGAAAGCCATTGTCTTACTGAAACCAGTTGTGAATTACTTTTTTTTTTTTTAATAGGCATGATTTTTTCTGGTTTCTTTTGATTTTTTTTAAGTTTTTAAATTTTATTATATTTTATTTTTTTATTATTTTTTATTATTTATGGGCCTTGTGCAAGTATATGCTTGTAACTAAATTTATTTGCATTAATTGTCACTAAACAATTAAATAATTATTTAATCAGTAGACGATTCACCTCAGTAGTACTAGTGCCACTGCTTGCTTCACGCATATTGCAGTTCAAAAGTGATACCTACTGCATCTGTTAAACTAATGACCTTCTGGGCAGTCTACAAAGGGAATGAGCTATTGAGAAATTACAGCTTATTATGCCTAGAGATTAATGCCATGTTTAGGTACATCCAACCTAGCTGCAAGTTCCTGAGTGACAGGCCTTGCCGCTGCAGTAGAATGGCTCTCAGCAAGAGATACAAAACTTGTGCAAGGTGCTAGAGTAAACCTTGAGTCTGCATTGTATTCTCTGTACTGCTGTGGTAACATTGGACTCCATATGCAGACTATTTTAAAATTATGAGTGTCTGTACAGTTAGATGTGGCACTAGTAGAAGCTCTACAAGGTAGCCATGTGAGGAAAGATCAGGACTCCTGCTATAACTCTTTTTTGCTATAATTCTGTAACATTCTCATCAAGGTCATGTAGAATTCTATCTATTCAGACGGTTTGTGACATTTTGGTCTTCCATTAGAACCCATATTGCAGTAGCTTGTTTCTAGAAAGAACTTGAGGGGTGACTGAGTTTGAACTAAGAGAAATTTGTGCAAGTGCCAGACCGAAGCAATATGGCAAATAAATATGCACTTTCTCATATACTGACTGCCAAAAAGAATTTGAGTAAGGTCAAATTGCTAATGCAATAGAATTTTATCTAAATAACTATTCAGGCTTTTAAAATAATGTAAATAAAAGCCAGTTCAATATGAGACACAATTTCAGTTACACATTTCTGTTTTTGTTTTTTTCATAAATGAAATCCAGTCTGATACTAGATAATCTTACTGTGGTTATAACAGACTGCATTCAACTGTAGTATTAGTTTCGTTACTGGATTCTCACTGACAGAGATTAGTTACAATAGTTGAGAGTTGTGCATGTGACAGTTTCTAGTAAACATGAAAATAATGCTATAATAAATAATATTATAATAAAAACAAACTGGCTAGAAGGTCACACTCAATGAATTGTCCAGGTGGAAACCAGTGAGAAGTGGTGTTCCTATTAGGAGGTATAAAAGCCTTTTGTCTTTGATGGGGTGGTCTGTAGAACAATATTTACTACTAAGTGAAATAACTGAGGGATGAGCTAATTTTAGTGGTATGAATATGATACCAAAGTGGATGAGAGGGAAGAAAAGAAAAAGCTAACGAATCTCAAAAATAATGACTAGGTCTTTTGAGCCATTTTCAGAACAGGCATTTTCTTAGAGTTTGCCTTTGTTGTTATAGTTCAGTGCCTGTCATCTAGATCTGTGGTCAGAGTGAAATGTCATAATATTTAAGCATAAGCATTTGTCACTTGACATGAAAGGTAATTCTGATGTATTTATTTTTTATAATTTTTGTTTTCCTCAACAGCTCTGGGAAAGGGCCCATACAAATTGGTCAGCTTTTTGGATAGAGAATTTGTAATGGCAGTGAAACTGGTGAATGGTGCTGTTTTCCTAGTGAGAGAAGAAGATACTGCTCCTGAGCATGCAGTGAGCTTTATGTTGACTTCAGGACTTTACAAATCCAAAGCACATGGTACAGTTGCTGTAATCTAGAGGCTTAAATTCTGCCCTTGCATGTGAGCCTGTGTTTAAGAATAGACCTGGGCAAAAAAAATGTTCTTTATCTGTCAGCTGGTCGTGTACATTAATGTTGTCTGCCAACATTTTCATTTGGTCGTTTTTAATTAGATGGTTGTAACTTTATAAACAGATAACTTATAGTTGCACATCAAGACCCCCACCCTGCACCAACCTTCAGAAGCACCCAAATGGTCTTGGAACCCAATGCTACATGTGTCGATTCCTATAGCTTCCCTCTGGCAGAACTAGGACATGGGAAGACATGATACAAGAAGAGTACTTCCAAATTTATTTGCTTTGTCACCACCACTCATTGCCCACTTGCACAGATATCCTGTTGGTGTTAATCTGTGCTATCTAAGGGTGTTACTACAAATCTGTCTCCTTCAGGTCCCAATTTAAATTTCCACAGAGGGAGCATATTGCTTAGTCAGCAGCTGAAAGAAGTCTTGCACACCTTCATACATGTTGAAAGCTTCAAAAAATCTTACTGAGTATATTCAGCACTTTGAGATCATGATTAAATTCTAGAGTTGTCTGTGTGCTCAACTTTAATGCCCACAGACCACTTGGGTCTCAGTCCAGTTTTACTGCTCAAAACCCCCTGATCAGCTTTGGACAACTTGAAGGTGTCTGTGTTTGTGTACTCAAAGAAGGGATACGGGTGAGTTGAAAAAATGATAGACATTTGATTAGTTATACTATTGTCTGCAGAACTGACACAACGACTCTTGTAACAGATTATCCAGAGCCATATTTGTTTTATTGGTCATAGTTTTGAGATACTTACACATTGAATTCAATTTAGGTTTGGAAAAGGAAGGTCAGTCCTGCTGTTCTAGTCTTGCCTAATATTCTTGCCTCTCTAACTAAGAATTTAACCTGCCAAAATGAATTTGTCTTGTAGTCAAATATGAGCAACTGGCATTTAATCGTTTGACTTTGGAGGAGTTCATACAATCCATATGAAATCTTTTATATCCATGTCTTCATTTATATGACACTCTTACTTCTTTGGTACCTTGGGAAAATGAATATGTTTTCTGTTTCAGACAAATCATAGATAATGGAAGGGAGGTTGTAGAGTAGATAATGGAAGGGAGGTCGTAGAGAAGTGGGTGTAGAGAAGATAGTGTCTTCACAATCTTTGCAAGTAAGAAGTGGTAGGACAAGAGGAAAATAGTCTCAGGTTGCACCAGGGGAAGTTTAGGTTGGACATTAGGAAAACATTAGGAAAAACTTCTTATTGAGAAGGTGATCAGACTTCATAACAGGCTGCCCAGGGAGGTGGTCACATTGCCATCCCTGGATGTGTTTAATTTGTATAGATATGGAACTTAGAGACATGGTTTAATGGTGGGCTTGGTACAGTTGAGTTAATGGTTGGACTCAGTGATTTTCTTAAAGGTCTTTTCCTACCTAAATAATTCTATGATTCTAGGATTCTTGCCCATGGAGCACAAGTCCTGTGAGGAACAGTTGAGGAACTGGGGTTGTTAAGCGTAGAGGAAAGGAGGCTTAGGGGAGACCTTATAGATAGGACCAAAGGAAATGGTTGTAGGCTGCACCAGGGAATTTTTAGGCTGGATAATAGCAAGAATTTGTTCACCAAAGTGATTATCAAACATTGGAATAGGCTGCTCATGCCTGTTGATTTTACAGTTGCTTAATGGCTGTTATCAAGAAAATATGACTTTACAGCAAAATAGAGTGAAGTAATTCTGTGAGCAGCAGATGCCAGTAACAGGCTCAAAGTCTGCCGCTCTGCAGTTGGTTATACAGAGGTTTGCTTGAGATGGGCAATATTGCTTTCAGGGTAAGGTATTGTGTGAGGATGTTTGCCAAAAAATAGACTGCTGTTAAATTTTCTGGGGGAAGGGCTATAGAGCTGACTGCTTAGAAAGCTGAATGCAAAATACGCTTTTGTAATTTATTTTTAATAAAAGGCTGAGGCATTAAGCCATAAATTCTTGGTGACAAATGTTATTTGTAAAGCTAGTTATGTGAAGTTTAATATTTTATTAAATAAATGGCTTAGTGAAGGCTGTAAACTAAAGTTCTCCTTGTCTGCAGGGCTATGTTCTTTTATCCTGGTGTGGGCATATGCCTAAATCTGCTTGTGTTCCTCTTGAAGTCAATACGGTATTTAGAAAATTAAATATCCATCAGAATCTAGCACTCCGGAATCTATATGTAGTGTATTTTCTTAAAAGATTGAGATGGTTTTCACTAGTAGGTCAAAGTTTGTTATCACTGGTCATGCTGCTAATATCAGTAGTAGTCCTTCAGAAAAAGTTTGGTTTATTACACGTGTATCAGCAACTAAATTCTGTGTTTGGTTGGGGTGCTTTTTTTTTTTCAGATTCGAACTTGATTTCATTTGAAACAGCTGAAAGACCTAACTATTTCCTGCAATTTATCTCCAATAATACTCTTGTTCTTTCTAAATGGGAAAAAAGTGACGAGTTTCACAACAGATCTACGTTTGTCATTCACAAGAACACTTGGATTTCAGGATACAGTTCTTTTGAGTCATTTGCGAAACCAGGATATTTCATCCATGTTTCAGCATCTTCAGTTGAACTTTTGAAGTATCATCATTCAGAGGAGTTCAGACTGTCAACTCTTTTTAAACTCACAGGTAGGTAATTAAAGTTGTACTTCATTAACAGCAGTTTGTTCCCTGTGAAAACACAGGCTAAATGGTATTGATGCTTTCACAGCTGACAACATGCTTACTTTTCAACTACATTGTTGGGAGCTGTGGGTAACCTGTGACGTGCAGGCTCAGAATCTTCCATGAGGCCTCAGAATCTTTTCTGAGCTTTGTAGTGAAGATGAGATTCTGTTTTCTTATACGTTATGCTATTTAATAGGTTTTGGATAACTTTTCTGTCTTTAACAATGTAGTCTTCTCTATAGTTTCTGGGTAATACTTGCTTCGTAGGTGCTGAGTAGAAAAATCATGCTGATGAATAATTCACAAAGGGGATAGAAAAGAACTGGATGCCCTCTAAAAGCTAAGTTCTGTGGATGATGTTTTCTCCTCCTTTCCCTCTGATTGCTGCAGAGTCTACAGTATAGTGAAATCTCATGGCCAGATTTGTGGCCTCCTCAGTGGCCATGCCATTGCTAAAGATACCCCTGAAACCTCAAGTTTCTCCTGAAAAACACCTTGACCTTTACCCACATACCCACTAATGGAGGCTCTGCCTTTTGGAATGTTTATCCCCTACTGTTTCAGGTTTCATTTACGTGGCTCTTCTTTTGTATATAGATGATTCTTGGACAGCTAGTGCTCTCAAACACACAATATAGACTGCTGTAAGGTATTTCTACCTGAGACTTTACTAGTTCTGTAATGGTAGTTTCACTGAGGCATGAGGATCAAAAATGTGCATGATATTCTTAGGGACTCTATGCAGGATCAAGGCTTCAAAGTATTTTAATAGGTATTCCCGGCAATACCATTTTTAAAAATCAGTTCTTCATTCTCTGAAAGTTAAATTTGTTTTACAAGCAAAAACAGAAAATGAAATATTGTAATAAATGAAGCATGGCCTGTCCATGTTTTACACTGACCATGTTGAAAGTCAGCACAGACAAATCTGAGGCAGTCAGTGACTTCTATGATAGAAGAGGCCAACTGTATGACTTGTGGAGCTTCTTGTTATCAAAACATTGAATTAAAGTGTTAATGGTGGCATTGTAAATCTGCCGATGCTTTGTGGTGCATTATTTCGACAGCCTAATGCAGCTGTCGACTGGCACACTCCAATGTCAGAAAAAATGACAGATTTTGTCATTGCCAAATGCCTGTTGTCTCTTGACAAATGTTTGTAATGACAGAACTGTTGAGGTTTTTGAAAGGCAGAATTATAAAGCTAATGCTATTACCAGGATGTTCTTACAACATTTCAAGCAAGGAACTGGTTTTGGGCATAATAAAAACATCTCTTTAGTCTTTTATTGTTGAGGGAGAAATGTAGAAGGTTAAAACATGTTCCAGTTCTCAGTGGCCATCCATTAACTCAGAGTGGTCTGTCTTTTCAAGTGTGAAGTCTTTACTGTCCAGTCTTATACCAAAAAATCCTATCTATGCCAATGGAAAACTAAAACAATTTACCTCAGCAAGTGTGATCAGATCAAATGATCAAGAGGCATTTCATTAATCGCTACATCCGAGAGCTTGGGTTTCAGAGCTCTCGAAGCAGAGAAACATAGGGCTCGAATCTTTCTCCAGTGTACTCCGTGTACGAGGACCAGCCTGCTGATGTAGGGTAATTACACGGTCTAAAAATACAGCAGCATTTGTTTAAGTTAATGGAAAAGTAACACCAGCCCCAGAGTGCACAGGCAAAAGTGTATTGAATTTCCTGCTGACTGTCATAAATGCTTTGCATATTAGATCAGAAACTTTTGAACTGGGAACAGCTATTCCTGCAGAATTGGAGGATAAATATCAGGAGCAGAATAATAGGCCCAGTAAATCCCCTTGGCTAGAAAGTTCCTCATGAGACTTCTTCATGTTCTGTGACGCACGTTCAAAAGGAAGAATTTTACATGACCCAATTGCCACAGCAATAGATGTGTATCTGTTAAAGTCAGCTGATGAGTCGCTTTTTCCAGTCTCATTGCAATAAATTCTCTGACTGTAAAATGTGCAGATATGATGGGCTAATACTAAAAAGTATTTTCCATGGGAGGACACTTCATCTTCTAAATTGGATTATCTTCATTATACTTGCCTGCTGTCCTGTTCCTACAAACAGCTTTAGCTGCTGTTTTCTTATTCCTTGTTAAAATAATGTGCTCGAGCTAGTTACTTTCTATTTTGCATAGTTATCATTTTGTGTTTTACCCTTTTAAAGTCACAGAGCTCATATAAATATGTTATTAAAATGTTACTTGCCCTATAAAATTCTTCAGCAAAGTTCTTAGAATGCTAGTTACGCCTATCTCAGAATTGTCAGCTGAAATTCAAGTCTGAAGATACACTGAGTATAAGCATGCTGCACAGAGGTATTTATCAGTGTTTAAGTTCAATAGCGTTTTTGCTTCCTTTTAATATTTGTAACATAATCATCTGAAAAACATTCAGAAACATAGTACAAAACTGATAATTAAATACATTTCAGTGGAAAACTTCTTACAGAAATATCTTGCACCTTAAGTCTGATGTATACATGAGAGTAGCCAGCATGAATTTATGAAGGGGAAATCATGTTTGACTAATCTGATAGCCTTCTACAATGGTGTTACTAAATGGGTAGGTGAAGATTTTCATCAGTAGAATTAATTTTCTGGGAAGTTCTGTTTTGCTCATCAGCTTTTGCTCTTAACTTTAATTTGAGCTTGTCTGCTTTGTCTGAAAGATTGTGATGTGGGACCTGGGACTTCAGTAATGCTGAGCAACTGCTGTTTTACCTGCAGATCCCCAGTATGCCACAACATGTCTGCTTGATACCTCTTGGAATCAAACTGAGGTTACAGTGGAATTATAATGTCTTTCCCATTTATACCACAAATAAAAACATTTGACCCCCCCATTTTTGACTCAGTAAATAGGAGGTGGTTAGATAATACATTAACTGGATTAAATTTCTTTAATTGTTAAAGTAATCTAAAGAGTATTTGAGTAGTAGATAATCATACTTTGCTTTTGATATTGTTTCACCTGGGCATAAAATTAAATGTTTGTCATGTTTGCTTACATTTTTAACTGCAGAAGCTTGGAAGTCTTGAGCAGAGTTTGTCAGTAGTTGGTGTGCAACAAGTGGGTAGATAGAATTTCATGTTTCTAAACTTGTAATGAAGGAGTTAGGTAATCTATGCTACCAAGCAGAGTTTTGCTGCTGTGAAACTAATTTTGAAGTACATTTTGTCTCTACTATTTTTTTTAAATCTTTGGAAAAAGTAGCAATCAAGATGAAAGTGTTGGGTGAGAACGATAATCTAAACATATAATTTTTTTCACTATTCAGAAAACCTTTGCTTGAAATTTGACCACTTGTTAACATTAGATTATGTCAAATTGTATAATTTTTTAAAAAGTGTATGTAATGTTTTGAACCTAGCTTGACATTATTCGTAATATGCAGATTCTAACAGGGGCAAATTTTATCCTTATCATACAATGGTAGGGATAGGAAAGGACCTCTGAAGATCTTCAGACATCTAGTCTGAGGTATTCAAATACATGCCTGCCTGAAAGAGGGAGACTCCACAACTTCTCTGGGCAGCTTATGCCAGTACTGCTACCCTAACTGCAAAAAAGTGTTTCCTTATTTTAAATTGAACCTCCTATGATCCAGTTTTGTGCTCTTGCAAGGCAAAATTATGGGAATAAGAAAGCAGAATGGACTTGTGAACAGTAGGAATTGTCAACACACAAGAAAAGTGATCAGGTTACTAGGAAAGACTGTTGTGACTCAACAGGACACAACAGTCTGTCAGTGATAAAAAAAATACAATTCTTCATTGAATGGTAGCAACTGTTCCTATTACCACAGAATTCTTTTGGAAAGCCAAGAAGGCTGAAAATCGGAAATTAAAGGGAAGAAAAGGCTTCTCTGATGTCCAAGACATGAAAAGCAATGGAGTTGGGGAATATCTTTTAATGTATTGTCTTTGGCAACACATGTACCTGCATTCATAGAATCATACATCCACAAGCTTTCTGTAGTACTATTGCATATCAATATGTTCTGCTCCCATTAACTGAAAGAACTGTGTCTGTGGGTTCTGATGGCAGTGACTACAGTGACTGTCACTCAAGGCATAATTCACCATTCTCTGAAGGATATGCTGTGTCACTGAATAGAAAGATAAATGCTGGTAGACTTCACCAGGGGACACATGGTTATTTTGAAATGCCATGACAAATCCTTTTGAGGAGCACATGCTTGAAACGAGAAGCTTGACTCATTGTCTATAAACTGTGTATCATTCTTTTGTTGTGAGCGAACTGCACTGTTGCACAGAATACAGTAAGCTCACATTACTGGTTGCCAGAGGGGGATTTTAAGCATTAAAAAAATGGGAAGCATGTGTTGGGGTTGACTGATCAGCATCCTGATTAGCATAAAGCATTTATGCCATGACACTGGTCAAATCCAGAGTTTCTCAGCTCTGGTAGTTTTTCCTGGGAGTAGCAGTACTGTAGTAACAAAGCTGAGGCTGGGCTCACATGGAAGCTAGCGTCTAAAATCAATGCAATGAGGGGGAAGAAAATGTAACTCAATTTAGGGAGAGGGATGCTTGAATACCTAACTTAGTTTAGGGAGAGGGATGCTTGAATGTTTTTAAACCTCTTTCTTACTGTTTTTTTTTAATGATAGTGGATATTTGTGTCATAGTTAAGATACAGATGGATTGGAGGCAAAGTAACGTATTTAGCTAGGTATAACTGTGCTTTACTGTTCTTCTAGCTTAGATTTCAGTTCATGTTAGCCCAGCAAATATCTCTGTGCCTCTGTTTCACCTCCCCTTCATTTTCTGTAGAATCTCTACTCTAAACTATTTAAGCAGGAGCTGTATATTGCTTTTTATTTTATAGTGGCTTGCACAGTCAGCCAGCTATGTTCTTGGACTTCTTAGGTATTGCAGAAGTGAAATTGCCAATAGTGAAAATTTTAAATATGGCAAATGATTGACATTTACTAATGCTGGAAAAGCATTTTCCATAATTCACAATGAAGCATGGATTTCATTGTATCTGATGGGTCTGTTGAAACATATTGAAAACTTGAGTTGCTGGAAACCAATTCATGCAATATGTTCAACTCTCGCTGTTGTGTTTTGGACTATTCTTTTATGTAGCTTATGCAGTAAAAAAACCAGATTGGCCCAACATACTCAAATCTCTCAGATCCCTTGACTGTAAAACTAAGTGTCTGTTGGTTCTACTGTGTTCTTTGAAAACAAATTTTATGATCAGGTTCATTAACTTAGCTGTTGTCCATACTTCTTTCTGCAGAAGTAGAGGCAAATTTTCAAACATGTTTATTCTTGGCTGAAAGCTGTGTTATGAACCACTCAACAAATTCTGTGCCTTTGTGTAGAAATTCACCCTGTTTCGTACGGAGACATGTAGTGCTTCTACAGAAGTCTGCATTTATATGGAGAGTGGGGGATACTTTGTTAATCCCAGGGCTTGGAAGGGTAAACTTACAGTCAGTGCTTTGCTCACTTGAGAAACTGTTACTCTTTGTTATGTTGCAGTATGTTTTCTGCAAGCTCATACCTTCATTGTGTTTGAAGCTGCTTCTGAGATTAACCATGAGGCCAGAGTTATTTGCTAGGGATCTGTCTCCATATTATTCTGGGGTAGTCTGATGAATGAGATTTCCTAGATTCCACTTGGATATAGTGTTGTTGCCGGTTATTACTACTGTTGGTGTTTGCCTATGCCAACAGATCTCTCATATATTCTTTTTGTTCTTTTGCCCTTACCACTTTGACCTGTCAGTGCATACAAAACCCTATACATCAGTCAGCAAAACATAGGAACATAATTCCCTTTCTTCATTAGATTCAAGCAACTTAATTTGATTTCACTAGAATGTGCCACAGAAGAATTCAGTGATGTGTGCTTAGCTTTTAATTGGAAAGCAACTTTATTAACTGCATTTGTTACTGTCATAAGAATCCTGTTTTCAAAAGCAGTAAACAAGGTAAGCCATAGATAGAAAGACATGTAAAAAGGGTAACACTAGATGGCAGCATACACACTGTTGTCTGCATTTATTTGATTTATACCTTTGATTTAAGAAAATTATTTATATTTAAAACCAAGACATTTAAGGTTAGTAATGGCAGAGCGATAATAACTTGTAAATGCACATGCCCCTAAATTGTGTGAAGAAAAGCTTCTTAGGATCTTCATGGAAAATGTAACTGTCTCCAAGAAAATGTAAGAGCTACCTATTTCTACCTCAGTCACAAAGATCAGCAAAACTTAAAAAAAAAAAGACGAAAAATGGAAATTTTTTTCTAAGTAGCAGATGTTTTATTTTGGATTGTTGATGTTAAACATTGTTCAAGAGCAGCTACTCTTTGTAGGGTCTGAACAACAGAAGGGGTTTACCAATGTAGAGAGGGGCCATATTTCACGATTATGGTCTTCTGTAGGTATGCATGTAGGGGAAGTGTCAGTACCCTTTATGCTACGGGAGGGACCTGGGGTAAGGTGACGTAGTTCAGGTACTGAAATCCAGAATATATTCTGCAGATCATGCAGGCATCAGCTCACTAGGCTGATCTAGCATTGTGCGAAAAATATTCTGCTTGCAACTGGGGCAAGATTATAGTGAAAAAGAAAGCATGATACTGTATTTAAACTTACAACTGCATGCCACAGATTTGTCTCAGATGTTATACTCAGTCTGCCTTTACTTGAATTTTGTAAAGAACCTGCATAATTTAATAAGTACTAGAAGTATAACTAATCTTATTTCTGTTTATTCTCACTTTAAAATGTAACTTCAGAATTTGTACTTTGGGTTTCAATTTTGTGAATATTAAGTCTGTCAATAACCATTGTCTGTGTAGATACTCTGAAAGCAATTTGTATTTTTTTAACCTGCCATAGTGTTTCAGTATTGGTACTGTTTTGTCTGGTGAAGTATGCATTTTAATTTTGCAATATGACATGTCTCATCTTGTCTTGGTTGCTTTGCTCATTACAGGAGTAGTTAGAATTTCAGATTCAGAATGTTTTGAGGAATGTCTATCTTACACTGCTTTTGAGAAGATCAGCTGTTTAGACAGAGTTCTGTAAAGACTGTATCGGTATAATGTCTCATTACATTTTTTTGTAACAGTGTTTGTTTTTATGTCTAAAATGCAGTTGTATCATGCAAGTTATGCTTGTCTTTGTGCTATAACATCAGACTTTGCACATGAAGTAAATTATTACAAGGCGATTGAGTGTATCTAACTGGTGCTTTTTAATTTTATTTTAATAACTGTATGGAATCAACATTATGCTGATTTTGCATTTAGTTTGAGTAATCAAACATATAGTATCATTGTTGGTACAGTTTTTAAAATTTAAAAACAACAGTTGTGTTTTGCCTGGCTTTGTTTTCAAGTGATAATAATACAAATAGGTAATATACAGTAGTTTGGTTAATTCAGCATTGTGTTTTATACTACTCAGAGTAAAACAGACTGCAGAGCCAGCACACTCTAATATGTTCTGCATAAACATAAATAATTTTCAATGTTATAAAGATATTAGCAGTTCAAAAAACGTTAGCAATTTCCTCTGCAGGGAGTACAGGTTGAAACAGTAAGAGATTTGGAAATGCAGTGAATTTAAAGCATCTCTCCTTGTGTCAGGTGTATCTGTATATTTCTAAAATATATGAGAATAACAGATATTTACTGCTTTTTCAGATGTCCAATTTAAAATGCCATCCCGCTCTGTATGTGAATGGCATTATGATGCCTGTGCAAGTCCTTGTTTCAAGTCATGCAGGGACCCTTTGGGACAAAACTGTCAGGGCATACCGAAGTAAGTATCTATACTATTATAGAAAAGTATAGATATATAGAAAAGTCATTTGGGTAACGTTTTCATGCAAGAGAGTAAGAATATAAGGTGCCAGATATAGAGTCAATACATGATTATGTTCTCCTATAAAAAGGTGACTGAAGGAGGCACGTTAATATAACTTGCTGTGGCAGCTATGTAGAAGTGACATTTCAGTTGTTGGATGATTATTGCTGCACTCTATAATAGTGTATTTAACTTGCAAGTTGTGGTGCAGCTTTTACACAGTATAAATACAGGTGATTACAAGTTTTATCAAATAGTAGGATCTCTGTTTTCATTATCTCCTTGCAATAGTCATATGTATATATATCATTGCCTTTTCCTCCCACTTAGAATTTTGGTAAGTCTCGTAAAATTTTGGCATTTTTAAGCAACTGTGTTCACTGTTGAACCTGTGTCCATTTATTTCAAAGTTTGGACATTGTAGTGTTTGAGCTTTAGTTTAAATCTGAGTGAGAGTAGAAGCCATGGCAATGAAATTTTTGTAGGAGTACACTGTGGTGATGAGATTCAGATAGGGAAAAAACTCTTTACCTTACTATTTTATAAATAAAATCTGTCTTCCTAAAACTGTTTGAACCAGAAGATACTGTTTAACTAGTTAATACTGATTTGTTTCTATTTTAGAGTAGAAGGATGCATCCCTACCTGTCCACTCAATATGTTGCTGGATGAAATCACTCAAAGATGCGTATATTTTGAAGACTGTATGTTTGAAAAATTATGTGTGTTACGTGTGATCCCTAGCTTATTTTCATAGGTCTCTAAAGAAATTTTTCTCTCTGTCATTGACTAAATTTGTGTAGCTGACCTTAAGTATATGTCTAGTATGCTTAATATAATTCAGTTAGATTTGTGGAAGAGCAAAATTTTTTCAAGACAGATTTTAAACTAAAAAGGTCTGCTACTCTTCTCGTAAAACGTTTTGTTACTATTAGATGTGGAGCAAATGATTTAATGAATTTATTTTTTAATTTGTGTATGAATTCTAGAAGTCTAAAGACAATTTAAAATATTGGAATTATGAGTTAGTCTGTAACTCTTGTTTCATTACTGTAAATATTCATAAATTTCAGACTCCTGTTTACTCACTGCGTTTGGTTTCAGGTATTGAACCTGGAAATGATAGTCCATCCTTGCCACCCAGCATTCAAACACCACCACGCTTGTCAGTGATCAGCGAAATGGTAACTTCATTTCCTGTGCCTGAAGCAAAGGGCACGGAAACATCACTTGCTTCAAAATTGCAACCCTCTGCAACTACAGGGAACACTGAGTTTTCCACTCATACAAGTCATACAAGACTTTCAGCCATAACTTTATCATCAAATACTTCATCACAGTCAACAGAAATGACATCTGGGAGAACTACAGCAATGACCAGGACAACAAAATCTAATGTAATCTTGTCTACTGTTGACATTTCTCCACTGATTACATCAACTGTCAGTTCAGAACCCTCCACAATGATACAGCAGATCAGTAGTGGTTCCACTAAACTATTGAGAGCTACAGAACCCCAGACATTAATTGCTACACATGCAGAGACTAAAGCAATGCCTACATTTATTTTTACTGGGACACCATTTAGAACAGAAATGCCAGTCAGAACTAAAATAATGGAAATCCCAGCAATAGCCACAAGACCACTCCCCACAAAAGAAGGACAAATAAAGCCAGAAGGACTTAAAACACTTAGACCCAGTTCATTAGATGCAGTAACAGAAAAAACTAGTGTGTCTCTGCCCCGGTTTTCATATGCACCATCAGTAAACTTAACAGGAATTTCAGAAGGGACAAAAACAAGCCTAGGACAGTCTTTTGCATCATTTTCTCCTCTGATCACCACTTTGATAAAATCAACAGCAGCAGCAACAACAAAAGCAGCAGTTATTTTAACTGAACAAACACTGAAGACTACATTTTCACCAACATCTGTTCCACCTACTTCATTAGGAAAAGCAATCACAGAACCTGTTGACACAGCTCCACACTTTACTGGTACTGCAGGAGTACCTTCAATTACAGCTCCAGGTCCAAAGACAACAACTCTACAAACTCGAGAGAGATCATCAGAAGCAACTTTAACATTTACAGCTCATAAAAAGGAAACTCACAAAACGTCTCATGTGGAGCATATGTTAAGTTCCTATTTCCCTCCATATTCTCTGCTTCATAGCTATACAACTGAAAAATCCATCACTCTTTCAACAAAAAGACCTTCCGTGCCTGTTTCTACTCCTGCTTCTCCGGGTGAATTGAAAAAAACTTACAAAACTGTTTCAACTACAGAATACCCCACATCGACAGTTTCAAATACAACAGAATTCCTGACTACATTGCATACTAAACGTCATTCTGTGGCTGAGACTGTTAGTATGAGACCTTTATCTATTGAGGTGACATCCAAGATAACATCCCCTGTTGAATTAGTAGCAAAGTCAACATTGTTTTCTGGAAAAACATCTACCAAATACAAGTCAACTCTGGTTTCAAGTAGTATTACCACATCAACAACGAAAACCTCTGTCTCGCCTAAAGAAATCACTACAGTTCCTTCTGTATCAACTGAGTCAACTCCGACAACATCCATCACTGGATCTCCATTTACTCTTCTTAGTGCAACTGAAACCACAATGTCAACAACACAGCCTGATAAATCACAAGTGAAAAGCATTACTAGCATCTCTCTTTCTTCTTTTTCACCACCAAGTTCTCTAGTAACTTTAAACTTCTGTCTTCCTTCTCTACCCTCATATGGAAAACAAACCTCACTGACAGCACTCAGTCCTGTGTATACATCATATGATGCCAAAGAAAAATTATCTGTTGTTCTTCCAGTAACAAAATCTTACACTTTATCCACTTCTCAATATCTAGCAGATAAATCAGTTTCATTGCCTTCATTAGCACAAATTTTACCAATAACAACCATGCAAAAATTTCCAGTAGAAACCAAACCAATTTCTACAGTCCGAAGTCTAACAGACAGAATAAAACTTTCAGCAGTTGCACCTCAGCCATCCTTCTCTCTGTCTTCAGCAGGCCCCTTCTCTTGGCAGACATCTTCAGCAGATATACTTCCAGTACTGACCACAAAGACCGTGGTTGTGCCACAGATTTCTACTCAGAAGCCTACAGAACTTGTTCATCAGACTTCTGAACCTCTGTTAAGCCAAAGTGTTACCCCAATCTACCAGTATCCAGAAGAAATTCAAACAAAATCCACTGGTCAGCCACACCCTGTGTTTAGCACAACTGAACCTGCACTAAAATCATCTTCATTGTACCCATTAATCACCTTACCACCTGGAGGAATTCATTCAGGCCTACTACCTACCTCAGTAGGTCCTACACAAGTTATTTTGCCATCTGAAAAAGAGTTGCATTTAAGTGATTCTGTTACACAGCCACGTGTATCAAGAGTTTCCATTATGCAATCTACAGGCCCAATTAGAACAGCAGTTGGCTTGGGTTTTGGCACCAGCATGCTCCCTTCCTCACCAGAAGTGCTTGCAACTTCCCCTTTAACAACAATTGAAAAAGAAGGATTTCCTTCATTTTCCACAAAAAAAGCAGGTACTGGTCAAAAAGTAATACCACAGGCCTTGTTTACTGAAACTCTTGATTCAAGTCAAACACATGAAACAACAACAGCTTCACCAGGGTCTAAGCCAAGCTCTTTACTGGTTTTCTTACCAGAGGCAACGGAAGTGCCTGTTGTGGTGGTGAGTGGGCCACCTGCATCAGATAGCGAAAGTGGTACAGTGTTGCCAAAGGAAGTTACGTTTTCAACCACCACCTACAATTCCACCTTAGGAGCAAGTACAGAGTTACCAGCTAGGAGACATTCATCACCAGCAACTTCAACCTCTTCAGTGATAAGCAGTACTGGGCATAATGTTAGTACTCTATCAGCAGCTTCAGACACAGCACAAGCAGTAACAGAATCCATCACAAGCTCTGTGAAGCCTACCTATTTTTCTGTTACTTCAAAACCAAAAGGAGCTATGGTCCTTGATACAGTAAAATCTGAAGACTCAGAATTAACAGTAGAAGTCCAAGCTTTCCATGTTTCCAGTACTACTGTTATCCCAGAAACACCTCAGACATTTTACTCCCCATATTTCACAAACGCAACTGCAGTTCCTTTGAATGTAAGTGCAGTACTGGCCACTATACATTCATCGTCTGAAGCAAAACCTTTTTCTTCTACAGCTGTGGCATCAGCAAGTACTACTCAAACTTCAAAACCTGAACTATCACCAGAGGTACAAACACCATCTGTGAGTTCACTACTAACAGTATTTGAATCTCCAAATGATACAACAGCTTCCTCATTTGCCTTTTTATCTACCAAACCATTTTATGGCTTGACACTTTCTGATGGACTGGCTGCAGCTGACGCTGTGTCAGAAGTCACAGTATCGCATTTTACATTGCCTAGAGAAACAGCAACTCTTCAGACTTGTACAGTGAGTAGCTGTGAACATGACTGATTTTGAGTATATCTTGGTTTCTTTTACACTGATTAAAAAAATACTGTGAGCCATACTTGAGTATTTAGGATAGAGAATACCTGCATCAAACAGGGAGTCTGAATTATTTCATTGCACATAAGGGCTTTTGTGAGTGCTGTAATACAAAGTGGTTTAGACTGTTACAACTACTGTTATAAGATTTATTATTTTTTTATTTCACATTATCCAATGGCAGGGGTTTTGCTGCATTGTGTTGCCAAAGTATATATATATTCAGAGATCCCTGTTGTGTTCTTCCACACTTCTCATTCTCAACTGCTTTTAACATAAAGTTGAAAGTTCTGTAATGGTGTTTTCCACCTTATGACAGGGCAGCAGTCAAACTGTCCTCAGAATAGTTGGGTTTTCAGTGGTGTTCTTCACATGTAGCTTCCATCAGTGTCACAGCAACTCATAGTATTCTGTACCTGACAAATATGAGACACATTTTGAGCAAATACTCTACAATATTGTGATATTAATTTGGTAAGCATGGTAACCTGTGTCTTTTATTGAATATACCTTAGCCACTCACAGAGACCAAGTGCATAGAACACATTTGCTTGGATGGACAACTGATCCAAGTGAATAAGTCACAGAACTGCCCCTATAATACAACTCAGCCCAGCTGTGGAGTTCTAGGATTTGCCACTCAAATAAATGGTGACAATTGCTGCCCAAAGTGGGAATGCGCATGTAAGTTTTAATTATGCAATACTTTTGAAATTAATCTAGGTAACAATGCCTGCGTAAGAAGGCTAAGATCTGATGCATCCCTACTATAGCGTAGAAATAGAAGATGGATATTATGGGGGGTTACTCATTGTCTTAACTCAATTTCCAGCAAAATCAATTCAAAAAGCTGAATATAGAATATTCCTCTGACCTAGCTCAAAGTGTCTGCAGTAGTCATGTCCAGGTCTTATACTCATCTTGCTTTCTTTTCACTTAGTCAGTGGATTTTTTTTGGTTCATCTTATATTTAATTCAGAGTGAGAAGATTTCCTACACTCTGTTAACTAGCTCTGTTAACATTTGCGGGACTCTGGAAGCATAGCTTTACTGTAGTCACCCCCACCAGTTATCTGAAATTGGTCAAGAAGAATCCAAACCTTAAAGAAAAGCCAATTTAGACCACAATAACAAAGAAGAGCAGAGGTATAAAGTGCAAATTTCTGCATACGCTCTATAGTTTGAAATACCTGAAAACACTTTGAAATGCAGAAGTTCTAGCAATATAAGTGGGAAGAAAAACTTCCATATGACATCTTGCCTTAGGAACAAGACTAGAAGGGATCTGAGGATCCAGCGTGATCCGATATCATTCATGTTGTTTACTGGTTTGGTGTTTCTGAAAATTGCAAAACTTTGCTGGCAAGAACTTTAAGAAAACAACGGATTGAAAAGATGTGCAGGTTGTCCCACTGAAATATGCACAATTTGACTCTGATGCCCGTTTACAGGGAAGCAATAGTGTTAAATATAGCTGAAAGTATACATTGCATACATGAAACCCTAGTAAGCTAGTTAATCTTGTAAAATCTATTGTTTTACCTTAATATTGTGTAATTTTCACAGAAATTATAAAATTAGAAAAAACATTCTATTTGTTTTTATTTTTCTTAGGTCGTTGCACAATTTTCTCCGATCTGAGCATTGTAACTTATGATGGAAATCGTTTAGCTTTGTTCAAAGAAGCATCCTACATTGTTAGTCAGACTCAAGATGAAACTATAACCATCCATGTCCTTGGCTGTAGAATGGTAACTAACTTTCGTTAGCTAGCAAACGGTATTCAGGACTGCTTTCTTAAAAGAAAGGTCATAGCAATACAGCATAACTCTGGTTAATTATTCACTTCTGTGCAAGATCTAGGAAATGTATTTGTACTTTACAACATTTAAGAAAATGTGTAGTAATACACATTTATGTTTATATAATATACATAAATGCAATTTATCATCTGATTGAATGTGCATATTTCCTCATAAAACAGCTGGAAGATAAGAGAGAGGTTTATGTTATCTTATTATATGTGTAAAATAGGCAAAGTGGTGAGAGATTAAGTGGGTTATGTACAAACTCATGAGGCTCAAGAAGGGCTACTGCAAGATCCTTTGAGCAGGGGCAACCAGAAGTATCAATACAGGCTGGGGGAGGAATTGCTGGAGAACAGCCATGTGGAAAAAGGCCTGTGGATGCTAGTGGATGAAAAGCTGGACATAAGCCACTAGTGTGCAACTGCAGTGATTCAGGCGAAGTCGTATAGCAACCTTCCAAAACCTGAAAGGGGCCTATAAGAAGGCTAGGGAAGAACTGTACGCAATACCACACAATGACTGGATATGGGATCGTGGTTTTAAGATAGAAAAGGATAGATTTAGGCTGGACATTAGAAAAAAGCTCTAATCTGAAGTTGATGGATGACTGGAACAGGCTGCCTAGAGAGGTGGTAGAGGCCTCGTTCCTGGAGACATTCAAGATCAGGCATGATGGGGCTCCAAGCAATCTCTTGTAGTTAGAGATGTCCCGACCTGCTGGACTAGATGGCCTTTGGAGATCACTTCCACCCCAACACATTCTATGATCAGTCATTTCTGTAAGTGCCATCATATAAGTACCACCGTAATGTACCAGTGTAGTACTGGTCTATTTCATTTTATGATATTTAACTATGGTCATAAGGAGAAATTTTCACTGGCAAAACCAGTCTTCAGAGCTATAAAAGATTTTGTGATTGTCAGACAAATAAGGCCGCCCTGTGCCCTCCAACTCTGATGGGGAAGAAACGCAAATTGCAGAATTTGTAGTACAGATTGGCGTTATGTCATAAAGAGTTAATTTATTGTGAGCCTTTACAAAACTCTTTAAAACACCGGTCTCCTCTGTGTCCATAATCAAATTTGCTCCCAAGTAGTATTTTATGAAAGTTAATTCCAGAACCTGGTGTAGTATGAAAAAGGAGATCTGTTTATGACTTTCACATTTATTTTCCTGTTGTATTCAGTGCTTTCTGCTTTGTGCAGCATGTGGTAGCTTGGGAAGAAGGTGTATATTTCTGATTCATTACTCTTGTGCTGTATAAGTATCATATAGATTCACAATTCCCCGTCTCATTTTTGCACACCTTCAGATACATAGTTTGGTTTTCTGTACATCCAAACAGCTAGCCCATAGTATCTTTTTGTTCCTGAAAAACCTGTATTTCTGATGTAATTTCAAGGTTGGGTGATACAATGCAGTTGCTGAACACGATGAGGTAGTAGTAATTTGTTTATTTGCAAGAATGCTATCCAGATACAATTTGCAGTCCAGGCTTGGAAATGCAATCAGTAGCAGTTTTTCTCTTTTAAGAAATATGCTCCCATAAAAACCTTAATATCCTGGTACCTGAAAACAGTCATCAGCTAATGTATAAAGATTTTTTTACAGGATTATATTTGATTTATCTTTGCTTTTTCCACAGAATAATTCAAATGCAACTTCTTTGTGCCTGGCAATGTTGAATCTAACCTATGTATCAGACCAAATTATTATCAATCGTTTAAGTAGAAAAGTAAGTATTTTGAGAGGTTTATCTTTTAGATAGCATCAGTAATTAAATGCCTCCTCGTGGATGCTGCAGGCAGGGCATAATAGGTCATAGAATTCATTTTTTTTTTACTTTGTAATTTAGTAAGCTGTTAGTAAGTTCCAAGTCAAATTGTAACACAAGAACACTTGGTAAGGTAAGTTGCAGAGCAAGTCCTATGAACTCTTAAGTCTCTTTAATACCTGTACTTTGGCAAACATGACTTCTTTAGGAGTTACTTGTGGGTTAGATTCCTAGGCTGTCAAGAGTCTCACTTTGGTTCTTCTACCTACAGCACTTGGTATCTTACATTTAACCTTTCTTCTGTGTCTATTTTAGATAACAGTAAATTCAAGAGTTGTGTGGCCTACTGTTAGAAAATATGGATATAAAGTTGAGGATTCAGGCTTCAAATATGCAGTTGAGACCCCAACAAAAATCAGAATTCAGTGGTTTCACAGTACAGGTGTGATGATTCTTGAGTTTAATAGTACCAGGGAACTGAGAGGTTTGGGACTATGTGGTAAGTATACAGTGGTGCATTCAGATGCTTTGCTGGGAGGAACATTTCCTGATTATGTAAACTCTTTTCCTGATCTGGTCTAATACAGTTATTTCAGATCATTGCAAAGTTTAAGATATTAGTAAGTTGTTATACATTCTGCTGATTGTCAAAATGGTGATGCTTATCCATGTAACCTGTAAACTGATTGAATTATAGAAATGATTCCTGTAACTAAACCAAAATAAGACAGGTGTAAATCCATAATGTCAAATAACACACCTAGATTTAGCATTATGTGTTATTTTCAATTTCTAAAGGTCAGAATTCACAGGCAATGTTAACTTGAGAAAGCTAATTTTGGATTGGATGTTGAAGGACATAGTTGAGAGGGAATTTTTTAATAGTCATGGGTTAAACAGTGATCGTGTTGCACTGTTATGCTGCTCAATAGTTTCATGTAGTTCCTTTCTTTCTAAAGGCATAGCCTTGAATAAGCTGTTGTTGCTACAGTTTTTTCAGTCATGTGTTTATTAAAGTAAATTCCTGCTGTTGACAACCTGAATCTGTGACTTTATCTGCTGTAAATTTGAGTTGGAAAGCAGGGTTAAAGAGTATGTATAATTACAGTGGATGTCTTTCCAGTTTCAGAAAGGGTAAATGCCTGTTGCTCAGTATCAAATTTCAGCGATAGTTCAGTGCAGTTACTAGCCCTGCAGACAGTAGTGTACTTCTCATGAAGAGCATTTGAATTTACTGCCATTTTTAAACTGGATTATTATCTGCAATTTGTCCTAACTTACGTTTTCAACATCATTCTATTGGATGATTATTATTGCAAACTAGTCTACCCTAATCTTCCATACTTTCTATGCTAGTCTGCGTTCTTGTGTTTAAGCTTTCTCGGATGTCTTTTAGCTGAACTGCAGATCCTGATTCCTCAGCTTCATAGAAATTATAAAATTGAAGACACCATTAGTTTTATAGCACAAGCATCCCTTGGAAGGATCTGTGTCAGAGACAACAGTGTCTTTTGCAGTGGAAAGATAAGGCAAATGTGGCAACTGATGAAGACCTTTTGTGGGAGATGAGGAATATGAGAAGAGAACAAGAACTTCTCTGTAGCAGAATGGGTGAAAGAGAGAAGTGTTATCTGCAACCAGATTCTGCCAAGCCACATATGAAGCTTTAGTTTTACTCTATGTTAAATTTCCTTGTTTATCTGTAAAAAGTAGTGAAATAGATATCCCAAATATGGCAGCCATTCTTTGATGTTTCTCAGAACCATCAAGTACTTCCTGTTTGTATTGCATAGACTTACAACTTAAAAAGTTAAAATTGCTTAATTTGAGTTTTGTAATTTTTTTATTATATCAAACTCTTTCTATATTTGTTGCAATATTCTGTTGCATGAGGGGTTTTTAAAAGCTATTTATTTTTTTGAATATGCCACTTCAGGCATACTTCAGACTGAACAATGTAGTGTTAACCTGCTTTTTTCTTCCCATGATACACAGGTTTTTGCGATAGAAGCTTGGGAAATGATCTGATGCTGCCCAACAGGACAGTTTTAAGCAAAAGTAATGCTCTGTCGACATTTATAGACAGCTGGCAAGTGCCAGACACGTTAAAATATGTTGGAGAAGACAGGCATCAGGAAACTAATTGCTCCATCGTGGACTGCTCAGAATGCTTAAGAATGGTGTTGAACCGGACTTTTAGCAGCTGTCATCCTTATGTATGTTAACTATTTTGGAAGCTTACATATTGACAGAGAGGCAACTCTGATACGATTTTGTATACTTGATAAACTAATTAATGTAAAACTGCATGTAACCATGTCTGTGGAATGAGAGGTGTACTTTATATATAAAAAAGTTGCCAGGTAAAAATAGTTGAAGAGTGTGGTACCTTGCTAGGAGAGTTGCAATAAGCAATTAATAAGTAAAAAAATCATAATATATCTCTGTTACCTTTGACAATAGCATATAATTTATAAATCAGTTCTAGCTAATTAAATTTTATGAATATGAAGATCAGACAAGTAACATAAAATTAGTTTAAAATGTAGTAAATCCTTAAGTGTTTGGTAATTTAACAAATTCCAAATCTTAATGCAAATCTCAGGCCATGCATTGTCTGTGCCTGCTTCTAGAGACAGGGAAATTTCCGTTTAGAGAGGTGAAAGGGTACAACAAACTATTTAAAGTAAGTATCCAACTCAAGTGTGCAAATAAAATAATGTTAGTGATCGTATGAATACATCTACCATTGCACTTTTTGTATATTGCTGATGAAGAGACGGCTGAAAATAGGCAAAATTATAGAGGTGAAGAAGAAAGAACAAATGCAAATTATGCGTTCTGTGGGAAAAACTGTACTTACTCCTGGCTTAGCATTTATAAGAGATGGAACTGAGGATTGTGAGGATGTCAGTATTCAGAAAGCCTTACTTGTAAGTACTATTAGATTCTTTTCATACACCAATGAAGACTAGCGGCCTCTTGCCTACCAAGAACTTCTGGCTTCGTTGTTTATAGCTTATATTTTAAAAAAATCTTTTTCCTAGCAGGTAGTGTCTCTGTGAAAGTGCAGTATTTTCTGTTTTTTCTTTGTTAGGTCCCACCTGAGCTGTTCTGCAATATATGGATTCAGGACACTGAGTACATTCAAAATCCATGTATTTCACTAGCTGCTTATGTGGCAATGTGCAACAAATTTAATATTTGTATAGAATGGAGAAGCTCTGATTATTGCCGTAAGTATTCTGCATCTATATATACCTCCAGTGTTCACAGAGACAAAATCTGTCTAATGTAAGAGTAACTGTAAACGATTCCTCACATGAGTCAGAAGTCATTATTGAGATAATAAATACAACATTTTTATGATACAGTTCAAAGCAGCGGGCAGAAGGAACCACATATTTTCAGCCATTTTACAGATGGGAAAGGGAAGCTAAAGAACCTTGCTTAGAAGCCTGTCTCTGCCTTATGCAAGACGGTGTTCATTTCTCTTAGCTACTTTGCACTGATAAAACCAAAACAAAACAGAATGGGTTGCAGAAAGAAGAAAGCCACAGAAATTTCTTTCTCTGGTACTTGGAAATAGCAATACTTGCTTGATGCTGCTGTAGAAAGTTGAGTCTTTGGAGAAAGGATTTCAGAAATCAGACACCTTTGAGATTAGATGAAAGTAAGGAGTAAAATGTGAGGTCTAGAGCATTCCAGCTGAATACATCTCCCATAGCAACTTTGTAAAATGTAAGGCTAAAATTGCATCTGTAGTTGTCAGCAAACAGAAAGTTTGGATTACAGAGTGTCAGTGATTACCTAGGAGAACCCCTAGAAAGTGTTAACATGGTGTGGTCTGGGGTTTCAGTGCTTTCAAGTACTACAAGGGAAAGACATAGTGATGAAGTGTGATGCCCAAAAATAAGACAACTCAGTGTGTATTGAAATCATAAGTGATGTCTTTTTTAAAGTGATTTAAAATGGGTACATGTGTGTGTAAAGTGGGTATAGGCTTCATGCAGGCTTGTCATAATTCCCTGCAAATAACTCACAGATAACTGTTTAAAAAAAAGCTATCTTAAAAAACATATCAATAAATACAGTGATGTATTCCACTCATTGTGAGAGACACATCCTTCACTCATTTTTCTGCCACAATGGCCTCTGGTGGTGCATGCCCATCAAGAGAGAGGCATGAAATCCACATCGAGGTCTTGTAGTCACTAAATATAATTATGCTGATTTCTAAATCCTGAGTCCTTTTGTTTTCGGGGCTCTAATAGTTTTGAAAAAACTACAGGTTTTGAAGTTTAAATTACTTTGTGTCAACACTGTTATATAGTTTGATATCTCCTCTGCCAAAGTGTACACTGAAGCCTGATGAAAAAAGCCTGATAAAAATATTGATGCAAGATTAAGAGAATTGCTCACCACTCCCTTTTGTTTGCATTTGTTATGTAGAAGGTAACTGGTCTATAATGGTTGGTATATCCCACAGAATTGTCAAGCACAAGATGTTAGCAAGAAGTCAGAAATGTCTTCTCTTTGGTACTGCTTTGAGATTACAACTTCGGAATGAGTGAATTGTTTATTTCCTTCCTAGCTTTCCCCTGCTCTGAAAATTTTTCGTATCGGGCTTGTATAGCTGCCTGTGACATTCCAGATAGCTGTAAGAATAATGAAGTTGCTTCTCTGGACTCAGACTCCTGCTCAGTGTTGACAGAAGGCTGTGTCTGTGCTGAAGGGACCATCCTTCACCGAGCTCATGCTGCTCTCTGTATTCCCGAAGAAAAATGTGGTATATTTTGGATGTGATTTTTTTTTTCTATTATTATCTGCAAGTTGGTGGTCAGATACTTCATAAGTAACAAATTGAGTTCTGGCCTCATGTTGTGTGGGTTCTGCACATGTCATTCAGTTGAGAACTCTAGGAGTCTAGAAGTTTATTAACAGTAACAGTACAGGTGAGCAAGCACAAAACTGCCTTTGTGATGTACCCTTTTGCTCACTTTTCTCAGCTGGAGTGTGCAGGAAGGTTTTCCTTATGTTTATGCATTCTGGTATTTTACGTCTGTTAGTCTTGGCCTCCTTTTCACCTAGCCAGAGGTCCAACCTATTGATAATAAATGGCATTCAAAAGATGTGCAGCAACATATAACTGCACATTTCTAATAGTATTTGTATATGTTCTGTGGTTTTCCCCATAGCACTGTTTATTTAGATTGCAGTTCCGCCAAATTGTGAACCAATATTTAATGCTAACAATGCAGTCCTTAAAGATGTGGTTTACTGTTTATCAGACCACATAAAGCAATGTAAATGAATAATAGCCCAGGTGCAAAGTAGAAAAGCAATTTCTCAGATTACTGCTTCAAGAACAAAGGATTAGATTGGGATTTCAGGTGACTAGCCTTGCAGTAGGGACACAAAACAACTGGAGGTTCTGATTCTCTAGATGGTAATGAATGTCTTGCTTTCCCATACAAACTCAATGTCAGAGTATGTCCTATTTCAGTTTTTTTGTGGGGTGGTGGGGATAGGTGATGCCTTTAAAACCAAAATTTTTAAATTTCATAGATCCACACCTGCTGTGGAAGAAAATGGTGGTCAAAGTCTGAAGTAATAAGTAATTGTTTCTGTTTTCTGTTGTACTCTAGCTTGCACGGACAGTTCAGGAACACCTCATGCAGTAGGTGAGATTTGGAAAACTTCTTTGAGTGGATGCTGTATGCAGAAATGTGTTGACAGTGAGACCATTGTTCCAGTGGAGCACATGTGTTCAGATATTGACAATTTAGACTGTCAGCGATTTGCAGAAGTGGCTGTGCTTGTTCCTGGTGATCAGACATGTTGTCCTCAGAAGATCTGTAGTAAGTATTCCTTAATGATTTCCTTAATTGTCTACTGCAATATGTAGAAATCTTTCCTTTTATGTTTCTTTTTCCTATTAAATATCTGACTTTTAGCATGAATGGAAATGACTTTGGTGTGAATTTACAGATTATGTAGATAACTGTAGAAACTTTTGTACTGTTTGGCTCAAAGCCCAGTAGGTTCTCGGGGAGAAACAGAGAAGAGGGACCAAGGATTATTAAAAACTGAAATAGCGGTGTGTTTAATAATTGTGTTTCTTTTAGCTGTAAAGACTGATTTATTTTTAATATCCAAATACAAATAAATTATTTAAATAATTCTAGAACAAGAAGTGGCAAAGGCTGTAAAATATTTTTTTATCCTAACTTATCTTAAAAATTCTGTCTCCTAAGACAAATTTCAAGCAGCTTTCATGGTTTGGATGGGATGATATTGCAGAGTCTTCTGCAGGAATCTTTGTGTCGTTTTAAAAATGTTCATGAAGACTCAGCTCTAGTTTAAGTGTGCTTTACAGTGTTACAAACACTGGACATTTCTGGATGTTGCCTAGGGGAGTTCCTACTTTGTGATTTTCATTTACATATTGTTATTTGGAAATTTGTGGTGTCAAACTGCAAATACTGCTTGCCACTCTCTACTTGACTTATAAATGTATAAGGTGGTTTGAAATGGTCTTTTTTTTTTCTTTCTATGTTAACAGTTTGTAATCAGAGCCTTTGTGAATCCTTGATCCCTGAGTGTAACGGCTTGGAAAAGCTCGTCACTTACTACAGTGAAGAATCCTGTTGTCCCAACTATGTTTGTGGTAGGTTCCTGTTGAAAGGGTATGAAAATTGTCCCTGTAAAAGACATTCAGCAAACTAAATAGATCATCTTAGAAGCATTTTTAAGGTAGTTGTTATAAGCATCATTTTTATTAGAGACATTTGCAAAATTATCTTTCATGTAAAAAGTCAGAGTCTATCTGTACAGTGTGAGTGGATGTAATAATGAAGTCTTGTGTTCAACAAGCAGGCAATAACATGTCTTTGCTGCTATTGTGGTACAAGGTTAAGGTTTTTCTAAAGTATCTTGTAGTATTCCTCTACTCTTGCACAGCTGTTTCTTAGGGCTGTAAAGAAAAGGAGGAACGCTACGCTGTGTATAAATACATGTCTTGTGCTTTTTTCAGAATGTGATCCAGCAAAATGTGAACCCATGGAACAGATGCCAGACTGTCAAGATGATCAAAAGCTAGTTGCTGCACGAGTGGAGGGTACCTGCTGCATTTCCTATATGTGTGGTACTGTATCCTGACTGAGACTATTAAGTGTTCTAGCATATGCACTGATGTCTACTATTATTTTGCTGATTAAGTCTCTGATAATGACACTTTGCTTTATACGTACTGAAACATAATTTACCATGGTTTTCATATGTGCTCAAGTGGGAGGATAACACTGGGATCACAGAAGATGCTCTTTACTGGAAAACAGGGATCCTATAATTTGGGCAGAGGAGCATTCCTGAAATGAACTGGGTGGCTTGATAAGAAAGAAAATCTACCAACTTCATTTGGTCTCAGAAAGGAAGAGAAAATCCTGTTGTGATCTGACTCAGAAACAAAAATGTTCATTCCTTATAGCAGAGAACAAAGGAAAATGAAACTGTACTTGTTGTGTAGGGTTAGAGTAGAATGCAGAAATGCAGAGTATCTCTTTTTTACGATGTGTTGGTGACAAATGGGCATGTTTCCTATGCAGTAGTAAAATTTCTTCCTGTGTCGTAGATTTAAGTACTTGTTTTCTCCAGCATGCAGGCCTTGTTCTGAGCAAATACCCAAATGCCAAGAAGGAGAAGTCCTTGTTGTGGACAGCAACACTACAGACATGTGTTGCCCTACATACCAGTGTAGTAAGTTTGACTTGATTTTAGCATTGCAAGCAATAGAAAAAATGTCAAATTTTGTAATGTGGATGTTGAGTGCCAAAAGTAGCAGATCAGTGATACAACTCCACTTGTGCATGTAAGTAAGCTATCATCTGTATTCCTGAACAAATGATGTTTACTTGGGAAGTTTTATATGCCCAAGGCATTATCTGAAGTGCCATATAGAGAAATGAGTAATTTCTGTCCCCAAATTCTGGGGATTTAAAATATTTACCTATGGGAGTTGTACTCCATTACCTGATAGCTAATGATTAAACTTTAATGCTTAGTGTACCCAAGCAAGATGTTTTCTGTAGTTGTTTATTATGAATCAGTAATTTATGCTCTTGATTCATATTCCCAGTCATCAGAATATTAGAAGCTTGTGTTTATTTGGGTTTCTTTTCTTTAATTTTAGTTTGTGAAATACATCGTTGTCCTGAATTCAAATGTATGCTAGGCATGTCTCTGGTGGAGGTATGGAGCGTGGAGAAGTGCTGCCCCTTTCAGACATGTGGTAAAATTACTGATTTTCATTTCATTTGTAGTATGACAATGACAAGAGCTTTAGTCTCTTGGGTTTAAGTCTGGTTTCAGCCAGCTATACCATTGTGATCTAGAGAAGAACACAATGATATAGAGAAGTCATCTATGGAACAGAATATGTTAATCTGCTCCTCTTGTGTTTATACACGCTGTAGAACTTGCCTGTCCAGACTGGGTGACTTATCTTGAAAAGAGTTACAGTACTGAGTTTGCCTGGGAAGGTTTTGGTAGTGTTGGGGCTACAGAGACTTCTGTGAGAAGCTGCTATAATAGAAAATGCTGGCTGGCTGCAAGTTGAACCTGCTGCTGGCCAAGGCTGAGCCCTCTGGCGATGGATGTAGTACCTCTGTGATAAAGTATTTAAGGAAGGGAAAAGCTGTATGGTGGCAACTTCAGCCAGAGAGGAGTGAGACTTGGTGAATGAAATAGTTCCGCGGACACCAAGGTCAGTGAAGAAGGTGCTTCAGGCACCAGAGCAAAGGTTCCTCTTCAGCCAGTGTCAAAGACCATGCTGAAGCAGGCTGTGCCCTTGCAGCCCATGGAGATGGCCCCATGCTGGAGCAGGTAGATGCCTGAAGAGTACTGTGATTTGTGGGAAGTCTGCACTACAGTGGTTTTCTGGCAGGACCTGTGACCCTACAGGAGACCAGTGCTGGATCAGTCTGTTCCTGAAGGACTTCACTCTCTGGAAGGGACCTGCACTGGATCAGTTGGGGAAGACCTGCAACCTGTGGGAAGGGCTCAAGTTGGAGAAGTTTCTGGAAGACTGTACTCCATGGGAGGGACCCCACGCTGGAGTTGGTGAAAAGTGTGAGGAATCCCTGTCCTGAGGAGGAAGGAGCAGCAGAAAATGTTTGATGAACTGAACGCAACTGCCATCCTCTATCCTCCTGTGCAGCTGGTGGGGAAAATCAGGCATAGTTAAGCCTAGGAAAAAGAGAAAGGTGGAGAGATACTGTTTTAAAAATTTAGTAGTGTTTGGCATTCTCCTACTCTGATTTTATTGGTAATAAACTAATTTTACAGAATCAAATTATCATTATGGTTGGAAAAAGACCCTTGGGATCATCAAGTCCAACCATCGGCCCTACTCTGCAAAGTTCACCCTTAAACTGTATCAAGCCTACATCTAAAATGATGTTTAAACGCATCCAGGCACTGTGACTCAACCACTCTCTGGGCAGCCTGTTCCAGCACCTGAACACTCTTTCTGTGAAAAAGCTTTTCCTAATGTCAAGCCTAAACCTACCCTGTTTAGTTTGAACCCATTCACTCTTGTTCTGCAACTAATTGTGAGAAGAGACCAGCACCAACCTCTACACAACATTGTTTCAGGTAGTTGTAGGGAATTAATGAATTCTCCTCTATGCCTCCTCTTCACACTAAAGAGTGCCATCTCTTTCAGTCGCTCCTCATCATAAGATTTATTCTCCAGGTCCTTCTTCACCAGCACTTGCTCCAGCACCTTATTATCTCTCTTGTATTGAGGTGCCGATTGTTGAGTGATGTCCTGTCCTTATCTTGACCCATGAACCCTTCAGTATATATTTTTCTCCTGTCCAGTTGAAGGGGGAATTGATAGAGCAGCTTTGGTGGGTACCTGGCATCCAGCCAGTGTCAGCCCACCAAAACTAGTGAGCTTTTTATGGCTAAAAAAGAAAATGTTTACAGGTCAGGAATTTGTCAGTTACATAGACAGTAGTGTATTACCCATCTCTTTATGGTGCACTAAACACACTTCTCCATTGTTTGTGTTGATTGTGTTGATTGTTGTCACTGCAATGAAGCTAGCAGATAGAAGAATGTTTCTTTTTTTTTGACATGTTCATGTTGATACAGTGGTGTGAAGGTGCTCACGGGAGGTAATACTAGTTTTCGGGATGGAATGGAAATCAAACACAAGACTGAACTCCCCACATGATTATATTTCAAAAGAACAGCAGAACAGATGACTTCTAAATCCTATATTTGGTTTCTCTGGTGCTCTGTATTAAGAAAATGCTGTATAACTTCCTAAACTGATGTTTGCATTACTGTATTTTCTTTTAGAATGTGCATGTGAAACAATCCCCAAACCTCAATGCAAACTGGTATGAAATTATTTTTTTCAGTATTTTTAGTAATTTGTTGATCAAACTGTTTATCAGAATTGTTGTTAATAGCTTTATAAATTAAATATGAAATGCCCTGTCATTCACTCTCTTTTTTTCTTTTAAATTGCTTTCCAATTCTTTGGAAGTCAGTTAATTTTAAATATCTTGCAGAATGAAATTACTAGAATTTTTTTATAACCATATGCAGCCCTGACATTTCTGCAGAGTGGAGATGTTTTCACAAGCTCAAGGATAAAATTTTATTTAAAAGTGTCACAACTAAACACTTAAAAGTATGTGTTTTGCTAATACACTGTGTTATAGTGAGCGTGTTAACCTACATCATTCTCTCAGACTGCTGACTAGGCAGAACTTGAAAATGTAATTCATTGTGACTTGTTCTGCATTTCAAAGTTGTTTATTAGCATTGCTGGGTTAGGATCTTTATGACTACTGGGTGTGCTCATATATTCCTTGTTATTATTTTATCCATAAAATAATGGTTTTCCTTGCTTTTTACAGGGGCAGAAGTTTCAGATTGATGAACAGTTTCAGAACAGTACAGAAAATATCTGTAACTGTGTTAAGTACAAATGTGGTAAGTCAGAAGAATTTAATTCAAAGAAATGCCCAGTGATAGGACAAGGGATAATGGGTTCAAGCTGGAGCATAGGAGGTTCCACATAAACATAAGAAAAATCATTTTTTACTCTGAGGGTGACAAAGCACTTGGAAGAGGCTCCCCTGAGAGGTTATGGAATCTTCTTCTCTGCAGATATTCAAAACCTGCCTGGATGCAGCCCTGTGTAAATCTACTGCAGGTGATCCTTCTTAGTTAGGGTGGTTGTAATAGATGAGGTCCCTTCCAACCCCTAAATTTTTGTGATTCTATGCAATACCTGTTGAAGTACTAAGGTAAATTAGGAATTATAAATCCAGTGTTCATGTTTGTTGCTGAGGCAGAAAGAATTGACTGGCATAATTCACAAAAAGTATAATAAAGGGAAATATCAGACAGGATTTTTGAAAAGTGGGGTAGTGTTAGTTATGAAGCCTGCATTTTGCTGAGTAAGGACTTAAGCAAGAAACTAAAATACACATTCATTGTTCACATCAAGAAAAGCCCCACTAGCTGACACATTATAGGACTACTCAGGATTCTGTGCTTTACAAGATCAAGAATAGCATTCAGCACTGTGCAAATTAATCTTGGATGGTGCCCTATAGTACCTGGGAAAACTAAGGGAATAATAACGCCCGAGCAGCTAGCTGGAAAATAGAGTAGAGATTGCCCTTGCCTGGATTTCTGCAACAAAGATACGTAGTTCTGAGCTGATTGAGACCTCAGTAATCAGAACAATAAGCAGACTTTTCTCAGGTACGTGACTTATTCTGAAGTAGGTTTATGAAACAAATCAGGTGAAATGGCCTGTGCTGTCATTTTGTTGGTGCAGCTCACAGAATAGTATATATTTACTTAGATTTCATGCATAGTTGTATTTGAAATAATTGGACAGTTGTAGTGAAGCATTAGACTACTATTAGAAGTTTATATTTTAAAATCTGACCAGTGATTCTTAAAGTGAATGGAAATAGCCGTTTCCATTCTTTTTTTAACATTTTAAACATCTTTTAATAGTTTTGATATTGAGCTGATTGTCCTGAGCATACTGTTTATTTTTGTTGTTTCTTGTAGTGAGAGACAAAGTTTGCCTGAGTGATGAGAGAGGTGTGCTGCTTCCTGGACAGACAATTGTGGAACACAGTGCAGATGGCATCTGCCATGTTTCTCACTGTACAGATGTGATTGATCCCTCCACTAAATACTACCGAATAAACATGTCTTCAATAGACTGTGCAGTCAAATGCACAACCGTAAGAAACTCAGAATTTCAGACATGTATATTGTCATTTTTAGTCTAAATTACATTTTGTTGTGTTTTGTTGAGTAGGTTACAGCCATAGGTACAAGGTGGAAAGATTAACTATGAGATTTCTCTCTAATTATGTGCTAGTGCACTTCTGATAGAAATTTATAGAAGTCTTACTCCTTTCTCTGTTTTCTCTGCTGTGTAAATCTTACAGAAATGAATGTATATAGTATACTGCCACCCTGCATCCCTTATAATTTTAGTTGTGTTAGGCACAAATTAGTATAAATTCTTGGCAGACATTAGCTCCATAAGAATAGGGAAGAGGATAATTATAAAGGGAAGAATAATTCTAAATATGGTGAAAAAGGCTATATAATAATAAGCAAATAATATCTTGGATTTTTACAAAGTATAATACATTAAAATGGGGATATTTTGTAGTTTACTAATTATGTATTTGTTAGATATCTAATGTATAAAAAGTCAAAATTTCAGGTGCTCTTGAAGTAAGTTGTCAGACTTACTTGAAAACAGTAGAAAGATAGTTCATCCTTGGAGTTGGAACTTTTTCCCATTTACTTCGATTAAGGTGAAGGATATTAAAGTTTCATGAATGTACACTGTGTACAAATGTAAGTTATGTAGATTTGAAAGTTATTTAAAAGAATGGTCCTAGAATATAAGATAGCTGAAAAAAATGCTCATTACAGTAGCAAAATGTTAAGCTCCAAGATGGTCTCATATGAAGAATAATCTATCTGATTTTGGCAGAACCAAATCTATCAGCCTCCAAAAGATTTAACAACTTGCTGTGGTAGCTGTAAGAATTTGTCTTGTCCCTACACTTTCAGCAATGGCACAATTTCCAATTTTAAGGTAAGTTTTTATACGTGTCTAATCTGTTAAAGTATTTAGAAGTAATCAAAACTCTATGAGATACTGTACACACATTTGCTTTTCAATAAATTAATGTTTTGTACCTGTAAAATTATTCCTACAACTTGGTCAAAAAAAGCTGCACTTTGCACATTCTGTATGGCAGTTATGTAGCTTTCTAGAAAGATAAGGGATTTGATGAACTGATTTTGATAAAGACTAGTTTAAAACTGCTTAGTGGTATATATTTAGGAGATTACAAGTTTTGTATTTAAACAGAACTTAAAGAAAAATTTAGATTTATGTGCAAGTTTTACTTTTGATTCATACAAGATCACATTTAATTAAGATGTGTTATAAATGCTTATTGTACTGGTTTTGCTGAGTTGCTGTTTAAATATTTCTGGTTTATAATTTTTAACAGCCTGGTACTGTTTGGATTTCAAACTGCATCAGATATGAGTGTACTAACACAGCAATAGGACCAGTTCTGGTTTCCTCATCAGTTGGCTGCCCACCGTTTAATGAAACTGAATGTGTGAAGGTCAGTCTTCAGTACATTGTTTGCATTCCAGCAATGATTTATGTTTGCCTGAAAACATGAATGCTGACAAAAGGTGGTGTTACCTCAAGAAAAAAAAGTATAAATTCTTGCAATGCCTGCATTTTTGCCCAGACATCAGAAGGTGAAAAACTCTACACACACACATATGTTCTACCAGAGAGCCCAGTTACACATCATCTTATTCTCAGAACTATTTGATTAGATCTTTTTCATAGAGGCTTGTATTACCAAACTAGTCCTCATACAGCTGTCTAGATTTGTGTGCTTCTCTGGGTTGGACTTCTTTACAACTTACTTTCTGTGTGTATAGCACTCCGATTCATCACAAGAGTGAAAAAAATAATGAAAAGGAAGGGTTGCCTGAATAATCAGGAAGATCTTTTTTCTACAGTGAGAAATAAGGGTTTATGGACCCTTATGGATTTGCAGGAGAAGCTAAAGCTTCATTCAAATCTGCAACGTGAGATTAGACTAAGTGCTGTGAAATACAAACTTTCTGTAATTCTACAATTACATGTGGATGGAAGGATACTTTGCTTGCTAAATGATGGTACTTAAGCAGGGAACAGGCCTGTAGTCCTCCTTCACAGGTAACAATGGATTCCTCAAAGAGAAGGGCTTGTGAAAGGCAACAGCAAAAATGCTGTTCTAGGTGAACTAAAATTGTAAGGCAGAAACATCATCATGGCTTGAGATGCTGAGGTGAACATGAAAATATGAACTCTTCTTCAGTGTAATCCTGAAAGAGCTTATTAAAAAGTGGCAAATATTCTTCATACAGTATTCTGGGGAGTGCTTCATGATATAGTGCTAAAGAAAAACATGAATCTGAAGTGGGGTGGCTTCTCGTTTACATGAGAATGCTCCTGCTTTGAATTCAGAATCAGATTTTCTTAAATTGTCAATATGGCATCTACACATGAGGACTGTGTAAGTAGCGCATGGTGGAGTCAAATTTAACACAGTCGTTCCCTCTCCAAATGTGGCATTTTGATAGCTGGTGACAGACAGTGGCAGTCAGTGACAACCACTCATGCTAAATCAGTCAAGTTAGATCATCTACAGCCTACACTTAACCTGTTAACTGGAATCCTGCATTTCACTGAATTTTCAAAAACATGAAGTTTTTTCCTTTCTATTTTTCTCTTGATCAGGTTGGAGGATATGTTGTGCCATTCTTAGATGGATGCTGTAAAACATGTAAGTGATGACACTTCTGCCTCACGAGTGTGTCTGATTTTTTTGTTATCTTATGAAATAAGGTTGATCTTTTCTGTGTGAAAGCTTGATTCAGTCATCTTGAAGGCTGTGCTTTTCCCTGTTTTACTCATGTGAATACCAGTAGAGTTAAATCAGAGGAAAGTAGCTCAACATTTAAAGGTTTACTCCACTGATAGTAATTGTGAGCAGACAATCCCTGGAGGTGTTTAAGTAAAGACTGGACATTTCACTTAGTGCCATGGTCTAGGCATCATAGATCATAGGCTGGACTTAGAGGTCTTTTCCAGCCTAAATAATTCTGTGATTCTATAAAATTGCTGCCTTGAATATTTTGTAGTTCACATGTAAAACTCTTCGAAGTATTAGTTACTGCATTTCATGTAATAAAAGGTACCGTGTTTTAGAAGGCACCTTAAAACGTGTTTCATTTACTTTCATGACTTCATATTTGGTAAAACTGAAGATTGTTCTATGCAGTTTGTAAGTTAATGCTGTAAATAGTTGTTACATAGTTCGATATTCCATTAACAGACATAGTTCAGGAGTTTTCAAACAGTATCTTGTTTTAAATGAACTGACAATTTCGAGATTCCAATAACAGACATAGTTCAGGAGTTTTCAAACAATATTTTGTTTTAAAAGAACTGACAATTTTAAAAAGTCTCTCCTTACTTGATGATTAAAGGTGTGTTTCGACATCCATATGAGCTAATAAAGGTTCTTCAGAAAAAAAAAATAAAAAATTTCTACAGAATAGGTTCAGAATGTGCTAATTCTTAAAATAAAGTACTTGTTTTTCCTTAATATCACATTTTTCCTGGTTTCATAAGGGACTTTACCTAAGACAGATGCCTAACCAGAAGAATTTAAGCTCACATCCTTCAAGTCAGTGTTAGAAGCAATTTAAAGGGAGATTTTATTCTTTACAGTATCATGTTCTAAAAGGTACAAAAATCTCAATTTCCATAAGTGCCTGGAATAGTCACCTGAAAGCTAACGTTAGGCTAGAGTTAAAGCATGGGAGAGATGTGGAGAACAGTGAACAGTATTTCCTATTAGATGGAATGGGACTTTAAGAGTCTTAGCTACCACATATGGCACCGCATGCACCTGGGAGTTACCTTTCGGTGTTATTCATCATGTGTTGTATTTTTTAATACTAAATTTTTTTAAACTAGTTTACTGAATCTAGTTTATTTCTGCTCTTGATCACTGTAAGGGCACTGTACTGTTTCTTCAAGTTTTTCAGTGTGATGGACAAGTGTTTCAAGCGCTTGTCCTAGTTTTATAGCAGGTTTCATAGGCTTTCAAATTAGTCTTTGATTATCTGATGTTACCCTCATATACCTAAGCAGCCATATAAACCAGCTTCTGAAGAAACAATTTACTAAGACCATGGAAAAACTAAGCTGTTTTTCACCAAGATAGAAGATCTTGCTACATCTTGGATCATAGCCACACTCTTTAATTAAAGCAAAAGCTACTTATTTATCTGAGCACACATTGCAAAAGAAAATTAAACTATTGGAAAATCCATATGCTTCAGATGCATTTACAAGTAGATTCATACAGTTTGGATTTCACACCTGTTTATAGACAAGATTATACCCTTATGAATCATGTAGTTAATTCTGACTTAAAAAAATCTAACATGAGAGCTGTTAGTTAACTGTAATAGTGTGAGGTGTTTTATAAGAAGGGTTATCAGGGTTCTGTTGTCTATTGAAGTACTTTGCCATTAGAAACCTCTGGTTTTTATTTGCAGTTTTACTTGGTATTTGAAAATTAAGTCCCTGGAGTTTCATCAAAGTCTAGACAATACATACAAACACTGTTCAGAAGAAATGATATTATTTCTTTATTGTAGCCCAAAAAGACAAATTTATGGTATCAGATTCTTAGTTATACTAACGTAGATCAGATACTGTCTAGTTTCAACATAAAGCTTAGCAATACAAGTACTTCCTAGACATGGTCCTGAGCTGCTGCTGGCAATGTGATCCCTGCTGTAGCACAGACATGGGGCCAGATAATCTTCAGAGGTCACTTCCAACCTCAGCCATTCTGTTATCCTTGTAATATATACACAGTTTAAGGTTGAATTCTTTTTTCACATATTCCAAAGTCTAGTACCGCCAGAATGTTTCATGCAGAAAGGGAATCTTGTAATATGTACTGTTCAATATGTAATGTTCTTACCAGGTTCTTCAGTGTCAAAAGTCCTCCCATTCCCTGTTAGCCCAGTCACTTCTACAGCCTATGCTAGCTGTTACACAGGTACATCTTCCTGAAAAGAAGTAGGACCAACCCAAACAGCATCATTGTTGATTTCCAACAATGTACTCCCTGATAGGAGCATCAGGCCTCACCTTACCCAATTACACCAAAAGCTGCAGTGTAGTGTAACTGCTTGTTGTTCATAGTGGCTCACGTTTTGGTTTGGTTTTGGTTCTCATTCTGCACTGTGTGGGCGGTGCATTGTTGTTAGCCAACAATGTACTGTTGGTAGTAAGCACTTGTGTAGTCTTTAGCTGGCTGCATGTGTAAAACTGCCATGCTTCAAAACATGAGCAAATTCTGTTGTGTTTACAGTGCTGTAGAGCATAGAGATTAATGGCTTTGCTTGTTAAAGCGTACTACGCAACGTTTTTCAGATAAGATCATAGAGTATTGCTTCCAGTGACTTGTGTAGTAGAAGGATTGTTTCCTTCCCATCCACTGTTAGGAAAATATAACAAAATAACAAGTCTTGTTTACTCTATGAAAATTGGAGTTTATCTTTGTTTTAATAGCGTGTGTTGTTTTTTAAATTGTAATGTGGTATGTAATGTAATTTATTTTGTGAAAATAACTCTGTTTCTGTAAGTGAAATTATTTTGACTGTAATTTTATATGTAATGGTCGTGGTCTGACATACTGAGTTTCTGGTGTTTTCGTTATTTCATACTTTTCTGCAGAAAACACATTCCATTCCCCACCCTGGCGACAGTGATGTGGTCGGACTGGGGAAACCTCTCTATAAAGCCTGGGTGATTTCTGGATTCACTGCCTTGGGACATAGCAGCTGGAAGCCAGCTGACCACTCACAGCTCCTGTGCTGGCACCCCTCATCTTGGGGGTGGGGGACAGCCTAAATGTAGCCGGCAAATTTGCTGAGCAGCACTGGAGCCAGTTGGTCTCTGCCACTCCACTGGGCAACACTGCCACTGACTGGGTGCAGCATGAGTGGCAAGTACAGCCTCCTGCCCACCTAGTGCTCAGAACAGTGCCCCAGACCCATAGCAGGAACCTCGAGACAGCAAGAGCTGCCTCCCCTCTGGGCTGTACTGAGCACTGCAAGCTGATCACTTTGAATATGTCAGAAATACAGTGAGCTACAGTCCCCCTACCTGTTACTATGGGGGAAAGAGCCCCCAGGCCCCGGAAGAAGGGCCACCATCTTTGTTCTGCCTCGGAGCAGTGCCCATGTGACCAGTGCTTAGTTTTGTTTCTGGCTGTGGGACAGAAAAGCTAAGAAATGTTTGAGTGGGTGGGAGAAAAGAGGCTCAAAGGGACATGTGAGTTTTTCCTTTGTTGCTTGCTGGACTGTGCAAACTGAAGAAGCTAAAGGGACTTGTGATTCTTAAACCTTTAGCAGGAAGCCAAGACACTGTATAACTGTGTTACAGACAACCCAAAACCCAGGGAAGAATTTTAAACTACACAGACTGCAAAAGACAATCTCATTAACATGATGTGTGAGAAGCTCACATATTTGGTAAAGAATATTGTGTTTATGGAAAAGTATAATATATTGCAGAGCACATTAAAAGCCACTGGGCATTAGAGTACATGCATGGAAATACTTTATATATTTATTTCTTTATGAGATATTAAGTACTTGCACTGTAGCGTGGATGAAGTCATAGGCACAGCTGCACTGAATTCTTCATCGTACACATCATACGCAGTGTAAAGGAATAAAAAACATGAATACGACTATGAGAAACATGAATACAATGGTGAGTTCTTTTAGTGTAAAAAACCATTTATTTTTTCCTTAATTTTTAAATTTATTTTTTCCCTAAGCAAATAGAATTTAATGATAACTCAGCAGTAGCCAGCCATTTCTGATGGTGGATTTTTAGTCCTTCTAAGGAGACTCACTGCTGTCCTTTCTTTCATATTCTAGAATGCTCTGCTATGTCTAGAAACAGTAGCAGGCTTTTCTGTTTAAAAAGCAAAAAACCCTACCAATGCAAAAAAGTACTCCTCTTTGAGGAGCAGTGTTACTTGATTTGACAGTGGTTGGAGCAGGAAACCATTGGACAGTAAGGTACGACAGTTCATTATTAGGTATTGGTCAAATCAGTGAGTCTTTCCTTCATTTCTGGCCCGAACAGTATCCACCTTTTGTCAACATCTCTGGAGTGTTTTGAATGAAAGAAAGTTCAGCTCTGGGAGTGGAGAGTCATACGGGTCTGCATCATGGTGTGTGAAATCTGCTGTGAAACTGTGGCAGCTGTTTTAATGTAATGGACTATTAACTTCTCTTACAGATCTGCAAGGCGATGTGGTTTCTTCAGTGTAGAGAGGATCATTATAAGAAGATACTGTGCTTTCTGATCTCTAACAACTGAACTTTGTACTGAGTTTTTTTTTGTTTTCTTCAAATGCTTAGGATTCTCTTAATTTAACTTATGATTACTTTTCATTATTTCTTTATATTCCTTTCTTGCATATACTTTGTACTTCTGTGAGAAAAAACAGTGAAAATAATGCTAATGAAAACATAAATAAAATTCAGTTTGTTCGGTGGTGTTCTTGCTCTTATTTAGTAAAAAAACACAGAAATATAAAGCCCCCTGAAGCCCTATTCTTTATCAAATTCTACTGTTAAGTGTTTTTAAGATTTTTTTTATATCACTGGAATGCAATTGCTGCTATTAAAACTTGTTTCTGTTATTTCATAGAAAATACATTTTATGCATCATTAAAAAGCCTTCTCTCAGGACTTGCCAATCAGTTTTACAAAGGTTTTTGAAAGACAATGAAATTGAGAGGCTTCTGTATGAAGAATAAACTTGCCAAAGACTTGTAGATGCAGTGAAGTATTATTTTCTACTTTGTGTCTCTTGACCTCATAGAAGAATGTTTATTGTTTCTGAAATGTTCAGAATGTTGAACTGATATTTTTCAATTGATACCCATTTTACAGGTAAGGAAGACGGAAAATTCTGTAAAAAGGTGACTGTTAGGATGACTATCCGCAAGAATGACTGCAGGAGTAATACACCAGTAAGTGTATAACTGCCATGATTTCTTTCAATATAAGGGAAAAAATATGAGAAAATGAAAGAAGATGAGGAACACAGATTCCACAATGCTGCATCTCTATGTCATAGAGACAGAAATGTCCGAGTTTCATAGAGCTGCTTTAATGTTTCCATACTTTCTCAGCAGTCATACTTTCAAATAATGAGAAAAATGCCTTTATATGCATTCAGGCACATGCTGATTTAATGTAAATCTGAGGTCTCAGTTTACCCTTTGATGCAATTATTATGTAAAATTAAGTTGGATATAGCAGGTAAAATGGCTGCAGATTCATTTAATTTTCCGTCTATTCAGGGAAAGTATTTAAATGCCAACTTTGTGAAGAAAGGATCATGGATCATAAAGAATTTTTTTCAATAGATGCATAAGCTTACTGTGAAATGTGTAGGAAGAACAAGGCACATCAGTAATGTACTGCTGGGCAATAAGGTGGTGTGAGCATCAGCAGGAGTGCAGGCAGACATCTATCTCATGTGAGATGTGTTCAAAGGACGCCTGGAAAAGCTATAACCTTTTCTTAACAGGGAAACAGCTGTCGCCTCTAAAATGACTGAGAATACATTTTCTAGAGTAAACTGTTGGGCAGGGCAGCCAAGAAATTTAGTCTCAGTGTCTCATTGAACAGAAATGCAACTCCTGACTATTAAACTTACATGAGTGTTTCTGAGACAGTCTGTATTACAGTTGTGGTGTCAGTAGTAAGAATTTCCCTTGGTTTTCCAGAGAATTGTTCCTCTGGAATACATACCTCCTTACTCATACCAGTATAGCAACACGGCATCAAGTGTGCCACTGAAATTAATACTGCATGGAGTTGTGGAGAGAATGTTTGGTGCTATGTTCAAGCCACAGTTGTTATGAACACTATAAAATTTAAAACTGAAATGATTTTTTTGTGTCTGGTAATAGCCAAAATCTGAACTTGACAGCAACATCATCAATCTCAGACCTGTCTGGGCAACGTACTTCAGAGTTTACTACTACTCCTGTGCACATAGGAGCTAGAGGAACTGCCTATATATATTTTGATTTTTTCCTTTGGATTTGGGTGTCTAACATTGGATCATTTCCTAACATTATTTCCTAATATTGTTGACTTCAGTGAGGTATTTGACACAGTCTCACATAGCATCCTCAAGGCCAAACTTGGGGCAGTGTGGACTGCATGATTGGGTAGTGAAGTGAATGGTGAACTGGCTGCAGGATAGAGGCCAGAGAGTAGTGGTTAATGGGACAGTCTAGTTGGAGGCCTGCATCTAGTGGGGTCCCCCAAGGATTGTTACTGAGACCAGTCTTCTTCAATCTATTCATTAATGACTTTAATGAGGGATTAGGGTGCACTGTCAGTAGGTTTGCTGATGACGCAAAGCTGGGTGGTGTCATTGACACCCAACAGACTGTGCTGCCATTCAGCAAGACCTAGATAGGCTGGAGAGCTGGCCACAGAGAAATGTAGTGAAGTACAAGGGCAAGTTTTAAGTCTTGCATCTGGGCAAGAACAACCCCAGGGACCAGTATTTGTTGGGGACTGACCTGTTGGAGAGCTGTGTAGGCAAAAGTAACCTGGGGGTCCTAGTGGACAGGAGTACTATGAGCCAGCAGTGTGCTCTTGTGGCCAGGAGGGCCAACAGCATCCTGGGATGCATCAGAAGGGGGATGGTTAGCAGATCGAAAGAGGTTCTTCTCCCCCTCTACTCTGCACCAGTGAGGCCGCATCTGGAGTATTGTATCCAGTTCTGGGCCCCTCAGTTCAAGAAGGACACACGGCTGTTGGAGGATGTCCAGTGTAGAGCAACAAAGATGATGAAGGAAGTAGAACACCTCTCTTACGAGGAAAATCTGAGGGAGCTGGATCCCTTTAGCTTGGAGAAGAGGAGGCTGAGGGGTGACCTCATTCATGGCTGTAAATATATGAGGGGTCGGTGTCAGGAGGATGGAGCCAGGCTGTTCTCAAGGTCATCTAGTGATAGGACAAGGGGCAATGGGTGCAAGCTGGAACAGAGGAGGTTCCATCTAAATATCAGAAGGGACTTCTTCACAGTGAGGGTGACGGAGAATTGGAACAGGCTGCCCAAGGGAGTTGTAGAGTCTCCTTCTCTGGAGACATTCAAGACCCGCCTGCCTGTGTTCATGTGTGACTTGGTCTGGGTGATCCTGCTGTGGCAGGGGGATTGGACTACATGATTTAATGATTCTATGATTTCCTAGCTGTTTCAATAGGTTGATTATTTTCCATGTTTATTTCAAGGTGAACATCGTTTCATGTGATGGAAAGTGCCCGTCTGCAAGCATTTACAACTACAACATCAACACATATGCTAGATTCTGCAAATGCTGCAGGGAACTCGGAATACAGAGACGAACTGTGCAATTGTATTGCACCAGTAATTCAACCTGGGTCAGCTATTCAGTTCAAGAGCCTACAGATTGTTCTTGCCAGTGGTCTTAAATACGGCATAAAAGGAAAGAAAACAGCTAGCCTAGCTGTTGCGAGAGTAAGATAGTTTGAATAACTTAATCTATTAATAAATACAGTTTAATTCACTGTATGTTATCGATTTAATGGTAGCATAAAAAATAAATACAGTTTTGGGTCTTTCTATATTTCTGAAGAATGTCTTTGTATAATTTATGTTGTTACTTGTCTTCATGTTCATTCATAGGGCTTGAAGAGTTCTTGTGTTAACATGCCAGCTTAAAAGGTGAATTGATTTACATTCAAGACACTGCAAGAGAAAGAACATGGTTTGTTTTGTTTTGGAAGGCTGGCCCATTCTTTGTCAAGCATCCATTCCAGTTTTAAATCATCACCTTCTTGTCAGGCAGCATTTTGCTATTTTGAATGCACTGCAATTGTTCCAGTAGGTTTAATTAAGTATATTAAGAAAAATTGTTTGGACAACATGAGAATAATTTTGGATTTAACTCATATTCCATTTGCAAGTGCAAGTCAAGCATGCATAAGAAACTCAAAATATTGGTGATTTTTTTTCCCAGAAGAACTGATAACTGTGTGTAACCTTCCCTGGCAATAATTTCAATTTTATATTGCAGTGAAAGCCCTTATAGCAAACATATCATGTATGGAGCAGATAGACTGGTTTTAGGCTATCTAGATCTATCCTTAGTAGTTACTTTTATCTTTCTGCTAAAACTATGACATAAGCCAGAAATATACAGATTTTACAAATTACAAGCTTTTTACATTAGTTTTATATAGATCTATCTTAAATGAAAACATTCAGCTTATTAAATGCACTATACTTAAACTTTTATTTAGGAGAATTAACTGTAATGCTAATTTTAAATATATTCTTTAGGAAAAAAAAAGCCAGGGTTATATATCTGCCTAAAATTTTTTTTAAGATCTTTTTCACCAGTACAGCAGAACTTCTTGTTGCAAGAATTTTCAATGATATTGAAACTGTACAATTGTGAGGTTGGAAATTTTGAAAGCAGTTTTGCTTATGGACTTGAACCATGAATACTTTGTTGCAATGAACTTTTCTTCTCTAAGCTGATGTTGCTGTTCTGTTCTTTTTCAGCAAATGACACCAACATCAGCAAATGTTCAGTAGCTTTCATTTTGTAGATTGAAATTCTGTATAGCACATAGCAATATATTTGAGATTCTAAAATAGAAAAAGGATCTCAGCATAACTTCATAAAAAGCTGCTTCTCAGCAGTTATACAGAGAAAAGCATGTTGTCAAAATCACTCATGAACATTTTTTTACTAATTTTGTATGCTGTACATTTCATTCTTATCTAATAAACAACAGGAAGACTCATTTTGTTACAATCAGTTTTGCTGTAGTTGTTAAAGCAGTTACTGTTGTGTTAATCAAAATACAGTGTTTAGTAATGGCTTATTTTTTTCAGCAGTGCACATTGTCAATTTTAGGGTTTGCTGCTATCACTAGTGCTAATAATCTAATACTACATCAAAGAGGACCTGCATGTGGGTTTTTGAAATCTATGTATTTTTTCTGATTCCGTCAAAGTTCACTTTTATCCTCAGAAATACAATAGGACATTGTGTCATTCAAAAGCAAAAATTGGAAAACCATTGCTCAGCCATGTGTATAGCAACATACATACACACAGTATCACAGTAATGATAAGGTTGGAAAAGACCTTAAAGATCATCCAGTCCAACCTAAATCCAAATAAACCAAGGAAACCTAACATCTCGATCATGCCACTCAGCACTTCGTCCAGACTAACCTTGAACACCTCCAAAGACAGTGACACAACCACCTCCGTGGGCAGCCCATTCCAAAATTTGACCATTCTTTCAGTAAAAAACCTTTTCCTAATGTCAAGTCTAAACCTCCCCCGATGGAGCTTAAGACCCCTTGTCCTGTCTCCACTGTCCAGGGAGAAAAGACCAACCCACTCCTGCCACAAGCACCTTTTAGATAGTTATAGACAGTGATAAGGTCACCCCTGAGCCTCCTCTTTTCCAGGCTAAACAGACCCAGCTCCATCAGACTCTCCTCATAGGGCTTATCTTCCAGCCCCTTTACCATTCTGGTTGCTCTTCTCTGGACTCATTCCAGCACCTCAACATCCTTCCTAAACTGAGGGGCCCAGAACTGAACACAGTACTCCATGTGTGGTCTAACCAGTACCGAATACAGGGGGAGGTGTTGCCCTGCTGGCCACACCATTCTTGTTGCAGGCCAGGATGCCATTAGCCCTGTTGACTGCCTGGGCACACTGCTGACTCATGCTAAGTTTGCTGTCCACTAGTACCCCCAAGTCGCTTCCCACCTGAGTACTCTCTAAGAACTCCATTGCCAGCCTATAGTTCTGCCTGGGGTTCTTATAACCAAAATGTAGAACCCGACACTCAGACTTGTTAAAACTCATCCTATTGGAGTCTGCCCATCTCTCCAGTCTGTCCAGGTCTGTCTGCAGGGCCTTCCTACCCTGCAACAGATCAACACAGGCTCCGAGCTTGGTGTCATCTGCAGATTTGCTCATGATGGACTCCAACCCATCATCTGTATCATCAGTGAAGATGTTGAACAGGACCAGACCTAACACCAACCCTTGGGGGACACCACTGGTAACGGGTCACCAACTAGACGTGATACCATTTACTACCACTCTCTGGGCTCATCCATCCAACTGGTTCCTGACCAGCATAGAATATTCCTGTCAAAGCCCCTTGCTGCCATCTTTCCCAGGAGTGTATCATGGGAGACATAACATGTTATACAGTATGTACAATATGACATTTTTACAGTGTTGTATTGATTGATTGTTCTGGAAAAAGAGGAAAAATAATGGTGAACTTCTTTATATTTGCTTTCCACAGCTTTTTCCTAAACTGTCTCTCAGGAACATCCCTCACTGCAATGACTAGAGTGTGTTTTGAATTAAGTGTAAGAATCTTTATATAATGTAGTTGTTGTTTAGTGATTATCTTTCAGTAATTGGGGCCAGGTAAGTTGTTACAGTCTTAGCTAGTAAGTGCAGTCCCTACCCATTTAGTAAGAATTGTTCATAATGTAAACAGAGGTGGGAGGTTTGCATCCTTTGGAAACCCATGGACTGAGGAACAGGAAAAATGTACTGTTTGCAAAACATTGTGACAATATCTTGAACTCAAGTGCCTAAAATTCAAGCTTAGGCATTTGTAAAGGTGAAGTTCAGGCTTCCTTAGGACCAGCTGGCAGTTGCCATCCTAGAAGATAGGAATTGATAAAAGAGCTGTTTCTTTTGCTCTCAGGTGAGACGGTGTTTGTTGTGAAATGCAACAACCAACCTGTGGCACAGAACTAGGGCAGGGATTTAGCCAGCCAGCTGCCATGCTTTCCTTGCTTATGACACAGGCCCTCCTCTTGCCACTTGACCTTATGGTAAAGGACTCATTATTTCCAGCAGCACAAGGCAGTAACTAAAAAATTGATTGAAGAGCATGTTACTAGTGGCAGTGAGAGCAGAAAGCAGACAGCAGTGTATCCATTCACCACAATCGAAGACTGCTGGTACTTCAGCAATAAAATAATAGACGTGTTAAATCCTTACTTCTGATTTTGTAAACTTTAAGCTTATGCTGAGATTGATAAGGGGAAGTATCCAAACTGCCTATGGCTTGACTGGATGAAGCTACTTTTATCCCTTCCTTTATTCGTGGATGCTTAGCCTGTCTGTCTTTAGTTCAAAGCAACCCAGACCCTTACTGTGTATTTACACTGTGATTGCACAAGGCTGCTCTGCTGGAAAAGGATTTTGTCATATTTGTATTCTCATGTCTTTGGAAACCAGAGAGTGAGCTCTGAATTTCATCTCACTCTCCCAGGCAGGAGGCACTTGGATTGCAAGGTCTGAGTCCTAAACCAACTTCACTTACTTTTATTGTCTTTTGCTTGATTATATAGGTATAATGTGAAGGGGGGCCAGCACTGAAGCTGCACTCTTTAGAGTACCTGCATTTTACTATCACAAATTTATTTGTATCCTTATGACCTTAAAGACGTGCAGTTGGAGTATTGGAGAGAAACTTGCATTCTGCAAGCCTTTCTCTGGTGTTTCAGGTGTTCCTGTTGCAGCAGCACTCTGTGCATGGTTCGGAGACAAACAGGATCAGCCAAGATTTCTTGCAACATTCTGTAGAATGGTTTTACTAACAAGCAAATAAATAAAAACCCTAGAAAACCTGCTTTTAGAAGCACAAGAGAAACAAAAAGCTGCTAATCCAGACAGGTATTGAGGAGACTTTTGGAGAGTTCCTTCAGCTGGGTGGTGTCTGGGAGTCCTTTGCTGCCTCACAAATATGGGGTGTGGTGGGAGAACTGTCCCTGTGCTAATGCGGTGTACCTGCTGCTCACCCAAGCAGCTTGGAGGGGCAAGGAGAAGCCCTTTCTCCTCCCACCTACCCAGAAGTCAATTTGCACCACCCAGGGTGTTGGGGCAGGAGTGGCGTGGGCCCAAGTCCTTGGATGGGACCATCAGGTCTGTGGGCAGTGCTGTTTGCCTCAGCTACCCCTCATTTTAGAAAGAAGGGACTGACAGGTTTATGGCAGGCCTGGGCACTCTAACAGAACCATAAGTCTTTCTCTTGTGCTTCTCAGTGTGGCTGCAAGATTTGGAAAGATAATTTTATAATCTGTATGACCTGAATACTGAGCAGTTAAAGTGGCACGGAGAAATAAAACCGCTGGTGTTGGTGGAAGCCTTTGTGCTTGCAGTACCATGTTGAATTAGCTCAGGCTCAAAACCTGCTCAGGTGGTTCTTCTGAACAAACAGGTGCTGGTGGTGCTCATCTGGCAGATATCTTGTGGCTGCTGACCTGTGGAGCTGAAGGTGGTATAAGGGTGTTTTTCTTCAAAAATTCTCTTGGAAGGTAGGTGGGTGACTGTGTGATTTGGAGAGAATAGCTTCCACCTTTTTTTGATTTCTAACATCAGAGTAAATTAATATGGTGTGGGAGAGAAACCCTGACTTTCTTGAAACTGACCCATTACATTTCTTCACCAATTTTAATGCTTTACTCTACCCTTGAGGGCTGTCTGTTGTTCCTATGTGTTTTAGCCTATGTGGACTTTATCCACAAAAGTGATTCCTCATGCCAGTACAGGCTGTAAAATGTTGAAACTGAGATTTAAAGTCTTTTCAAAGCTGATTGTTTTCTGTCTTTGAATAAAATATGTATTAATTTTAGCATGGAAACACTGCTTTTGTGTTATGTTGCTGACTGCTCACTGCTACCTCCTTTACAAAGCCCTCACTTGCATTACCTTGAGCAGGCTTACTCAGCCATGAATCTCAGGGAAATAGAACTGGTTTGGCAACTGGAGTCTTGAGTATGATGGATGTTGGCTGCTAAGAAAGGCCTTTAAAATGAAATACAATTATATTAATTGTGCTGTCTAAACTCTCCCTGTCTGGGTTATTAGTACATGATCTTGTTTCAGGGTAATGGCCTCTTGAATAGCGTTTCCTCTAATTAGCAATAGTACTGCCTGGTGGCTTGGTAAATTAATCTGAAATACTGGCATCTCTTAGCCTGCAGTTTAATGCAAACTGTTAGTCACAAGTAAATATCTTGCATCTTCTCAGATGCCCTCTCAAGTATACAGTCCATGAATTCAGACAAAAGTAATTTTTAAAACGTTGTCTTTGCTCTTATCTCTACCCACAGCATCTTTTTTTCTCCCCAGTGCAAGTGGTCAGCCATGAATAAATAAAGTGAGGTAACAGCTGCTATGCAGATGGTGATTTTTTTAGAAAAAATCCCCTTTCAGCATGATGACATCTAAGCTCTTTAGAAATAATACCTGACAGACTGCCATCCCTTCAGGTCTGCTTTTTCTGTGGACTTTTGAGCAAGGCTTTGGTTGTGTCAGCTCACTTTAGCTGTCTAAAATATAGACTATGAATTAACTCATGTGTCCAGGCTTCATCTATCACCAAAGAAAGAGAGGTCTCATCCAGAGAGTGACTCATCCCATCCTAAAATAAGTGTCAAAGATTGATGTCATGAATAATCCCATGGATGTATCATCTTTCTTATACACTGCAGAGAGAACCTTGATGGCGAGATGTGGTTAGGCACCTTGGGCTTAGGTTGTTAAAATTAGTTAAAATAATTCCACCCTTAATGGTTAAATTATCTCAACAGGCTGAAAAGTCAGCTGTTCAGATGGTGTGCATGGCATATATTGACTTACTTTCTTATATGAGGTGATTAATGGCAGTATTTGATTTATATGAAGCTGAATGTAATGCAATTTATCTTGTATGCTTTTTGTTGTATGTCTTAAAGTATACTCATTCCATAGGACAGCTATAGCTAAACTATCTCTGTGTCTAGGCCTGAATGAAGACATCTTCAAGATGGGAAAACTCATCTCAATTTGGAAAGGTGCAATGACTTTATTGTTCTGACAAGGTATTACACTAGCTGGAAAAGATTTATAATGTGAGTAAATTCTGAAATAGAGATTTTACAGTAATTTCACTGTGTACGTGTTGGCTAGATTCTTGCAGGTGATCTGTGATCTTGCTTTCTATGCTTTTGACTTCCAAGATCTTTACGTTAATGAGATTCTTCAGAAAGTTATGAAACCCACCCATGATATATCCTTGTGCTTTAGCTTTTCAGAGTGTCTGGACTTGAGTTTGAGGCAGCACAGAGGCTTTTCAATACACAGGCCTTTCCTGACTGAGTTTTTGATACAGTTGTCCAGGAGCAGGTTTTGAACTCATTTAATGTCCCTGAAAGGAACATCAGATTTGATGTCTGTTTTTAATCAAGGCTGATCTTAACTTATACACTTTATATGTTAGGTTTGTTCAACATATACCTAGTGTAGTAGAGGATTGGAAAGTTAAAAAAATAGAGCACTGTAATCAAATTTATTTTTGATTAATAGTGTAGAAGTCTGATCTTAAGGCAGAATCTATACTCCTGAGGCATAGTATATCAAAAATACCAAGGGCAGAGTAACTGGAGTAACACCTAAATGTGAGAGTAAGTCTTTGCTCGAGCTCTGTTCTTATTTCCCTGTCTTTTCTGGACAGTATTCTCTATTGAGTTCCATTTTGATGTTTTATGGTACTAAACAGTAGAAAAAGCAGAGAAGGACATTGTGACATGAGGGCATCAAAGTGCCAAATATGCCTGACCTCTAACCTGGCTTTTAGAGATCACTAATGATGTGTGCCACTAATGTCACTCCTGCTTACATATTTCCCTGAAATTCCAAGGTTGCTGTATGAAAACCTTTTAAAAGAAGACTGAGACCTAACAAAAGGGATGGCTTTAAAAATGAAAGTTATCCTAAGCAAATACAGTAAGCATTTTTTTTAAGCAGTGCCTCACACACGCACACACTTGGTTAAAATTCCTTAAAAATTTTACTGCTAGTAAAAATTTTTTCCTAGCAGTCTCTGTCATTGAGTATTTCATTGGAATTGGTCAGTATTTTAGATCCTGACCCTCATCTTTTCCCCTCAAGAAGAGAGGGGGAAAGGAGATGAAGTATGAGATGTTTGAGGCGCCTGTTGTGAGTTTTTTCCATTAGAGAAAGATGGATGAAAAAAACACTTTCTTGATAATGGGGGGAAACCAATCTATACTGTGGTTATTCTGATCACAGTGGTCACGAGAGCAGCACTAGGTGTGTTATTAATATAATATTCTAATATAAAATAAATATTGCCACAGATATCCTCTGTGTTTTGCTGGTGATATCAAAGTAGGTTCAGAGCAAGCCAAAAGGGCAGAAGCTGAAAACTGCTGCTGTTTTCCTTAGGAAATGCCTGTGGGGTTTCTGGTAGAGGACTCTGGCTCTGTGAGTTATAGAGGCCTAGGTGTGTCCACAAGTGCTCCAGGCTCCCAGCTGCGATTGATCTGCAAGCAGTGATACAGACATAGTGGCAACAGCTTACAATCATAGAATCATTAGGGATCGGAAGGGACCTCAAAAGATCATCTAGTCCAATCCCCCTGCCACAGCAGGATCACCCAGACCAAGTCACACATGAACACAGGCAGGCGGGTCTTGAATGTCTCCAGAGAAGGAGACTCTACAACTCCCTTGGGCAGCCTGTTCCAATTCTCCATCACCCTCACTGTGAAGAAGTTCCTTCTGATATTTAGATGGAACCTCCTCTGTTCCAGCTTGCACCCATTGCCCCTTATCCTGTCACTAGATGACCTTGAGAACAGCCTGGCTCCATCCTCCTGACACTCACCCCTCATATATTTACAGACATGAATGAGGTCACCCCTCAGCCTCCTCCAAGCTAAAGAGATCCAGCTCCCTCAGCCTTTCCTNCTTTCCCCCATTGACCACTACTCTCTGGCTTCTATCCTGCAGCCAGTTTGCAGTCCACCTCACTACCCAGTCATCCGGTCCACACTGCTTCAGTTTGGCTGTGAGGATGCTATGTGAGATTGTGTCAAATGCCTTACTACAGTCAAGATCGACCATATCCTCTACTCTGCCATCATCTATCCACCCAGTTATGCCCTCATAAAAGGCTGTCAGGTTGGTCAAGCATGACTTTCCCTGAGTGAAGCCATCCTAACTGTCCTTAATGACCCTCTTGTCCCTGATGTGCCTAGAGACAGCATCCAGGACGAATTGTTTCATCACCTTTCCTGGAATGAAGGTGAAGCTAACTGGTCTATAGTTACCTGGGTTCTCCTTCTTACCCTTTTTTGAAAATTGGAGTGACATTTGCTGACCTCCAGTCCATAGGCACCTCTCCTGATCCCCATGACTTAGAAATGACTTAGAAATTCTATGTCTTAGAATTCATGAGGGAGATTGGTTTAGCAATGACTTCTGCCATCTCCCTTAACACGTGTGGGTGTATCCCATCAGGGCCTGTGGATTTACGTTCATCAAGTATGCTCAACTTATCTCTAAGCCAGTCCTCATCAACCAAAGCAGGCTGGCTCATCTCTTGCCTCGATTTCCTCTGGAGCCTCAGCAGTCTGGGCTTTGATATCAGGACAGCTCCCAGGAGTATTAGACAGTTTGGCTGTGAAGCTTTGGGCTGCCCACAAAAATAAGACAGTTACAGATCAGAGGTAACACAAGGATGCAGTTTTTATCATCTTACTGCATCTCTAACTGGTACTTTACTATCAGGTCTCTCCCCTGTATTTTTTTTTCAGAAGAACAAATATTCTCCAAATGTGTATGTAACTGAAAATTTGCGAATAGTTCACCCATTTTTTTTTAGAAATACAGCCTAGTAATGTGTAAATACTGTACTCTACCTGATCTCTGGAATCAATTTGCCCTATTACACATTTGTTTCTGCACTTTATGACAAGAGGAGGGAGGGGCATGGAAGGCAAGGCAGCATTTTTAGGCTTTAGATTTGGCTGTATTGTAGCACTTTTAAATCTTCTGTCAACACTGGTGTGATGCTACATTCATTAAAAATGTCCAACCTTTTTAAACATCCATCTGTTATATAAATAAAAATAATGCAGCCCTATATTTTTATGGTATGTTAATCATGCGTAGCCATGGTCTAATTATTAAATGATTTCATGCTACCCTGGTGGCAGGCAGTGCCCAGACCACTGAACACTTGCTACGGAGCTCTTATTAAATCCCTCTTGCACAGTTTCATTCATAAATTTACCATGGCTTTTAAAGCAAAATAGTTTGATACTTATACAGCAATATCAAATAAGAGCAGTATTTTTCAAGAATGTGGCAGCATTTTTCATATGCTCCACTTCATATATGACTGAGTATTTCTAGCAAACTCCATTATTGCCGCCCTTCACCTTGTTTGGAAGCTGTGTCACCAATAAATAGTGCATGCCAGTTGTGTCCAAAGATGAGGTGCCCTCAGTGTAACCTGTCCATACCTTTGTGGAGCTTGAATATTCTGCTCTCTAAAGCAACCTTCATTTTGACAATGGGTAGCTTAAGTTGGGTATCTACACTTGTCTCTATGTGCCATTCTGGTCACATCAGAGCTAATTCCAGTATGTGAGGCCTGATAGAGAGCCAGTTAGCTGAACACAAGCTGTGGTAGTAAGGTACTTGAGGGAAAATTCAAAGCACTGATGGTAGCAAACAACACTAGTGTGCAGAGACGTGCCTTGTGATTGTGGATTGGATTAATCATTGCTGTGTTTGTCACTTCCAGTGCTTTCATGTTCAAGTTGAAGCCACCTTGCACATAGCAAAATATTTATATCAGCCTTTTATGTTTGCCCTAAACTGCTTCAATTGAAAATGAGAAAGTACAAGATCATTTTATACCCCTGTGTTACCAGCATCCTTGGCCTCCTGCTAGAGTTTAACGAATTACTTTCCCTTTCTCTGATGTAGCTAATTCTGGTTTAGGAATTTGTAATAAGTTGGACATTTCAGTGAGCTATATGCTTAGTCACTGAAGTATGCACTTGCTCATTGCTTACAGTATGATTTTCTTACCAGTTCATTTGATTTTCAAAGTAGTTGAAAATGTTTGGAGAATATTCCTTAAAATAAGATACTGGTATTCTCTGTGTAATAAAATCCTTACCCACAGCATTTTAAGAAATATTGGATGTGAAGTGTGGGCAAATTTTTGTCTTACTTATTTGAATAAGTGGTGCCTGGGGACTCCCAGGGTGCCAGTCTGAACCAGCATTCAAGTGACTTTCCAGTTCTCTTGCTGCCAACAGTGGGTCTGCTTCAACCATGTGCCTCGTGTCAGGGTGCCTACACTGACATTTTTGGCAGAGGTTGGAAAAGCCATGACAAAGCAGACTGGTATATATAACATAGAAGGGTGTATTTTCCATTTTAGATTTTCATTTCATCTTCTTTGTGGATTGTTTGAAAGTTGTGGCAATGCAGGTGGTAATGAAATAATCAGAACACTCTACCTTGTCACTGCCAGCTTTGTCTGCTTCTGTCTGCCCCAAACCTGCCTCTGTCTTTCATGGTCCAGTTTGCCTGTATGGAGTGCAGGGTGGTGGAGTGTGGCTGAGCTGGGATTGCCTGAACTGGGGCGTGGAGAGACAACTGTAACCTGACAAACTAGGTGAATACTTACAGTGTAGAGGGACCATCTTTGTGTCCAGGCTGCATTTTGGTTCCAAACCTGTAAAACACCTAGACTACTGACTCCACGTATATAAAAGTGTGTGTGTCTCTGAAGTCAGCCTGGTACTTCCTTAAACAGCTCACTGAGAACACTTTCACCTACTTAGTGGTCACCCACTCTGAGTACTCTTGTGTATATGTATACATACACAATGAAAGCGAGGCAATGGGGTACAGGTGTCCAACAAACAGCACTCTGCAGTCAAAGATATTTTCTCTTTTTACTCATTGAATATTCCATTAAAACACCTTCAATTTTATATGTCTCTTTGTGCAAGTAAGTACAATCAGATATTACTGTATAATATGTGTAGTATTAAGGTTGTTTATTCAAAGCAATGGTTACTAATCAGATTTTCAGTTCACTGATCCTGTTGCATCTCTGATGAGTTTTGAGATGTTAAGAATATTTTCCAAATGGGCAAATACAATATTTTAAATTTTATAATGTATTTTACATAACATGGGAGGGGTTTAGTACCAGAAAAATTCCATTTTCCTCAGTCAAGTTTCAGGTTCCTAACCTGATTTTCTCGGCTTAATCCTCTTCCTGTTGAAATCAATAAGTACATTGTAATACAATGATTCACGTTTAAGGTTCAACCATAGAAAATTAAAGCTACATGCTGAATTTACTGCCATTGTTGAAAGATGATCTCTTAAAATGTGTAAAATCACAATAAATTCTTTAACTCTTTCAGCTTTATTATTTTTTTCTCCCTTCCACAGACTTTTAACACTTAAAAATGGATCTTTGTTTTAGACCTAATGATGCTACTTAGATAGGAATATCTTTTGTGATTTCAGGTGCTTTGTAATAGGTTGGTCGCTGGTCAGTGTAGAGTTTGGCAGTAGATGCCAAGACAGCCATAGTCTTCAGTGTGCATCTGTACATCTGAAAGGATGTGAAAAGCAAATGAGGTATATTTTATTGTTTATTAGTAGAAAAACATGTCATTAACACAGTGTGATCACAGAATATCTTCAGTTGGAAGAGATCTTTAAGATCATGAAGTCCAACCTTCCACCCAACATTGCAGGTGACCACTAAAAAGCATGGACTTTTTGAGTACTGTAGTGTCTTTGAACATTGCCATGCTCTGCATATAAGTTTCCATAGTTAATAGGGTCCTGATGCACGTAGTAGTGCTGTGACTGCATCTTGAATGCTGGGTATTTCGAAATGGGCTTTGGGATGTGCTTCAAGCTGTCTCAGATGGCTCCTCTGGAAGTAGAAGTGCCATCTATTCTGCTTCATTGCAACACAGGGGTGTACAACAATGGGGAAATGAGAAGGGTGAGTTCTGCCCTTGGATGCCTGCTGGAATGTAGGGACAAAATGTGAGCTCTGCTTTCTGTAGGTGCACATAGGAAAGCAGTGCCAAAGGCTCTTCGTGTCTATGTGGGCCATGAACACCATGACACTCCTTCCAGGGAATAAAATCCACAGCCTGTAGCTCCTGCTCCCTAAATGTCAAACTGTCTATTAATGAAATAAATGCACCTGAAGCATTAACTTCGGGTTCCTGGTTGAGTAACGGTTCCATTCTTACCCCAAAGTCTCTAGGAAAGAAAGAAAAAACCCCAGGCTCTGTCTTCTCCCTCTTCCTCATCTCAGAGAACTTTCTTAGGAAGACATACCCTTCTCATTAGGTTCCTGTTCAGGTGCAGCAACTGCTGAGGTCTCATCTCCCTTTCTGGCTTGGCTGGAGGAAATGCTGTTCATTGCCAAAACACAACTTTTTCACACCTTACAGGAGCAGGCAGGCTTTCCAGCCTCTCCCTGATTTTGTGAACCCACAAAGAAATACATATGCAGAAAGGGTAGTCTGTGCTAGCCTTTTGGGGAGCCCTTTCTTGTGCAGAAGGACAGGGAAAACTAAGGGTATACTTTTGCCTGTTGCAACTGACAGACTTCCATGCTCTTGTTTCTTTAAGGGTGTGATTGTGCTAGGACACAAACTTGTGGAGAACTGTGGACCAATGAATGAATGATTCTAGCACTAGTAGAACCATAGCTTTTTTTTAGTTGTAAGATTCATAAAAACTTAGTCTGAAATATATAGCACTAAGTACACTTCGAATGTCCCTATGGATTCCAGATATAGTACTTTTCTTAATCATTTAACCCAACAGAAAAGGATTGCCAGGTTGTAGATACTATCCTACCAGTGCTAGATGCTGTTTTGTAGTAAGAATCTGATTTTTTTGTAGGACAAACAGTGGCTGAGCCATGTTTGACCAATGAAAATCTCACTGATGAGAAAAAGGCTTCAGAAGGTGAAAGAGTAGGACATAGATTGATCTTGCAGATTTGTTCTGTTCTGCTGGTTGAAGAAGTTGGCAGTTTTCGCAAGGGTGGTGGGTGCCTGTGCACCAAGTCAGATACCAGAGTTCCATACTCTCCAGTGAAAAGGAAGTGGTCCAGAAGTATGACTGTCATGAAACAGCTGTAAAATACTGCAGTGAAAATTACTGCTGAGAAAAGTTGGAGATTTTTCTCTAACAATTATTAATACAAGAATAATAGCAGTACACATCTGTTCGTGCCCTGGTCTCTTTAAAACATTTTAAAATTCTGGTCTATTTTTTCCTTTGTTAGTCAGAATGGGGTTTTATATGGTCTCTTAAGACCTCTGGTTTCTATGTAGCCCACAGCCAGCATTTGACACTGAGTGATGAAACAAAACCAGGCTGACAATCTAATTTTAGAGGCACCATTGCTGGTTTATTTTCAAATATGCCTTGAAATTCATAACTACTATAAAAAGAGGAGTGATTTATGCTTCTTTCCAGGATTTTTTTCTTTGACAGATTGTGAGTTTGGCTGTTTTGGTAACGGTGTTTCAAGGAGCTGATGTTGGTACTTTGCTTTCTGCACCAGAGCAAATTGACTTATTTTTAGACTGGTTTTGATGTGGCTGTGGGCTGCCAGTACACTTCAGGAATTTGTGTTGCATAGTTTTTCCAGCAATATCTAACCCTTGACTTCTAGAAGTGTAATATAATATATATCCTAGATAAAAGCATCACAGTGATAATGCTACTTGGAATCAGATTTGAAAGTTAGGAACAAATGGAAACACTTCTTAGAAAGGTGCAAGAGCTTGTACTTGCAAAAGCTTTGATGAATTGGTATGTAGTGATGTCTGTACTTTTATTAGATAAGTTCTTGAAACTGAGAGATACATAAATAGTTCAAAGTTGTTGGTACCAAGTGTAGTGAATGGAAGGGTGGCCTAAAAATTCAACACAACATCGACATTTAGGAAGTGTCTGACTCTAGACATAGCAGCAATTGTGTTGCCCACTCATGTCATGCCATTGTACATGAAAAGTCACAGTACTTACGTCATGCAGTTTATGATGAAGAATGATGAATAACACTTTAGAAAATGAAACCAAGTTGGCAGCTGGTCACAGTCTGTTCCCCAGGCTTCAGTATGGGGACTTGTTCTCTTTAATATCTTTATTAACTGGATGAGGGGACCGAGTGCACCCCCAGTAAGTTTGCAGATGACATCAAGTGGAGTGGGAGTGTGATCTGCTTGAAGGTAGACACGCTCTAGAGGGATCTGGACAGGCTGGATCAGTGGGCTGAGGACAACTGTATGAGGTTTCACAAGATCAAGTGCCAGGTCCTACACTTTGGTCACAAAAAAACCCTGCAACGCTACAGGTTTGTTGGGGAAGAGTGGCTGGAGAATCACTCAGTGGAGAAGGACCTGGAAGTGTTGATTGACAGCTGGTTGAACATGAGCTAAAGGTTCTCCCAGGTGGTCAAGAAGGCCAGTGACACCCTGGCCTGCATTAAAAATAATGGATTTGGTGATCTTGGAGGTGTCTTCCAACCTTAAAGAAGCTATGGTTCTACACATGTGATCCTAGCTGCCTTCAAAAGATCTGACTAATTATCCCGCACTCTAAGAAGAAATTTAGGTTCATTTATACAGCTTGCAGAAATTTTGATAGACAAATTTTCTGAGTTGATGAAAAATTAAGATAATTTTCAGAATTGCTATCAAGCCATGACTGACACATAGGGTTTGTACCTGGGAACTGCAATGAAAGGTGATGCTGCACCTTGTGTCGTCCTGAGCTGTGTGCTGAAACCATGAAGTAGCTGGTTAACTGTTGGTGACAAGAGTGTACTGCCATCAGACCCATTAAACATGCTGGAGCACAGTGACAGCTGGCCAGCTGTCCTTAACAAAGCAGTAACTCTTCAAAATAATTTTAAGGAAGCAGTTGTTGGTCACATTGGTTTTTGGTATCTATTTGATGTTTTCTCTTATGGTCCAGGTTTTTCACTGACATATGTTTCCAAACCTCTTAATTGGCATCTAGTTACAAATGAAGAATTGGAGAACGCATGAAATTCCCACTTGAGTTATACTTGAAGTTAAACTGAAGACACGTTTTCATTGCACAAATGTTGCATCACAGAATCACAGGGCTGCATAGGACCTCAGATCATTTAAGTCCAACACACACCCCCACCCTCCTGGAGCAGGGTAAGCGTACGGCACCGAATGTTCCATAGCAGTCTCTCATCACAAGTACTAACTGGACCCAACCCTGCTTATGCTTCAGGATGAGAGATCAGGCTTCATTGGTGCTAAAACAGAGAACTCTCTATGAGAGGGGTCTTGTTAAGCTTTGTTGGTTTTTTTCATTCTTGTTTTAGTTTTAGTTTCTGCACTGAAGTATGTCAAGCTCTCATCTATTGCAGTATTTTAAATAGAGAGAGGATCTTTGAGGGGCTAAGCCAAAACCTCAGCTGCTGGAAATAGACAGGACTTCTCTAAGGCAATATATTTGCACTAGCACATTTGCTGTAGTGTCCAAGTGTGGGAGTCAGGAAGTGATCATAGGATTGTGCAGCTTGGAAGAGACCTCTAAGATCACTAAGTCCAACAACAATATACTTGCTGATCCTTGGGCAGAGGGAAGCTGAATATTATGACATGAAGCATGTGCAAAAAGCATTTTCATGCAGAAAATGTTTGTGCTAATGGAAAACATAAAAGGAGAAAAAGACTAAAAGAATTAATTTTAAATAACTAGAATGTTATGTCTTGAAGGTCCATATACTTATGTCTTCAGTATTACACAGATTTGAGGAAAGTCTTTGCCTGGCTCTTTGACTAGTTCCTCACCTGATCCTCAACAGCAGCCAGCTGATTGCAGTGCTCACTGCCTGCATCCAGATTTTTATTTCTATGTTGTGTTTCTGAAGTGATGCTACAAATTTAATGTTGGAAATCTTACTTTGGATTGTCTTTGGCTTTAATCGTGCTCCTTTTGCTCCTGTAGCTCCTTTTGTAAATGCCAAGATTAAGTATGCTGAAGCCAAGAGTGGTTGCTTATAAAAGTGATAGGAGACCTCTTGACAGGTTACTGTAGCAGGATCCAGAAATGAAAACATGGCAAAAAGATTATAGAGTCCCCAGTTTTGTATGCTCACAGCTCCAGGAGGAATATCTTGTCCCCTACGTACAAGTAGCTTGTGGCAGATGTAATTAATAAGGGGAAACTTTTAAAAGTAGTAAAAGGGAACTGGCATGTGAGTGTAGATTGATAGATCATAAAAAAACAAATTAACAGAAAGAAGTGACTGGTGGTATCAAAATTGTCTCCATTACCGAGTTTACAAACACTTTTAGTAAATAAAAGGTTAATAACTCTGTTTCACTGTAAGAAAAGACCCTTGCTCTAGGATACAGGCACTAAACTGTACCCAGATAATCCCTGGAGCAAGGAGGTTTAAGGTAATTTGTGGTGCAGCTGTCCTTTTCTGGAACATGAGCAAATTCTCCTGCACGTGGTCAGCTGCAAGAACAAATGTCTATAGCAAATGAAAAAACAAGATGTTCAACCACAGGCTTCTGCACTGCAAGAGTGGCACGTGAGCTGGGGTGTTCCTCCTGCCGGAGTCAAGCTCCACATCACGAAAGGGTTTAGTGCACGGCTTATGGCCAAGTGGAAGCAATGTGTCAGTGGTGAGGCAGGAATGCTGGTGAATCCAACTGATTGACATATGGTGGCTATAAAGTTGTAGTAAATCTATTGTTTTGCCCAAAGGAAGCAGGATTAGAAAATGCATGATCATTACAGTCCTTGTGCTATACAGCATCAAGTGACATTTGCTCTCTCATTGCTAGTATGGTTTATACTTGGCTCAGTATCACCAAAGTCTGTACTTGGCCAAATTCTTTGTATGCTCTGTGTGGTTCAAGCCTTTGTCATTTGGTTGTTTTACCCAAGAAATGCAAAATTAAGCTCAGTATTTTTAAGATATTTTTTTTCTGTTGTTTTCTGTTGCTGCAGAGACCTGCCACAATGCAAATTATGAGTTAAAAAATTACTGTCTGGGAACTGATTTGCAATAAAATTATTAACAGAAATTAACTAACGAATAGGAGAAAAGTCCAGTTCTCTGAAACAGATATCATTTACCTACAGAGAAGTAAAAGTAAAAATAGAAAGCAATAGCATTAATAATTATAATAATAGCCCTACTGTATTCTGGTCTAACTGAGCTGAAAGAAAAAGCACAATGTCATGGGTTAATTTCTGACCCCTAGCATGACAGCTTAGGGAGCCAACCAGATTCCATCACATGGCCAGTATGAGAACCAATAGATATCCCTTCTCCATGGCAATATAAAGGGCATGTGTGAGGGCTGAACTTCCCCAAGACAGCATTAATTGCTGCTGGGTGCCTGTTGCTCCCCGCTATGTGGATTTGGTGTAAAGATTATCCCTTTTCATTCTTCTTCATTTTCATTTGAAGACCCTGGGAGGTCTATGCAAGACATAAATTTGTTCCTAGTGTGAAGCTGAAATAAATAGGGAGGAGTAACATTAAAAAAACTGCTAAACTGAGTTTGAAAGTGCATTGAGAAAAAATTTGTTTCCTGTTAGGGTGCTGAAGGGAGGAGGGGTGGAATCCTCCAGGTTTTTGTGCTATGTCTGTTGTCTTCAATGTGTTGTTGGAGAGGCAGGGATTTCCCCTGTTCTGGTAGCCTGGGGAAATTATTTCATAATGAAGGAAGGAACTGCTAAAAGCCCTGGAAAGTCTTGCTTTAAAAGCTTTCCCCAGCCCTGGTTTGTGGCTACACTGAGCAGTTGGCACATCTATGATAATGTCTTCATGTCATTTCAATTTTGGTGGAGGAAGTCCTTTTGTGTTAATGTAAGTGATTTATGTGGATTTTAATCATAATTCCTAAGTATGTTGTTTGCAGAGTTGAGTAGTGGATTGTTCTGGTTTGAATTTGAGTGGGTTCCTTACCTGAGGCATTTAGAAGTTGCTGTCATGTGACTCTGAAAACAAGTACATGTTTGGAGCTTCCTGTCTCCTGTATCATGCTGCTTCCTTCACTTTTGTCTTTATTCAAAGAGCAAACACATACTGCTGGGCTGGCTAAACACAGCAGCCATGTTGTCCCAGGAATGTCATGAATGGGAAGAGACAGTGGAACCTCAGAGCAGTGGAGGAGAACAGAGATTTTCCCTCATTCACAACCCATAAGAATCAGTGTGTGGGAAATGGAGGGCTGGCTCGAGAGAGCATTGAACAGGGAATTGGACTTTAAACAGTCCACTGAAGCCGAGACACGTATGTCTGTGTGACTGAATGGACTCCATGCTTCTACAAGGAAATAAAATTGCTGGAGGTCTATTCCCTTTGATGGGGATGGAGACAACATCTTGGCCCAGTTATGTAAGAACATGTAATTAATCTCTTTATTTCTTTGTGTTGGGGGTTTTGTGTTGTGTGAATTAAATGTGTCTTGTTTCTCCCTAAATCAAAATACTTTTTGGTTTTGCCTCCTACTTTCATAAATGGTTTCTTCCTTGTTTTGTTGTATGTTTTGGCCTATTACTGCAATTGGTTAATATCTCAGACCTCATCAACTGGAAGACATTAGTGTCCAGACATGAAGGAGTTGAAAAGAAAGCTTGACACTCAATTTTACAGAAGCCTGAGTGGCCTGAAGAGGGCTGAAGGCAAAGTAGTGAAGGCAGCATTTGGTTTCGTACTAACTGGCAATTGAGTTACCCATATCCTGCATTTTTAACCTCTTAAGAGAGTCATAACTGCTTCTCTATTTGTATTATGTGTTGCCTTAAATGTAATGTGTTAGATTTCTGTAGTTCCACTTGTTTTCCAGGGCAGAGGCTGTTTGTGTCACTTTGCGTACAATGCCTGAGGTCTGCATCAGCACAAGCCTCAATTCTGCCTCCCAAACAGACAACATCAGGATATGATGAGCCGTAGAGGAAAAAGACCAGCCTGGATGAAGGAGGAAATTTTGAAAAAACTAAGAGAGCAAAAGAGGATGGACCACCTCTGGAAAAAGGGTGAGTCACTCGAGTCATGTGTGGAGGAATTGTCAGGCTGTGTAGGAAGAAAATTAGGGAGGCTAAAGCCCAACTTGAACTCAGGCTGGCCACCATTGTTAAGGATAATATGAAGAGCTTTTACAAATACACCAATGGAAAAAAGAGGGGTAGTAATAACCTCCACTCCTTACTGGACATGGAAGGAAATTTAGTATCTAGAGATGAGGATAAGGCAGAGGTACTTAATGCCTCCATTGCCTCTGTCGTCAACAACAGGGTAGACTGTCTTCAGGATGACTGCTTATCTAAACTGGTAGACAGGGATAGGGTACAGTGTAGTTCCCCTGTTATCCAAGAGGTAGTGAGAGACCTGCTGATCCATTTGGATCCCCACAGGTCCATGGGACTGGATGGGATTCACTCCAGAGTAATGAGATGGCTGGCAGTTGAGCTTGCTAAACTGCTCTCCATAGTTTATCAGAAATCGTGGATCACAGGTGAGGTCCCAGATGATTGGAAGTTGGCGAATGTGACCCCCCTTTTACAAGAAGGGTTGGAAGGATGATCCAGGTAACTATAGACCTGTTAGCCTTACCTCAGTTCTGGGCAAAGTTATGGAATGGTTAGTGCTAAGTGCTATCATGCAACAACTGGGTGATGGCCAAGACATTAAGCCCAGTCAACATGGGTTTAGGTGGGGTAGGTCTTGCTTGACTAACCTGATCTCCTTTTATGATCAAGTGACTTGACTGGTCGATGACAGGAAGGCTGTGGACGTGGTTTACCTGGATTTCAGTAAAGCATTTGACACGGTCTCCCATGATATACTCCTGGCTAAGATGGCAGCAAGGGGCTTTGACAGGAATATTCTATGCTGGGTCACGAACTGGTTGGACTGGATGGGCCCAGCGAGTGGTGCTAATGGTGTCGCATCTAGTTGGCAACCTGTTACTAGTGGTGTCCCCCAAGGGTCACTGTTAGGTCTGGTCTTGTAACATCTTCATTGATGGTATTGATGATGGGTTGGAGTCCATCATGAGCAAATCTGCAGATGACACCAAGCTTGGAGCCTGTGTTGGTTTGTTGGAGGGTAGGAGGGCCCTGCAGAGGGACTTGGAGAGACTGGAGAGATGGAAAGACTCTAATAGGATGAGTTTTAACAACTCTAAGTGTCGGGTTATGCATTTTGGTTGTAACAACCTTAGGCAGAACTATAGGCTGGGAATGGAGATCTTAGAGAGAACCCAGGTAAAAACAGATTTCGGGGTACTAGTGGACAGCAAACTTAGCATGAGTCAGCAATGTGCCCAGGTGGCCAAGAGGGCTAATGGTGTCCTGGCCTGTATCAGGAATGATGTGACCAGCAGGGGTGACCTTATCGCTGTCTGTAACTACGTAAAAGTTGGTTATAGTCAGGCGGGGGTCGGTCCTTTCTCCCTGGACACTGGAGACAGGACAAGGGGTCATAGTCTTAAGCTCCATCGGGGGAGGTTTAGACTTGGCATTAGGAAAAGGTTTTTTACTGAAAGAATGGTCAAATTTTGGAACAGGCTGACCATGGAGGTGGTTGTGTCACTGTCTTTGGAGGTGTTCAAGGTTAGTCTGGACGAAGTGCTGAGTGGCATGATCTAGATGTCAGATGTTAAGTTTACTTGGTTGGTTTTAGGTTGGACTGGATGATCTTTAAGGTCTTTTCCAGCATCACCATTACTGTGATAAATGCTCAAGGAATTGCCTATTAAGCAGGAGAGGCTGAAGACTCTGTAATAGCTTCAGAGTTTTTTTCATGTGGTAAATGAAAATGTTGTAGTGTTGGAGCAGTTACATGGTGAATAATGTCATCAAGTGTACTTTTTGCATTAGCAGCACATTTTCTGTGTTACTGTTCTGGATTTGACCTGCACAGTGCAATCCCACAATGAATTCTTGTTTTCTACCTGAAAGTTCCCAAATAGTTTTGAAGTAAAATTGTATGTTCTTCCTTCTTAGGAACTTGAAACAAAATATTTTTACTTTAATGTGACTTCAGTGTCTTGTTCACACTCACTGTTGCGTAACCTTTTTTCCAAAAGTCTTGACTAAAATGTCTGTAAGATTGAATGGGAGATAGAAAAGATTAAGTGTTTGAAATAAATTTTAGCAATAGCTGTTTTTTTTCCTTGAGTAAGAAGCTGATATGAGCAGTGCATGACAAGTACCTCACGAGCAGATATGTGTTGATTTTTATTGGGTAGACTAGAAAATACATAAGGCTGCAATATCTGAGTCATTTGATTTAGGATAGAGCTTGCTTTTGTGCTGAATAGTTGTGTTTTATGTATCTCAGCTTTGTTTTGAAGTTTATTTTTTCATTTTTATTTCAGTCTTGTATTCATAACTTGGGAAAAGGAATTTCTGTTTGTATTTACTTAGAGGGTTGGCCATGATAGAAATACAGAGGAGCTATTTTGTTTAAACCACGTTATGCTGTGTGTATACCCGCATAAATGTGGTCCTTAATCTTTGGAGAAATCACTTAGCTTTTCTTCTCCTCTTTAACTACTGTTTAAAATGGAAAGACCGTTACCTGCTTCTCGATGAAACTCAAATGGCAGGGGCTCTTGAGATTCTTGACTGGAAGGGGATGCTGGGAAGGGTTAACTCAGCAGCAGCTGGCCACCAGTGCTTGGTCCTTATCTCACTCTTATCCTCTGCTATTAACTGGCCACAATTATGGACCATATCAGTTTCTGCCATCTGTCTTTTCATGAGGCTTTGTGCAGACTGTGGCCAGCACAGGGGATTAGGGGGAGAAAGGCAGAAATGACAAAACGTTTTTGCGGTGCTGAGGTGCTGCGGGGAGGTTCTGTGTGCGGCCAGCGCCTGCCACTGTCCCCGACAGCTGCGGGGAATTAAGAGCAAAGATAAACTGTGAAGGCTGTGTCAAAGCTGCTATGAAGGAAATGCATTTCTGCCCACAGTTGTAGTACAGTCACTGTGCAGAGAGCATAAAGTGAAGATGGAGGGTGATGGGGTGTGTTTTGGTTGATTTTTAGCTTCCAGGGTGGATTGTTATTGGCAGGGTCCAACTTCATCAGCCAAAAGAAAGCAGCAACGAAAAGGTGTTGAATAGGAGCCCCTTCAATGCTTGTTTTTGTACTAATAATCACCGAGTGGGCTCCCACTAACAGCAAAGGCCACTTCAGTCAGCAAAGGGTGTGAGCAGCAAGGCAGCATATTTCAGTCTTGATTATCAGTACTGTAGAGAGCAGTGAGATTTTGACAAATATTAGTTAACTGCAATGTTGTTTTTCTAAACTTTCACAAATATCAGACCATCTTTCGTAAAACAAGAAAGAAAGATTTCAAAGTGATGCCAGGGATCCAAGAATCATTATGGCTCAACAGCTGTACTTTGATTCAAAGTTTTACTAAGATCAGATTAATTAAATTATTCCAGAGTATGATATACTGCCAAAATAAGGCTTTCTGGGTTTTATTATTTTGGGTAAATTAAATTAAGTATAATACAGATTGTAATGCTGGAAAACTAGTATTTAACTAATATTTAATATACTTTATTAATTTTTAGTTAAAACATGATAGACAATATTCTAGTGATTAACACCAATGGAACAAATCAAATTCCTTATAATACATTATTTTGAGGAATAACTCCAAGTACACGATACTTGGCAAAGCTACTCCTTTCCTTCTCTGTTCCTGGTACATTTGACTAGCAAATGGAGAAAGAAAAATAATCTTGTAATGTCCTTTGGCTTTTTCATTACTTCAGGTCATTTGCTTTTCAGATCAGGCAATATTGTACCAATGGTTTTGACTTAATTTGCCCTCAAGATTGAGGGCATGGATGGGGCTTATGTTTTCTGTGTTTTTTTCCTCCTAGCTTCACTTATTGTTTGGAATAAAATGCACATGTATGAGAAGTAAAATTAAGCAAATATTGCAAGTCAGTTGCATAAATTTGAGATGCAACTGCTCTCCTGTGTGTTAAATAAGAATGGATGACTGTTGTGATGCTGTGTATTACTATAATAGTCACAGCAGCACAGCACTTAGCACAGCATTACTGAGACATAATAGCTTTTTCTTTGTTTCTATTTTCCTTAATGTCAGATATTGAATAAGTTATGTACTCCCTGACTTAGAGGTTAATGTTCTAGAAGCTGCTTACTGCTGTCATGTTTTCACCATTTCCTGGACTTGGGTCTGGCAGCATGGCCACAGAAGATACACGGCAGCTTTTGGTTTGTTCACAGCATAAAATCAGGCAGTATCTACATAATCGTTGCTGGCCCTTCTGGATACTCCTAAACTTCTCATATCACAGTATCTTCTCTGAGCAGTGCTGCTTAATTGTAGAATCATAGAATCATCAGGGATCGAAAGGGACCTTGAAAGATCATCTAGTCCGTTCCCCCTGCACAGCAGGATCACACAGATCGAGTCTAGGTGGGTTTCAAACGTCACCATAGAAGGAGACTCCACAAACGCCCCAGACAGCCCCCTCCAGTGCCCCGTCATCGTCACTGGGAAGAAGTTATAGAATCACAGAATCAGTCAGGGTTGGAAGGGACCACATGATCATACAGTTCTAACCCCCCTGCCATGGGCAGGGACACCCCACCCTAGAGCAGGCTGGCAAGAGCCTCATCCAGCCCAGCGTTAAATACCTCCAGGGATGTGGCCCCAGCCAATTCCCTAGGCAATTCATTTCAGGCTCTCACCACTCTCACAGTGAAGAACTTCCTCCTCACCACAAGTCTAAATCTCCCCATCTCCAGCTTTGCTCCATTCCCCCTAATCCTGTTGCTACCTGAGATTCTAAAAAGCCCCTCCTCAGCTTTTTTGTAGCCCCCTTCAGATACTGGAAGGCTACAAGTCCTGGCTAACAGGTCCTCTCTTACTTCAGACATCAGAAGATACCTCAGGAACTCAGGTCCTCTTACCTGTCGTGGTGCCTGCAACAGAGCCCGAGTGTTTTTCTCCACTGTAAATGTCAGTTTACTCTCTCTGGCAGATGGTCGTCATTCACGGCATGTTGCTGCCTAAAAGGCTGTTGGATTGCTCTAAGGAAGGCACAACCTGAGCAGAGCCCTTGGTAGTTTGTGCTGGCACTTGGTGCAAGACTTCTTTGCTGTCCTACCTCTACTATGTAGTGGTGACTTGGTGCTGGTGCTGGAGTTGCCTGCCTGCAATATTTTTAACTGAAGTATGTAATAATCTCCTAGACCTTCGCATCAACTACTGTTCTATACTGTCCCAGGTAACTGCTGAAATAATGTGTTGCTCTTTATGTTGTAAAATTACATATTACTATTCCTGTGCCAAAATGGGGTGTCAAGTAGTTTGGCACTTGTTCAAAGAGGAACCATTTACACCTATGTCCATAAGTGAAAGCCTGTGACATTGAAGTCCCTGTTCCCTTTGAATTCAAGTGCAATCTGTCAACAGAAGTCACAGGTGATGTTTTTCCACCTGTTGGTATCAGTTTATTAATTTTAAAAGTCTGTACCTTCTTTCCTTGACTGTTCATGCATCAATACTAGTGTGCTCTTCACTTAAAAACAGAGGCATACTGGCAATATATCCCTCTAGCTGCTGAAATAGATGTATGTCCCTGTCAGAATTTCTTTCAGCATGATCAGACTATGTGAAAAGGAAGTTATACTGTGTCCGTATGTATGTGTGTCAGGCTCCTGTTCTGTTCAAGACTAAATCAAATTCTTCAGGCAATTTTCATATTCACCTGTTTGATCACTGCTCCCTTTGTGTTTCCAGCTATGCAAGAGCTGGCATCCCAGGTGTTTGTTGTATAGAGGAAATACCAAACTCAGGAATGCAAGAAAGAACTTGAATGTGTAATTATTTGCCTGATGGGTGTATAAAATATAAGCTCTTCACTGGTAAATAGCAAAAATTTTGAAAGTACTTTGTGGAAAGAGACAGCCTTTGCTTGGTTGACTCAAGTACAAAGAGTAAACCAGAAAAAATTATGTTGAATAACTCGAATTCTATTGTTACTTGTGTCTCCAAAATTTGTGTAGAGCTAGGTAACTTCTGCATACACTTGTGTAAAGGGTTTACAACCCTTGCAGCTAGTGTGTGGAGATAACATTTTTTTATTAAAAGACTTAGAGATAAAAAGAACACAATTAATTTTGCCTGAAGCTTGTAATTCTCTGTTATTTTGTAAATGTATGTTAAATGTGGTGGATTTTGCTCCTGTTTAATTCACTCTTCCCTATGAACAAGAACACAGGTTTTACATCAGTTGTCTTCAAAGATCTCATACCCAAGATGTTTATATACCTGCACTGTGGCAGGTTGAGATATTGCATAGAATTTTCTTGTCCTTTGTTTTGCCTCACTGTAAGTGATAGCTCTGAGAAATCAGAATCTTGTCAGATTTACCTGCTTGGTTTGGATCTTGGGAAGGTGTTTGCTGCTGGAAGGACTTTGTCACTTCTGTCACATGCTCCTGGAGATAGGGTTGACTGACTCAGATTCACCACAGTCGGCTTCGTGGGGCACAGCAGTTGCCCCAGTATGATTGGATATACTTGGGGCCACCTGCAGAGCAGGAGAGTTAAGGTCAGGTCATGGCATAATTGTTTTGGCTATTGGGGCTGCACATTGCATCCTCCATTCGAAGGCAGTGTGGGATGAATATGAAGATATACTGTAACCTGGGGGAACCCTCAATGAGCATTGAATAAAAAGTAGCTGATGATCCCAGTTGCAGAATGCTGGTCTGCACTATTAGCACTCACGGGCTATGGGGCAGAACTAATTAATGCCCTTGCTGCTTTGTGGGTGGCAGCACCTCGCAGCCAGGGTCTTATAGGTGGTGTGACAGGATGGATATGATTTGTGAGAGACTGGAGACCTCAGAGCTATCACTGGTCTTCATAATGAGATGTCGTGTTGGATAAATGGGGCTGTGACTCTTCCAGCCTCTCTGCCCAAGGCATGAAATGGCATGAAATGGGAACATGTGAAGGAAGCTGGTAGTGAAGAATGTGTCGTGTCTTGTGTATAAATACTGTCTCCCTGGTCCTGTAACAAGAGAGTAAATTTTTTTGCAGTGACATCAAACCATAGGAAGTGCTATGGGTCTGAATGGAGTCTGAACTGATAGAGCTTTCATGGGTGCAGGAAAGAAGTGTATTTTGGGGGGGAAAATGTGGAGCTGAAATAATGTTCTTAGATAGTTTTATTGGGGATGGTGCATAGGGAAGACTAGTCATGGGGGGAAACCTTGTCCTTACCCTATCTCAACACCAGCCTTGTGCAGGAGCTGCAGACTTGGAGCAGACAGAGCTGGGTGAATACTGTGGGTCCATGTGTGTCAAGGTGGAAACATCCGTGTTTAACAAGGCATTCAGTATAAGCCAGCCTCCTTCAGCTGTAAGGAAAGATCAGTACTTTCACAAGTCGTGGACCATGAAATACAACTCTTATTGCCCTATCAAGGTATCTGGTTATTTTTTCAGAGGATGACATGGACTGGTGTTGCATTTTGGTGGATAGATGGGGCTAAGCCTGACTTTTTTTCTTTCCACAAAAATGTTTAATGGCTCTTGACTAGCAGGAGTTATCCATGTAATGCAGGAGATGTATGGTTATAGGCTGAAACCAATGGATTTATTTTCAATTTGTCCTACAGGCATGGAGATGCTTCAGACTACTGTGTTATTCAGTAGTAGGGAAATGGAACCTCATTTATTTTCTTATATTTAAAAACATTTTTCATGATCCTTTTAGACATTGAAAGCAATCTCTGATTAAAAAAATCATTAGAGTTGTTTATAAATATTGATATGTTAAGGACATCGTGTAATGGCATATGCAAAACATATCTGTTAGTGAAAAAACGAATTATGCTTGTGAAACATACTGAGAATGTGTGTGATAGTCGTGTCTTCACTTTAAGACTATCCTTGAAAGGACTTCCCAAATTTTTGTGAATGATGTTTAAATAAGTAAAGCAGAAGTTTGAGTTCCATATGAAAACTGAAACTGTGCAGTCTCACTTAAATCACTTTTTAATATGCTCCAATAATTCACTTTTTTCCAACTTGAGAGAGAACATGAATATTTCTTTCTTTATTCTGAAATACCAGTTAATGTACTCTTCCCCGACAAAAGTAGTAGTCAAATCTGGCACCTCGTGTTCTGTGTAAAATTTTGCAACTAAAATGGTTTAGGTAAATAAAATCTTAATGCAAACTAACTGCATATTTATTTATTATATAAAATGTTTAAAATTGTGTTAGAAATACTGCCTTTGAATAGGACAAAAAGCTTCATTTGCAATTATTTTAGTTTTAAAGTATCTGAAGATCCCTAGTAAGTATTGGTAATTAAATGCAAGTAGCCTGTGGTTTCTATTCTAGTTGCCATCAAGAGCTTGAGTTCTATTTCCTGTGGCAGAAGTACCTGGTATTTGATCACATAACCCATTTCCTCCAGCAGTTTTCCTGGGAGAGGGTCAAGTCCTTGTCCTTGAAGCAAGGCTTACAGGGAAACCTGGTATATAAAGAGGCAGCTGAAAAGACTTTATGGCAACTTCCTCCCTTGAAGGAAAGATATGAATAAAGAGCAAGAAGGGAAATACTTTTCTTGACTGCTGAAACACAGAGGAATTACATAAACTCCAAAAGGAGAACATGTGATTACATTAGGCCTGGCAAACAGATCTCAGACTATTGTGCCAGATTTAGCAACTCGAGGAACAGTTAATACACAACATGATGGGGGCTTGTGGGGTGGGGGGTTTAGATTTATCTTTTCTTCTTCTGAAATTGGCAATGTCTGCAAGCACAAGTGACAATGCAAACAGTGCTGAATGGAGGTGAAACCCCTACTCAGGTGTCTGTGACAACATTTAAACCTGCACACGGCAGACCATCCCTTTGTAGAGAGCTGTGTGTCATGAAATACTGATTAGCACATGCTACCGGGAGAAACGGTACTGAGTTACCTCTCCTCAGGATAGGTGGGTGGGCCAGCTCTGCATAGCTTCTCTCATACAGTTGCTTGGCATGGATGCAGGTAAAATATGGACCGAAAAGGCAGCAAAGTCCTGGTTTTATGTGGCCTACATTGCACACTTCATTAGAAAAAAAACCCTTGCAGGACCAGAGGAGAAACTGGCATTTGGCCACAGAGTGTCCTAATGGCTCATGACAACGCAGCTTTACTCTTCATGCCTTTTACTGTATTGTGCCATTAAAATAGGTCATGTACAAGTGTGGGTGTTGTTAATGCTACCAAGTGCCCTGCAGTTTCCAGATATCTAAGGTGCTTTCAGATCTGAAGTATGATGCCCTAAGGGGGCCTAAAAGTCCTCACTGAACACTTGTGCACATATAGCGAAAAGGATCGAGTGTTAGCTTATGGCAAAAACACTGCCAAGGTGACTTTGCAAATGAGGAAGATGCTGTTCATTTTAATTCAGGCAATCCCTTAGTCAAACAGGCAGGCCAGCTGAATGCCAGGCTATGCAGGACACCTTTAAAATCTTTTTCTTCCTCCTGTTATCAGAGAACCGATGAGCAATAGAGACAGTTTCTAAAATAGTTTTTTAACATTTCCCTGTTTCATAGGACTTCCCTTGTTTGTGCTCATGGCAATAACCCTCTAGAGGGTTCCTTTTTACAGAATTGACATCATAAATTACTTTTATCTGTGATCCAGTTGCAAGTGTGTTATTGTGTTACAAAGCAAAACACAAGGAAAAAGATGGGGGCAGCCTTCAGAAGGAAAAGGAAAAGGTTAAAAGCCACTACCTCTTACAGGAGACTATGGTTTTAAAAAATTCAGAGAGAAAACTGTATAAAATCAAAACAACTGTATAAAAAAAACAAAACCAAACAATTATCAGTAAACAATCTAGTAAAATTTAAAACCAAGCACACCACAAAAGTATAGTTGTAAGATTTAATGGCCAACAGTTGCTCATGCTGAATTGAAGCATTTGCTTGCCCAGACAAGTAAAGTGCTGGGCATCTGCTAGTATTCTAGCAGTTGACTCCCTGCCACTAATATCATTATTTATAGCGTAGCACAAGCAAAGTGGCTTACTCCAACAGACATCAAATAGATGGGCAATATTTTTACACTCTGATGTTTCAGTGGAAAGTAACCAAAGAGAACTTGCATTAGTCATGGTGTAAGCTATTTAAAAAAATAATCCTTCAACCCTTTTCTCTATTTCATCACTTACATAAACAGTACATTTCAGTGGATAGAGTTATAGTTTTTTATTTCTGAAGATGTCACATAACTTTCAAAGAACCCAGTGTTCAGCTTGACAGCTGCTCTTACTTTTTTTAAACAGGGCTGTTTCATTGATAAGAAATAGAAGGGAAGTGAGTCTGTGTCTGGCAAAGTAGTTCCCTGATCCCTTACTTGATAGGTAGGTGCCACCAGTATGTAGCTATACTTTGAAGCCTGTTTTATTCTTTGAGAAAAGGCTTTCTCCTTTGTGATCCTTCGAAGTGCACTAATTGATTGTTCCTTCATTAAATGTGAAAGATTTAAACTCCCAGAATATCACTTGCAGCACACAAGCAGCACGACAATCATTTACAGTTATGCTACACATTAGCCTTTGGAGCTGGGCACTCATCTTTCCTGCTGGCAGCATTTTGGCCCTTGCCTTTGACGAAGAGATGTAGCAAGGAGGATAAATGCTGAACATTAGTGAATGAGCTGCTCATAGGTTAAGGTTTTGAGCATTTAGAATCATAGTATGGCTTAGGTTAGAAAAAATATTTGAGTACAGACATTAACCCAGCTGCTCTGACACCCATCTCCTCACAGCCTTGAAGGTCTCTTTTGAGCCTCCTTTTTTCCAGCCTAAGCAACCACAGTCCCCCCAGCCACTCCTCATAGGACTTGTTCTACAGATTACTTACGAGCTTCATTGTTGTCTGGACACTCACCAGCACCTTCAATATCCTTCTTGTAGTGAGGGGCCCAAAACTTAACACAGTATTCGAGCGGTGGTCTCACATCTGCTAAGTACAGGGGGACAATCATGTCCCTGCTCCTACTGACTGTGCTATTTCTGGTCCAAACCAGGATGCTATCAGCCTTCTTGGCCACCTGGGCACACTGTTGGCTCATGTTCAGCTGCCATTGATCAATACCCATGTCCCTTTCTGCTGGGATGATTTCCACCCACTCTTTCCCAAACAGTAACTTGGCAGGGGATTGGTTTAATCCAGATGCAGGACCCAGCACTTGGCCTTGTTTAACCTCATAGCACTGGCCTTGGCTCGCGAGTCCAGCCTGTCCACAGCCCTCTGCAGAGCCTTCCTATCCTGCAGCAGTTCCATATTTTAGCCCACCTTGGTACTGTCTGTAGACTTACTATGAGTGCCCTCACTTTCCTTAGCCAGATCACTGATAAAGGGGCAAGTGGCAAATAAGCCCAAAAGTTTGAAAAAGTGCAGTGTCATGTCACACTGTCTTGAGTTTGTGCCTCAGTTGTCAGTCACAGAGACACGCACTGCTATTTTCATGAGCGCAACAGCAAAATAACTCAACATATGTTTACAAAAGTTCTCCCACCAGTTATTCCTTGTACTCTTCTTGGGAATAAAGCAGAAAGGCAGAAACACAAGCTTTAACTGTGATACTTTAGATTTGGGTAAGATAAGGCAGTGTTACATCTGGGTAATACTTTGCACATCTTCATATTAGTATAGAAGTGTTTGAGCAACCTGGAGTTACAGCAGTGCTTTGTCTTCTTCCCCGGCCTTTGTGAACAGGTCTCCCAAATATTGGGTGTTAGACACCATCTAAGCTCTCAGAAAAGGAATAAGCATTCCAGGAGTTGGTATTCTTAATTTTTGAGGTGTCTGTGTAATTTTCAGGTCTGTCCCTCCACTGAGTGGCAGTCCAGGTTGTAAATGGGAGTAAAAGTACATGCCCTGCTGATAAACGGGACTGCCTTTCCCTCGTACTCTGATTTGTACTTTTAAAGTACAAATGTCCATTGAGGCACGACAGGTACATTGCCTCTGTATGTTGTGTATATTTGCCTGATCCGCTTATTTTTTGTGTTAGTATTATTATTTTTAAGACTGGGAACAGTATCATGCGAAGACAGAATGCAGTAAAATGATTTTTTGTTTTATGGCTATGGCTGATTTTAGGGACAAATGCTCAGCTGGTGTCTCGTGTGTTCTTCATTTTTCAGTGGATTTCTGACAACTTACCCAAGCGAAGGGCCTGCCCTTTCCTCCAGAACTATTGAATTACATTGACCAAGCATTCTCTTTGCAACAGAAAAGTGCAGCAAATCATGATTAGTAACATCAGCTGAATACCAGCTCTGAAAAAAGCTTCAGTTGTATTTTTGCATGACATATTTACAGAGAATGAGAAATGCATTTCATAAGATATTTCAGTGTATCTGTTAAGGAAATTAGTGGGCTAGGATAGAGTATTACTTATGCTGAGCATATTACTTATGCTGTTAAGCAAGGGCTGAGCGTGCCAATAACCTGTGACACAGGGAGCTAAATTTGAGTATTAGATCAGGAAGAACGATTCTGGATTAGAAGCTGGAGAACAGCACCAGGTATAAAAAGAAAAATACTTTACAAACCAAACCCTGCCTTAGGTTTGAGCTGATCTGTGTGCAAATCAAATAGAGAACACCATGGGCAAAGTGTGCAGGATATTAGGGCAGAGGTGCTGGGGCCAGAGCTGCCTCTGTGACCCCACACCACAGATAAAGTGGCCTTTGGGATGCTGGGGCTCTTGCCACCTCCTTCAGGCAGACAGGTGGCACCCCACTTGTGGAGTCCTGTGGAAGTGTTACTGGTTTGGGGTGCTTGTGTGCTGGGTTTATTACAGAAATAACTTGTTTTACTCTTGGGCATTTTTTCAACTAATATTTTCACTGGCTTTTCCAGTCCTACAATGTCAGGGGTATTTAAAAATCCAAATTGTACACAGTGTTGTGGCTGCCTGTGATTACACTCTCTGGCTTTCTTGAGGAGGGGAGAATTTGTGGGAAACTCAGCAGCCCTCAGCTTCAGGCATTCTTTGGTAAAGGTTTTCTGAAGTGCTTGTGTGGGATGATGAAGAGAGTATCAAGAATAATTATGGATCTTATTCTTCCTGTCTCTGTGGTTTTAGTTGAGTTTAATTTCTCTAGATGGAATCCTGTATGTGTTAGGGCTTGGTTTAAAGTCACACAGATGTGACTAGTGTTTATGTTAGAATGTAAGAGGCTGTATGCCTTCAGGTGTTTATAGTGATGGGGCATCTTTTCCCCTGCATTGTCTGCTGCCTTCTGCTGATTACATGCTATCATTACTGGGCTGCTTTTGTATGTGCTGTCATGGGTCTTAGAAGAGAAAGAAAACTTATCTTCACAACAGAATCCTTGAGTGATAAATAAAATCCTGCTGCTGTAGATAAATGTATTTTGTTTAATTATTTGTTTAGTCATGAGAGAACTAAGCTCTTACTGTCTTACATGGGATTCTTTTCCTCAGTTCAGTTCATAAACCTCTAGGATGGCTTTTGCAATAACTTTTTTTTTTTTTAGGGTAGTTTAGGTATTTTAGCTATGACAGGACTGAATTTCATGCTCCTCCGGTATCAGTCACTATTACTTAAAATAGTTACACCCTGCTGTGGGCTGAGCTGGTTTCCTTATACCTCTCTGGACAGCAGCTCACCAAGAGAAGAGCAGTGCATGACAGAGCTGCTGTGGAAAGATCCATAGACATCTCCAGATGAAATGTAGGGATTGCTGACCAGAGAGAACTGTTGTTTAACCTCTAAATGCACCTCTAGTAGGGTCTTAGTCAGAATCAGCTCCATGCTTTCTGTTAACGTTTCCTGAGGTGTTTCTACTTAAAGCAGCCCTTAATAAGAACTTGAGTTGTCCTTTTAGCTTTTTCCTTAGTCCACACTAGTTCAAATGTATGTGCTGATTTAATCTGGCATGGCAGAGTGTCCTATGGAGCAGGTCTGGTAGAGGTAGGTGTCACTAGTTCACACATGTCAGCTGAACTTGAGTAATTTCTGTGCTCAGAGGATCTGCTTTAATGTTGCCAGGTGTTGCTTTAGGGAGGGTGTGCTGTACGTGGCGTTTGCTGAGTGTGGGCACTGTGCCTGTGTACCTCACAGGGGAGAGCTGTTCCTTTCCCTTAGAAAGGTTGTCCTCTAACAGGTATGGATCACTTAGGGCACTTGGTCTGAGCTGACTGCAACGAAGAGAGAGCTGTTGACACTTGGCATCACTTTCCATGTACAGGGCTGGAAGCATAGCATAGCCCAGCTTGTGCTAACCTAGTTGAAGGGCTGAGTCAGAAATGAGATATGAATGTGGATGTGGGCACAACCTGGTAATTTTGACGTGCCTTAGCTATTCAAAAGAAGTACTGACTTTGGAGACAAGACTCCTGCACGGCATGAGAATGCTGCCCTGGATTCCAGTGTCTCCCAAAAATTTACTGGGTTTTTTTGCCCTGTGAAAATAGTCCCAGTATTATTAAACAGATTGGAGAAAGCAGGAGGGAGGCCATGGGCAAGAAGGTAGGAGTAGAAAACAAAGAATATGAGAGAATTTAGAGGCATTAATTGCTGAACAGTACCCACAACATTGTATCTAAACCCTGCATGTAGAACTGATGAAAAAGGTTGTGGTTTTGTCTAGATTAAAGAATGCTATCTATATAGACATTTCTTAGGCAGTATAAATATTTATATATTATTTATAAATATATATATATGGCTGAGACTGTGGTACTGCCACTAAATTAATTGCTTCCAACCCATTGGTAATGGTAAAGCATTTCCATGGTGTGACTGCCTACACACTAAACAGCAGATAGCCAACACAGCCTCTAGCAGGGTTTTACGTGTAAAGAGGCAGCTCCTACTTACAATAGTAAATGTTTACTATTCAAAATTCAGTCTCTAATTACCAGAAAGATTTTTGTGATCTAGAGGTTATAAAGGAAACTGGGCTTAAGGAAACAGTTGCAATAAACTGGAGCCACTTGTAGGAATGACAAGCAGTTCCTTGGCTGAACTAGAATTCAGAGTGTGAACATGTATTAGTGTGTGACACCACAGTGCCTGCTGAACAGGAATTGCTAAATAGACAGCCACAGCTAATGACTCTACTGAAGTTCCAGATTACAGACTTTAGCTGCAGAAATGCGTAAAAGGGTTTAATGTTTTCTTAAGTGTAACTTATTTAGGTTTATGTCTAATATATATGACTTCTTGTTACTGTAGTATCTGGCAAAGGTTAGGACACCATCCTGTCGGTGCTAAATAGGTTGCTAAGAAGAACTTAATTGCAGAGGTATTAACGTTTCGAAGTGGTGGTTGCAAGTGAATGACAGACAAGCTATCCCAACCAAGACAACTTATGATGGAATATGTTACTTAAAAGGAGTAAGCAAATTGCCTGCCTTACCTGTGCTAGTGCTAGTGTCTTAACTGCTGTAAAATGGCTTCAGGTCTATGCTTGGTGATGGCTTTGCTGTGTAGTATCAGACACTTCACAGCAATATGTTCTGATCTTGCTTTACTACTTTTATTAAATGATTCTGTCTGTTGTCATTGAGAGTCTCGTGAGTTTTTGGTTCAGTGCAAGGGCTCTGAGTACTATGGCAATTGGTGTTCAATTAATTGATTTGGGACTATTTAGACAAAACCAAGTAGATTTAAAACAAGCATTCAGTGAGAGAGTTTCAGTGTGGTGTGCCTGGAACTGAGAAGAGCAGCTGTGGCAATGCTTCTCATTCTTCTCACAGCCTTCCTGGCGTGTAGCTTTTTCTGTATTGATCTTTGTCTGAGGATGGAAAAATAAAGCTTCGTTGTGAAGGTGACTGCACAACCGTGTGGAGTGGTGCTTTCAGTGTGCTGCTGGCGGGCTCAGTGAAGAGAGAAAATCTTCAAGTGATGTTTGCTGCTGTGATTGGTGACATTATCAAATTTCCTAGTTCAAATACCTTTGAGAGGAGAAAGCCTTCTACTTTTCTTTTTAGGATCATTTAATGAGTCATTATTTACTTCTGTCACTTAGCAATGTGGGACTTGATTTCTGTGAAAAAAATGAACTCTGCCAAGGTCATTGCTGAACAGAAGCAGCATATTTCCCATAACAAAGTTTCAGCTCATCACAAGCAGTGTTTCCAGATATAACTTCCATTGCGATTTCATATTTTCCACTACATTCCAAAGGGGCAGCATCTCCTTTCAGATGAGCTTGAGAGATTTTTCTGCTTGGAAAAGGCAAAACAATTAACAAGACAGGAGAAGTACCACAACAAGTTAGGATGTAAAGCTGGGAACAATTCACTTCGGGTTCTGACAGCAGGAATTTTAGATGGTCAGATGGTATGGGAGTCCATGCTTTACCGCTGCCCTGCTGCAGGATGGGACAGGGAACCCTCTCAGACTATGGTCTTGGGCTGCCCAGATAGTTTCAAGGGTCTGAGTTTGCTGCTGTCATGCTGAGATTTGGAGAGTGGTGCAGGAAGAAACTTGCTTTTCTTTGCTCTAATATTGACTGGGCTGTTGTTGCCATATACAGTGGGGTTGTTTTCAATATGTTATGGGCTCCTGATTACTTTTAAAGCTGAATAACAAAGCAAAAAGCTAAGCTTTATATGTTGCTCTCCCACTTAATGGAAGTGGGGCACATTGTATTGTGCCTAGCCAAGCCCTGGAGTGATGGGGACAAATGGACCTTTTGTGTTAGTTGCACCATGTGGCAGTTGAAAAAGAAATCTGTCTCTCTTCCTGGACAAGAGAAATTTCTAACATTCATTCAGATAGAGAAATAGTTTAGAGGATGTGTTGCAAGCCTCTAGTGCCAGGCCTGTAGCAGAAACAGGCAAAGAAAGAAGTGTTATGTTTTCTCCAGACTAACCCAGACTCCCTTACAAAATTGTCAACAATTGTTGACACCATGATGGTATGTGAGCTTTGCCTCTGTACATTTTTCATTGCAAACTTGGTAGGAACTGCACAATGTACGCACTAGCCCTTAATTTCTGCATGACTGCAGTACTGCCTGTTATAGAGCAACTTCAGCAAAGCTGCTGTGATTTATGCTGGTCAGGGTCTTGGCCAAGATGTCAGGCTAAACCACTGACAGTAGGAAGGCTCTCTGGTACTTATTTTCAAAGACTCTAAAGTTTAGCAGCACTGCATCCATATTAGGGCTACCTATTTCTCTTCCTACAGCTCTTGTACATTTTTGTTTGCATTTGGAATTGCATCAAATCAAAGCAGAGGTGTTGGTTTGTTTTTTGTTTGTGTGTCCCTGACTTTGTTTTCTTTCTTGTCAACTGCAGTGGAAATATAAGAAGTTTTGGCTTAACTCCAGAGCTGTGAATTGGCAAGTAGCCTGTTCTAGGATGTCTCTCTCTAAACCAAAATATATCATGGATGCCTTGCAGCACAAGAGTGCAGAAAACTTAGAGCAGCTTTATTTAAAATAGGTCCAAGCAAGCAATCAGCAATCTTCTCTGGGGATGTCCCCAGCTGTTAGACTGAGTGGCTGTGAACCATGTATCACCCATGGCATGAGCTCTACTAGCATTTACCATTGGGACTGTATAAAACCTTGCGTTAAAAATACAGAATAAGAATCACTGTTCACAAAGTCAGGCTGCTAAAATTTCCAAACACAAAGGTGAAGATGCAACTTTGATTCTTGATATGCTTCTCAGCCAAAGACCACTGTTCACAAGTGTCACCATGAAATCTTGACTGTTTGCCCAAATCCTGTTATCATTCAGGAAGTTCGTGATGAGTAGATTTAAGCTCTAATCATGCAAAGCATAGGAAAGTATGTGAGAATACCCACCTTTTATGGCATGGCATTTGTTGGCAGAATCTTCTTGGTTGTAGCAGACAAGATTAAAGGATTAGGAAGTAAGCCAGATACCAAAGTGCTGCTGCTAAAGTAATTTGCCAGGATATTGATTACAGAGGATTTTTTAAGCCTTCAGAACAACATCCTGTACACTTATTTCTATGTTAGCATGTAACTGTATATCTGTAATTAAATGGAGACCTTATTTCATAAGAAATAATTGTTCTTCTATTGCTGAGATGTAATTTCTATTTGTTCTATTTCTGTAGCTGTATACATATTTTCTTCCTATAAAGTTTGCTGTGAGATAAAGTGCGAATAAATGTAGCAAAACTGACACTGAGGTCTGTTCTTATACTGGGCCAAGAGTAAACTTCAGTCTCCTTCGGACAATACTGGCCATCACTGCCTATCTGCTAGCCAGTTTCTTTTCTAGATGTTCCAGAAGAGAGCCGTAAGGCTTGCTCTCCGAATTCCAGCTTGATGTGGGTTTTTTTCCCCCAAGTCACAAAATATTATAATTCCTCTACCTAAGCAGCAGAGAAACTCTGCATTTTTAAAATTAGCAGTATGAATGTAAGGAATTGAATGTTAAGCTCCTGACTTTCCTGTTTGTATCAGGTTACACTTGGTAGGACTCTTTTCCACAAGGCTTTCAGTCTTGTCTTGTTACTAGCTCCAGGGAAGCAATCTCGTAGGAAATGCTCATGATGGCTGAAGCAGCATCAAAGTAAACTGGAGCGGGACCCAGGCAAAACAGAAATCCAGGGAAACTGCTCCATCAAGTGTTAGAAGGCAAAAGTGGCATTGCAGCATGTGAAAAATAGCCATCTTCCTTGGGCCAATTGCAAAGAACATGGTTACAGGTGAAACACAAAATCCCTGTAAGATCTCCACAGAGAGAGGTCACTCTGAGCTGTGTAACATTTTAAGGAATGGCTTTCAGTTGAACTGATGTTTACTCCTTTACGAAATCCCACTGCAGTGGTCAGTTAAAAGATGATCTTTTTTCTTCTGCCCCAGCAGTTCTAAAACAAATGTTTTACATGTGTGCAAATCATATTCAGCTGCAGACTTTGAAGACTTACATGCTTTTTGTAGGGAGAGAATAGCAAGCGCTCAGTTAATCTTGAATTTTAAGGGTATTTAATTATTCTGTTAAATGTCAACAGATATAAAGATTAATTTACTTACACAAGTGTCACTGGAATTATTTGTATGCTTAGATATTGCAGGCTTTTGTGTTTCCATCACAGAAATCAGAACCCTTCTGATCTGAACCTATCATTTAGTTAATTACTTATTCAATTAAGGGATGTGTGTTTTCCACTACTTAGAAAATATTTAGCATCTGCATGTAGACCCGATTCTTTCTGTATTTTGTTTCCAAAACGTCCACTCACACAGCTACTTGAATCAAGCGAAGGAGATTTTTTCTGAAGTACTTGGTCACCCCTAAACCATGTCTCTAAGCATTGTATCTATCTGCCTTTTACATACATCCAAGGATGGCAACTCCACCGCCACCCTGGGAAGCCTGTTCCAATGTTCAATAATCCTTTTGTTATGAAGAAGTTCTTCCTAACATCCAGTCTAAACTTCCTCTGGTGCAGCTTGCAACCATTTTCTCTGGTCCAGTTGTCACCAGGGAAAAGCAGCTGTCCCTCTCTTCACTCCTTTCAGTAGTTGTAGAGAGCAATAAGGTTTCCCCTTAGCCTTCTTTACTCTAGGCTAAAAAACTCCTCAACCTCTTCTCACAGTACTTGTGCTCCAGACCCTTCACAACTCTCTTTGTCCTTCTCTGGACCTGCTGCACCACATCAATGTCCTTCTTGTAGCTGGCTGACAGAAAGTATATAAAAGGATACTTCTAGTATTTTCACTAAAAGTTGTTGAGCATTTGCCTGCTCCTGCCTCCTTCCCAGAGGCTGTCCCAGGATTTCTTTTATCATGACCTGAAAGGTACCATCAGAAACCCAACAAATTTGTAGTATCATTTAGTTTGGAAAAGACCTTTAGGATCATTGAATCTCACTGTAACTGAGGTATTGCCTCCATCCCCAGTTTTGTCCTGCACAAAGCTGGGGGTTGTACACAAGATAAAAATTTTCTTGTAAGCCTCAGAAACAGGTGCCTAATATTCATGTTACTGCTCTGCCACAGTTATCTGCTCCTCAGCATTGCTTGATTCTATGGGGTGAAAACACAACTCCGGGAAATAGGCAGCTGTGAAAAAAAGACCTTAATTCTGAACTTAATTTGGATTTGATTTTAAAATGGTGAAGTCCTAATAATTTTAATGGACTTAAAGGGTACAGCATGGCCTTAATCTTGCTTGCAAATATAGTTGTAGTCACTGGAGAAAAAAAGGCATGAAGTTTTCTGCTAGTGACTGTGTTTATATGACAAATGCACAGCTCTGATGATCGGTACTTCTGGCCATGCTGGATGAACATAAATCCATGGGCCCTGATGGGATACAGCTGCGTGTGCTAAGGGAGATGGCAGAAGTCATTCTCTACCATCTTTTCTAAGTCATGGGGAACAGGAGAGGTGCCTAGGGACTGGAGGTCAGCAAATGTCACTCCAATCTTCAGAAAGGGTAAGAAGGAGGACCCAGGTATCTATAGACTGGTCAGCCTCACCTCCATCTCAGAAAAGGTGGTGGAACAATTTGTCCTGGATGCTGTCTCTAGGCACATCAGGGACAAGAGGGTCATTAGGGACAGTCAGTATGGCTTCACCAAGGGGAAGTCATGCTTGACCAACCTGATAGCCTTTTATGAGGGCATAACCAGGTGGATAGATGATGGCAGAGCAATGAATGTGGTCTATCTTGACTTCAGTAAGGCATTTGACACAGTCTCACATAGCATCTTCGCAGCCAGACTGAAGCAGTGTGGACTGGATGACTGTCCAGTGATGTGGATTGTGAACTGGCTACAGGGTAGAAGCCAGAGAGTAGTGGTCAGTGGGGGAGAGTCTAGTTGGAGGCCTGCATCTAGTGGGGTCCCACAAGGATTGTTACTGGGACCAGTCCTCTTCAATCTATTCATTAATGACTTGGATGAGGGATTAGGGTGCACTGTCAGCAAGTTTGCTGATGACACAAAGCTGGGTGGTGTCGCCAATAAAGACGTCAGGAAAAAATTTCCTAATCTCACCTTTTTCATAAACATGAGTTAATGCTGCTCATACGAGAGTAGTCCAGTCTGAGCGCACTGCATGTCTGTCCATTTATACCAGCTCCTAAAGTCTGCTCTGAACTTTGGGTTGGTGAGAGAATGATTAGTATACACAGAAATAAATACATAACAATTAACCCTCACAGCTTCAGTGGGGTGCCAAAAATATATGCTGCATGGTACACTGCTTTGAGGTGCCTTCCTGATAAAAAGTATTACTTTGTTTGGCTTTGTGTGGTGGTTTTCAGTGAATAATTCAACGTGGCTGGAAATGGGCCCGACCGGAACCACTGTATTTGCTGAGGTCCTGTCAGCAGGACAGCGAGGCAGTGCAGAGTGAAATCCCCAAAACCCCCTCCATTACTGTGTGGAGTAACAGGTGTAACCACAGACTCTGCCCATTCCCTCCCCCAGCCCAAGCTAATCTAGGTTTCTACAGAATGAGTACAGCACCATGGAGCCAAGATTTATGAAAAAATACCAGGCTAATATAAGCTGTAAAATAAATGCAAACGAAAGATAAAGCAAAACAGCTTTTATTCCCATAAAAAACCTCAACCTGTTAGCTTTGATAATCAATTAAAATATTATAGGATCAAGCAATCACAGATGTAGAAGCTTATCCTCCTTAAAGTCCATATAAATCACATCCTTTCCTAAATCTCTCTATTCGTTCTTATTGCTTACTTTGTAATCCCTGCTCGGGTATAATTTTCATTGCTAAACACACTATTTGCCAGTCAGTTTATTAAGGTTTGTCTTGATAGTGCCAAAACAAATGATCCCTTTTCAAAGATAAAATGAAGACTAATATTAAAATAATAATTTCACCTCTTGTCCAGCAAAGCCCAACTATTGAAGAAATTGGCATGCAAAATGTCTGAGGTGGTGTTGAACTAGTATGTCAACAGGACCCTGCTTTGAAGTTGACCCATACTGTTTGTAGTGGTGTTGAGCATACCCGGTCTCTTGCAATGCAGTGTGAGTAAAGAGAACTCTCTTTACAATCCAACTGTTCTTTATTGGTTTTCATTATTTACAAGCTTTTTAAAAAATAGATGGGACACACAGGAGAAACTTAAAATAAATGCAGACCACAGAATTTTATACTTGAGACCAGTAAGACTATCTAAGAGGCTTTAAGCGACCTGTGACAGTTAAAGAAAATGTGTAACTCTTGGTTTTGTGTGGGAGTGGTTGGTTGGTGACATCAGGCTTACAGCAATGGTGTCAGTACAGCACTCCTGAGTACTGGAAGCGGTGAAGAGCATTACTGGATATAGAGAGGAGTTGCTGTAAGACACTGCTGCAAAAGCAAACATTTGTTTTAAGCCTGAAACTGTTTTCAGTTGACCTGGTGCCTGGAGGAAGTGTGAGCCTAACAACCTTGCTGGTATATGTGGAACAGCTATTATGAACAAGAAGCAGAGCTATTAAAACTTGTCCTAAAACCGAGGCTGAGAACAGACTGCATGTAAATGAAACATGTTTGTTTTTTTCAGTGGATAAGTTGGAGGCATGGAAAGTTTACAAAGTCATAGCTGTGCCAGTGCTCAATGGCCTAAGCATTGAGACAGAAGCTGCTAGTAAGTGAGAAGGCTTTTAAACCCTGAACAGGCAATACTGTTTCAGTTTTGAATGCTCAAGTTACAGGAAAACTCAATGAAACAAAATCTGAATAATGTGTAATCCAAACATGTACCTCATATATATACGATATCTTATATGGAGAAAATCTTACCTCAACATAAGCAAGCCAAGCAGCATCTCCTTTTTCATGGGCAAGACTATTAGAAATAGAAATGTCTGCAGTTCATGGCACACAGCTGATGGATCACTGTAGCTGGACATGTATGGACATCAGAATAAATGGTTGGGTTTGGTCCTGGAATTACAAAGGGGACTCAGTGGTGTTACGTCTATTTATATCAGCTTGTAGTCTGGATATGGAGATATGGGTCTCTGTATTTCTGCAAGGATGTACAAAGCTCAGAGAAAGGCAAATGTTAAGAGGAGAGCAAAAGGTTAATTGTGGTTGAGCTTAAGTGTTTGCATTGATGTGATTGTACTAATATTGATGTCCGTTCAGAAGAGACTGTTGGGGCTTATTAGTGGGGATATACCTATTCAGCTGACGGAAGGAAGACTCTAATTTAGAAGTACTTTTTTTTCCTATCAGTGAAAATGAAATGTAAAAGTTGTCATCAGATTTGAACACTTAGTTTTGCATTGTGGAATTTGGAGAAGAGTGAGTGCTCATCCCAGTACCCCGAGGCTTTCTTCTGCTTTAGCATTGTCACCCAGAGCTGGTGTGACACTCTGTAAACTTGGTGTAGAGGGCTGAAGATCCTAGTTTTTGCCAGACCTCACCACTTCAGTGTTACATTGAAATCTAATTTTAAAGAAACATGACTGTCAGGAAGATCTGTTTTCTTGAGTAATTGTTAGATAACTGGTGCAGAGTTATAATTTTCTGGCTGCTACTGATTTGAGCTTAGAGAAGAGTTCCACAGATATATCAGCTGTTTCTGGAAGTCCACTTAATAAAATACTATTTTTATTAAGTTCCTGGTCTCTGAATGTAACAGATTCCTATATCACAATTGATGGGACTCCAGCCTCTCCTCACTACAACCCTGCCTCAAGGCTGTAAATGATCTATGAATGATCAGCAACTTCAGGATGAATCACCTGGGAAGTTTCATATAAAAAGACATCTTGGGCTGGTCCATTTTGAGTCTCAATTCTTTCTGCTGACGTGAAGACCTGAGTATCTTGGTGTCCCATCCACTGGACATTCTGTGATACCGAGACTTGTTTGTAAGCTGCTTCAATGTGAGTAACTTTAAACCCACATTGCTTTTGCATGTGTGTAGACCCCTATCAAGAGATGAGAGCTACCAGCTCTCTTTGTGAACACACTAATGATGGACTCAGTTGAATTTCTTCAGCCATTAGAAATTAGATTTTTAACATTCTCTTGCCTAGAAAAGTGTTAAGATAGATCTAGTTTGGGTTACATTTTAAAATGTACTCAGATTCATGCTATGTTAAACTTTCTGCTTCTTTGCTGTAGAGGGAAGGGTATCTGAGTTGGTAAGTTGGTTTGAGATGCTCGCAGCAGAGAGGAGTTAGGCCTGGTGATGGGCACCACACACTCAACATTGAAAATGTCGCTTTGACCTTTCCTGGATGCGTGCTCTGCACAAAAGGATATTTTGACATTTTTTTATATGGTATGAAAGCATATGGACAGTCTCTTGTGAAATACAACCAGCTTACATGTTTTATGTCACTCTGCTTTGAAACAGCTGGAGCTGAAGATTGACTGTAACTATAAACACCATTAGTAGTTTTGTTTTGTCTGTGTGAAGCACAGCCATCCCCCCTGCTGTGCAGTGTTTTCAGAGTGGTAAGGATGGCAGCCTGCCTGCCCCACCTGCACACCATGGCAGCATGGAAGGGTACCAGGTAAACTGAGGCACTGGTTTCTAGACCTTTGTTATATAAGGTTGTGCTAATATCTTGGTTGTCCAAATATTAAATAAAAATCAATGTTAATTACTGCTTTTGCCATAAGACTGTCATGGAAAAGTCACAAGAGATCTTTCATGTTATTATTGTTAAAAAGGCAAGAAAAAGATCTGTAGTTGCTGTCCATAAAGGGATACCTTGGAATCTAACAAAACTTGTTTCATGAAGCTCTGAGAAAAGACTTTGGGCTTTACTGGACAGGTGGTCAGTTGGTGCTATCTGGTCCTAACAGGAGTTTAACTTCTAGTAACTAATCTGTATGGACTAAAGATACCTTGCAGACTCTAATACTAAGGAGTGGGGCAGTGGAAGTTTTTTTTCCTTTTAAAATGTGTTGCAACACAGGCTGCTGTCTAATCATGACAGGAGCATCTCCAGGACAGTAAGGAGGAGACGTGCCCTTGGGAGCCTAGCTGCAGAGGCTGCAATGTCCCCAGACAGGGCCAGGAGGATGAGGACCACTTTGTGGGAAGGGCTGTGGGAAGGGGATTGACCAGTGGTGAGGGGGATCCACACAACGTGGTGAAGCAGTTTTCTGGGTTTTCATCACACCGGTAAAGAAGGCTTTTGCCACGGGAACTGATGGCTGGAGGAGGGTGTTCAGCATGACTATACTGAAAGAGCCCCCCAACACTCCTGAAAATCCCCCAAAGGAAGGGGAGAACTCACCCAAGGGCAGAATCTAAAAGCCTTTTGCAGTCAGTGCTGTCCCCTGTGCTGCAAGCTGCCTGCAATGAGCATGTCGACCTCTCTACGGACGTGCTCACATTTCAAAGGCGGTTCTCCCAGCCAGCTGCATCTGAAGAAATCAAGCAATTTTTAATTTTTTTTTTTTAAGATACCATGCCAAGTCTTTTGAAATGAAAGCTGGGGCAAGCCTAGTGGAGATTAATGTAGGAAAAATGCTGCTGGCTTGATAGGCCACAGATGTCTGTGAGATTTGCTGAGGCTGTTGACAGCTCATGATGGCTTGCAGCTTGCAAGGTCCCCCTGTACCAGGACCAAGGTACCAGATATGTGGCTGGTGGTGCCCACCGTGGATGTTGGGTGAAGGCTTTGAGGATACGTGGTAGAAAAAGCGGTAAGAGCTTTGTACCTGATCTGGACTCAGACTGTCTTTGCAGAGTTTTCTTCTGCGCTGTGCCTACTTCTACAAAAAATGTCACTGCTGGTAACTGGGTTTATCACCCTGTAATGGGAAGACATGAGCTGGTGAGATTATGTGAAAGTGAAAAATGGTGGGGGAAACTCACATTTATTGCATTAATCTTGGAGATTCAGAAGAGTGATGATGTTGGTGGAATCATTCCTAGTGGGCAGACTGGAGTTCTGCTTCTGTTATCTGTATATACATAATGAGAACTATGCGAGTATTTTTAGAGAAGACCTTCTGTGAGTCCTGTTAGGTAAGACCAGTAATGCTAACAAGCTGACAGCAACCGGTTTGCTCTTTTTAAGTTTAAGAGCATTCTTTCATCAAACAGTGCAGGTTGGAAAAGTGAACAGTGAGGTGGGTCAAGAGCTGGTTGTGTGACAGAGCTCAGAGAGTTTTTATCTGTAGGCAGCTGATAGTTAGCAAAAACATTTTCATTGCACAGGCATAGCTCACATAAGTTTGATAGAGGTAGGTGAGAAATCATTTCCATAAGTGCTAGGAAAACTTTTATTTACTGTACCCTCAGCATTACCAGTAGTTTTAGGGGAAGTTTAAAGGAAAATTATCTCAAACGTATCAGCGATGTGACTTGAGTTACACAAAATATTTGGGTATTGGATGAAGAAAGTAGAAAACTGATGCTTTTAAAATCTTCTACAAAGTAAAGTTCCAAGAAATTTTAGAGTAGGAGATAAGGATTAGTAATGTATCATATTATATATAAAGTCAGTTAGATCTCATAGCTCTTTCCAATATTCTGTGTTTGCAATTTGAGTGGAAATCAGGTGTTATATAGATTGTGCTTACCTGATTCTTTTTACTCATGAGCATCCAAGAGCCTGGTATAGCAGCTGTAAACACCAAGTGCTGCCTAAACCATGGTGCTGTTAGCCAAGAAAACCCTGGTACTTGCCCTTGCAAAGAGGAGATGAACACAGAGGGACACTGCTTGGGGAGCTGCAGAGGAGCTGTTACATCAGTTTTCCTCTTTGTGGCAATGAAAACTTCTGTTCTTGTTGGATTTGCAGTTCCTATGGGGCCTTTGTTAAATCTCCATATATCACTGTTTAAAATCCTGTATCCTTGGTGGCATCCTGGAGGTAAACCTCCAGTATTCAGGGTGTTGTTCCAGAGGAATAAACGGATAGCAGTTCATCAGCTGTAGATTGATGCGTGCCTCTGTGAGGAAATCCAACACTGCAATGTAAATTCTAGCTCAATAGGGAACATGTTTACATGCAGAATAAATATGTTCCCCATTGGGGATAAGAATGTGCCTCCCTATCTCTAGACAAGGTTTTTGTTAGGTAGCTCATCTGTTGTGCCATGACAGACTGCAATGGGGATGGTTTCAGCATTGCTTCCTGCTTTATTATTTGAGTCTGTAGAGTAAGGTGCAAGTGGACTTTAATAAGAAAAACTCTAATACAAAAAACTTATTAAGAAAATACTCTGAGGAAAAGTATCTTGAGTATGTACACATTTGCTGAGCTTCCCACAGACCACGGTGCTGCAGCTGAACTGTGACTTCTAAGTAGTTCTCGGTGTCTTCAATCTAATTTTTACAATGATTATATTATTTAAAATTGTTAGGTGGAATGGGTGTATAATCTGAGAAGGTCTTAAATAATCAGGCACCTGAGTAAAATTGCTGCTGAGGTTTTCTTTGCAGAAATAAAACTACAAAACTTGCCCTGTAAGATATCAGACATGACACTGTTACAGAAAATCTCTGTAGGGCTGTTGGGTTTGTGAAATAAAAAAAAGTGTAATTTCTGCCTAGATCATTAGTGATGTTTTACCACTTGCAGCAATAGTCAGCAGAGCCTTTTACACCTGCAGAGGATACAAAATTTCAAATAATTAATAGTTCCTCCTGAAAAGTCTGTTGTCCCTTGGCAAAAAGCACAGGAGTGGGAAAAAGTGTAAATCAGAGTGTGTGATAAATGGACAGCCAACTGTCAAAATCTTTCTGACACATAGTTTCATTTCCAAAATTATGAAATGACTTTGTGAGCAGGCAGTAATTGCAAGCTGAGTTTCTTGTTAAATTCCTTGTGAAAGGCTTTTGCTTTTCAGGAATACCAATAGGGAATTGTGTGGGTTTGCTTGGTTTTTAAAATGAAACAGTTTGATAGGGCTATTTGGTCTTTTGCTTGAGAAACCAAAATGAGCGGTGTGGGGTTGAGTCATCTTAAAAATGAGCAGTTTGTCTGTATTCCTACTTATCTTCTTGTCGAAAAGAACTGTAGAAGAGGGGGTACTACAGAAGTTTTTATATTAAACATTAGTCCACATTGCCTTGTCCTTGCTGTGTAGTGTTCACTCTGTTTCTTCCAAGGAGGGGAAAAAAGACTGCAGCATCTCAGTCGCTTCACTCTGACACCTGCATGTTCCATGCATGTCATTAGATTTTAGCTGTTGCTTTAAAAAATTGTGTATGTACCTTGGGAAAGTGAATGCCTAGAAAGAATGATCTTGAACTTGACAGCTTCAAACACAATTTCTCAGTGCTGGTGGAAATATAAAAATCATTTCTGTAGAAGAGATGAGTTGTTTGACAGAAAGGGGAAAGGCAGGGGAAAGATTTGACTTTCATGAGTTGGTGTTTTCATGGTCATCTTTGTAGAGAAAGGGTGAAAAAGTGTTTATGAAAATGAAAGCTGAAATCCTTTGCATCCCTGGTGCAAGGCAGGAAGAGCTGCTGTCCTCCACCGGCATTTGATGCCATCCCTCTCCCAGTTCCCTATTTTTGGAAGGCTCTGTAGAAGGTCAGCAGGAAACATAAGCCCTGTCTCCTAAGGCAAAAGCAGCGAGGATCATTATTCATGTGAAATATGAAACTGGAGACAGAGCACTAGTAGATAGCAAATAGTTACTCCTGTTAGTATTTCCTACATGAACGCAAGCAACTCAGATTTCAGTTGTTCAAAATGAGTTGCTGAATTGTAAAAAAAATTTGCTCTGTTTTTATTACTTTTTCCCTTTGTCAGTCATTTTTCCTGTTGTGTCCAGGACTGTAGTCCCCAGGATCCATAGCTGTGTCCCTCCTGTGTCAATTGGTGGCCAAAACTCTCTTGACATCTCAGTGCATGCCTTCTCCAAGAAAAGCTGGGTTTGTGTTGTCTCTTACAAGTCTTCTTAATGTTAACTAAAATAATCAAATCTTAAAGTATATTTAGAAGCTGCAGTTAGAATTGTAGCCCTTCAGAAAAGGAGAAAGCACCAATTTCAGCTTAAGCTGATTTATGGCTTCTTTTGGTGCTCAGTTACGTGGCAGAGGCTAAGGAACAGCTGGCAACGCATCCAGTGAAAGTTAAAATAAATAGAAGGAAATGCCATACAACAGAACCAGAGTGTTATTATTAGTTTCTGCACTCTGTTAGAGGATCCATGGGATGACAGCAACTCTTTAGGAGGCCAGGGAAATTGCCCTAAACCTCCCATACCCATCTCCTGTACATCAGCTTTAATGACTGTTTTTTCTCAGTGGTTGCTGGATTGGACCAGGTTGTGCCATGACAGAGATGAATGGTAATAGGTGCAGAGGGGTGCTAGGCAACTGCTCAGCTGAGCACAGCACTTGCTGTGTGATTTTGCTAAAACAGATCTCTTCAGTACAATTAAGTTTAGTGAAAGACAGAAATGTTGTCTGGGAAGGAATAACATCAGTACAGTTTAGGGGTCGTTCTGCTGGAAAGCAGCTCTATGGAGAAAGATCTTGTAGTCCTAGTGAACAGTAAGATATCCACAGAACAGCAGTGTGCCCTTGTGGCCAAGAGGGTCAATGAGGTGCATGGAGAAAACTGTGTCCAGCAGCTCTAGGAAGATTCTCCTCCCCCTCTACTCTGTTGTAATGATATCACACCTAGAGTACTGTGTCCAGTTTTGGGCTCCCCAATTCGACAGGGATCTTCTAAAGAGAGTCCAATAGAGAGCTATGAGGATGATTGAGGGATTTGAGCATCAACCCTCTGAAGAAAGACTGAGAGAACCATATCTGTTTGGTCTTGAGAAAAGAAGACTGAGAGGGGATCTTTTTAAGGTCTGTAAATATCTGAAGGGTGGGTGACAAGTAAAAGGAGCCAGTCTCTTTTCTGTGGTGCACAGTAATAGGACAGTGTCACAGTTTGAAACTCACCAAGTTCTCAAGTCTTAGTTATGGTGCTTTTATGCCAAAAAAGCATTTTATTTTGAAGCTGGAGGTAGCTTTCCTAGCAGATCTCCTGCGTCAGTGTCTGGACTCTACAGGTGATTGGTGGACAGAGTCTATAAAAGGGAACATACGTCCTGCTTCTTAGTCTTTCTTTGTTGTCTTCTTTGCCATCTTCGTCTTTCTCTTCTCATCATCCAATACATCTCTGGAGAGAGCTCTGGGGGGGGGCGAGCAATGGCTCTCAATGCCCTGACACTGAAGGGTGGAATGCAAAAGAGCCTAAGCTTGGCTGAAGTTCTGCTGCGAAGGCTGTCATGGCCCTCCTTTACATGGGAGCTCAAACGCAGAGAGAGCGGACCTTTTGGACTGTGGCCAGCACCAGCTTGCCCTAGCTTCTGGGCAGTGGGCCCAAGAGACAAGCCACTGTCCATACCTGCAGACCCTTTTGGTGGGGGTGAAACTGCAACCCTCCCTTCTTTCACTGAGGGCTCAGACGCAGAAAGCCAGCACCATCTTGTTCCAGCTCCTAGCAGTGGGCAGAAGAGAGGGCAATTCCTCCACAGTTTGAGCACCTTTGGAGATGCCGGACAGAGGGGAGCTCTTAGCTCTCGCCTCACCACAGGGGAGGAAAAAAGAAAGGCTCTGCACAAGGCCTGTAGAAAGCCCTTGGAGGAGGCCTGGAGAGGCCCATTCACCGTAACAGGCGTGGTCCCACGTAACCAGCACTGGACTGGCAAAAATCCTGTATACTCTGCCACTGAGAGACTGAGAGAAGCCTCTACTAGGAGAAAGAAAGAGAGATCACAAGTACTGATCTCCTAAGCCTTTGGCAAACAGATAGAGTCTGAAATTCTGTTGTATCTTCCATGTTTGACGCTGCTATAGCCTCAAAGAAGAGCAGTCCCATCTATGGGAGCTAGAAATATGCTGGAGACGTCACAGAGGACTGATGTCCACAAGAAGATGGGGAAAAGGACCTTTTCCACAAGCATCAAATGTATATTTTGTGCTGTATTCCTGCCCACCCCACCTCACCCTTTCCCTTCTGGAAAGTGGGGTGCAAGTGTGTGTGGTGGCTTTGTGGTTATGAGTGTTGATGTACACTCTCTTGTCCCAGAGTTTTCATCCGAGGCTAAACCTGGTATGTTAGCTGCCTCCTATTTCTCTCAGACTGTGTGTAAAGGCATTGTGATACAGTTTCTGTTTTACCTTTTGATTCTTTTACTTACTTGGGTATTTTTCCTTTTCTTCTTGGTGATGGGATCAATAAACTGCTGTCTTTTTAGTAAAGTTGCTTCATTGCCTGTTGAACTCTTGGTGAGAGCTGATTGTTGTGTTGGAATTACAGGCACCAACCCAAACTGATTTAGACCCTGTCTCTAAAACATTGCAGACAGGAATAATGGGTGTAAGCTTGAACTAAAGATCCCACCTCAACATGAGGAGAAATTTCTTTATTATGACAGTGATGGAACTGGAATAGGCTGCCCAGAGAGTCTCCTTCCCTGGAAACTTTCAAAACCCGCCTGGATGCATCCCTGTGTGGCCTCCCCTAGGTGATCCTGCTTTGGCATAGGGGTTGGACAAGATGGTCTCTAGAGGTTCTTTCCAACCCCTAACAGCTTGGAGAATTAAAACTGAAATTTCTTCTGCATGTCACATTACCAAATTGGTGCTGAGCAGACACTGAGGGTTGCGCCTGGACTGCAGTGCTTAGAGGGTGCCATGAACACGTAGAGAATCAGGATTCCTGTTCCTGTGCTGTAGTGGGAAATGTGGAGCAGTTCCTCTCCTATCAAGCTCTTCTACCTCTCCTTACTAAGTTCATCCTTAGAGCTTTTAGTCTTATGCATGCATCTCTCGGTGAGAAACCTCTTCAGGCATTGATTGTTCTGACAGTGCAACCTCAACCTCCCATCAGACTGCCCACCTCACTAAGATGAGCAACCAGCCCCCTATGCTCAGTAGGCTGACGAAGTGTGAGGTGCTGTAATGTTCATGGCATGCTGTTGCTGTAGAAGTCAAATTTCTGCAAGGATTGAAAAGACAAGAAAAATGAACTGAAGTCATATTTCTCTGCAAAAAAACTCCAACAAAAGCCACACAACCTCCCATCCCAACTTCCTTAAAAAAGAAAGCAGCTCTTCACGTAGGAAATTACTGATGGAACATTTAGAAGGGCAAAGAGAGAGGAATTCAAACCCTGGAAAAGGTGGATGTCGCACAAAATGAGTCCAAAGATGGCCCAAGATGTGATCTTCCCTGCACAACAAAATGAGTCCAGAGATGGCCCAGGATGAGATCTTCCCTGCACATATTCTAGAAGAAATTCCTCTTAAATACTGAGTTGAACCATGCCCAATATACCAGAGGAGATACAGTTTACACTTGCATAGCAGTACAAATATGTCCCAGTGTCTGTAGAGGACTCCTCTTGTGAGAGAGAGCAAGATCATATTCACTGTTTTCATAAATGCATCATGTTGATGCTGACAGCTATTGCAGGGCCAGTTCAGACCCACAGCAGCTTCTCAGCCCTTGGCAGATCCAATGAACCATCAAATTGTGAAAACAAACCCTTTGGTTAGTCTCGTTCATTTAACATTGTGCTTCATTGTGGAAAGACCACCCTCACCTCAAATTTTCTCTTACATCTCTGAAGTTCTGTACAACAGACCCTGAATTCCTTTCTGCTGGCAGTGCTTTTCAACTTAATTCACTGAAAGATTTTGTATTTTTTCTCAAGATAGTAAATGAAAACACTTACAGGTCTTTCCCATACTTGTTGTTGACACTTTCTGATAATAATTTTCCCCAGCCTGAGACTTCATTCCTAAAAAACACTCATTTCCATTTTGACTTGGCCCAGCTTCTCAGGCAATTTATAGTTTCTCTGCTAATTTTTAATCTTCTTTTGAGTAATGTTTCTCATGTGTCATGATGTCAAATTGTTTATTCATGTCCAAACAGGAGAGCATAAAAGTTTTCTAGAATAAAAAATGTCATTTAATGGGATACACACCACACTTGGCATGTTGGTTTTACACCCTTGCTTTCCCCTTTGTCTTTTTTAGCTTCTTTCTCCTTCAGCACATCTTCAAAAGTATTAAATATGTAAATCTAATTCTTTGGAGTAATTTCCCCAAGCTTGATTTTTAAATGTGTTCACTCTATTCTTACACTGATCTTCTTCATCATCTGGGAGCACCTTTGACCTGCAAAGTTTATCAGAAATCCTACATGTAACTGCTCCTGCCTTTCTTTCAATTCTGTGTCTGGCAAGCTGGATCTGTTGAACCTCTTGTGTTTTGCCTCCATCATAGTTGTGTTCAACTCATATCCTCATTGCTGTTAATTATAAGCCCCTGATCCATCTTGAAAACTGAGGTTAACTTCTCATTTCTTCACCTAGATCATCCTTCACCTATACCCTATCTGTATTGTATAATGCCCCTTTTTTCCCTCCCTCAATGTTCTCTCATTTGTACACAACTGTCATGAGTCTTCATTCGAACAGTCTTTGAATGTGCAAAGTGGTGTTTGTACAAGTTGTATGGAAAAATAGAATAAATTGGATATTTTTTTCCTAAATCCATTTAGTGCTTTTTAAAATCAAGTGTTCATTTGCACCATCTTAGAAAGTGGGGTTTTATTTATGAAAAAAAGAGATGAAAAAGAAAAGCACCAGCTCCCAAACTGCGGAGTGAAAATGAGTTTGTCCTTAGCAAGTGAGATGGATTTGGCAGCAATGGCACTAAACAGGGATTTTCCAATCTTGGCTGCTAACATGAGATTCCTTGTTTAGGATTACATTGCTTGTAGATTGCACAATTGGCCACAGAATAGACACACTACTCGAATGACAGATTTGTCCAACCTGTGCTGTGTTACAGGAAACGGGGCTGTGTTTTGTAAACCAGAGCTAATATTTTCCATCTGTAACCAAGAACAAGGCTGATGAAGGACATAAAGAATACTCTGCAATGGAGAATGAATGGAGAACACAACTCCAGTTTGTGGTTGTTTTTTTTTAAACAGGCATTTAAATTTTCTTCATTTCTCTCATTGTGGTTTGTAGTGTCCTGAAAATGGATGTTGTTCTTTCCTAGAAAGTATACCTTAAGCAGCCCAAAGCAACAGTGAGCAGCCAGGTTGTCCAGAGATTTTTGTAGCAATTCTGCATTGTAAATGTTTCTGTTCAGTAGCTGACTTCGTAATGTTCCCATGACAATACTTTGCTATGTTGTTGGGCAAAGTGTCAAAGATGGGACAGTTACTATGTGCTTCCTACCCCCCTCCTGTTGGACTGAACAGGCCCTGCCAAATTTTGTTTCTTTTCTAGTCCACCCAAACTCATATTTGATGTGAGAAAGCCAAGGCTCCTGCTGTACCCTAGCAATTCCCACGAAACTTGACGAATCCAAGAATTAATTGCTAGATACTGGCCATGAAAAGCTTCCTCTTTCTCACACAAAGAATGAGCAATGGTAAATATTTCATGCATCCACTTCTGCAAACACCTTAGTCACACTTAGTAATTATTTAGCTTATTGTAGCACTAAAAGGTCCCACTGAAGTACCATTTCCCATGTGGGGAGGGAGGAGATAGACTTTCCTAACCCACTGAAGAGAGACTCACACTGGAGCTACTCCTCTTGAATAGTCAGTGGACAGAAAAAAACCCGTGTCTTCCTGAAGCAGGTATCTCCAGAAGCCTGAGTGAATCCTGCCCTCAGCTGGCCACTGTTTTTCCCCAGCTGCGAAGGGAGGGCTATAGGTATTTACAGTGTATGTTCTCAAAGAAGCTGTCACTCTACCTTAGTCAGTGTCTATTAAAACAGTGATGGAAAAAATTACAGACTGCAATTAGTAGCTGGTGGAACAGGGACCTGCCCTATGTGGTTCCCACCTGGGACTCTGCTAGCCTTGCTGTAAACTGACTCTTAAGCAATGGTCTGAGACTTAACTGTGGTATTTGTGATAGCAGTTTGAGTGAGTAAACTTATTCATGTTAGCCTTGGAGAGTGGGTTTCAGGTGTTCAGCTATAGGAGTAGTGTTTTTTTCTCCTTTTTCCTCCCAGCATTTTAATCCATGAAGAGTTTTAAAAATACTTTTTCAAAGATAAGTCTTGAATCTGCTTTAGATTGGAGTTTAGAAGAGCACTCCTTGCGCCAGAAAGTAGGTATACTTGTGTACTTATATTAATTCTTCTGGAGTGAACACTGGTACCATTTGAACGTAATATCTGCTTCATTTTATGATGCTTGTAGTGCTTTTGCTGAGGTTGTCTGGAGTTGAAAAGCAGAGAAGCATCATCATTAACAGCTCATGTTAATTACAGGGAGATGGGACAGCAGCCAGGAGGAATTTCAAGAACATTTTGGTCATTTCTGGGTGAGGATTAAGTTGACTTTGGCATTGGAGAGCTTGTTGACCTAGATAACAGACACACCATAAAGCTAATGCTCCTCAAAATGAGAGCTGGTGGTGGAATTGCTAAACACTGCCTTACTTCTTCAAAGCAGGTCATGGACACTTGGTTCTACCTCTCCTGGCTGGATCAGGGCTTAAGGTGGTGTTTTCTCTGATTGTTTCAGTTGAAAGCTGATTGTAAGGCTGCTGCCTCATGTCAGTGTTGCCAGGCAGTTTTACAGGCAGACATTAGTTGTCCATTCACAGGCAGCTCCTCTTATCTGGAAGGCTGCTGTTGATGTCAAGATTTGTAACAAAGCTGGAGATATGACTGTTCCAGAAAAACAGGTAGCTGAGCTTAAATAACTAGTGTATCCCTTAATGTTGTAGCTACTAGCTAAGGACAAGATTGAGCAGACACACATTTCTGTTCAGTACTTGCAAGAAGTACCCATGATGATTCTGCTGCTAGTGGCTTTGCTGGCGGATGGAATAGGTGCTGGCTTTACAGCTTCATGCACAGGGGACTCAAACATTCATTTAGTGTGGGAACAGAGTCTTGCACAGGGAGCAAAAGAGCTGGCATTTACTCCTCTTTGGAGCAGAGTTAAGTTTTAGTTTTCCATAGGATTCTCCAGTACTGAGGCTGTGGTTAGTGCTGAGATGGAGCATGCAACTCAAGAAAGCCAAGGTTGTCGATTTGGTTCTTGGATCTCTGTACTTTAGTCAAAGTTGCACATGGAAAAGTAGTGTGTTGGCCACATGTAATCCAGCGCTGTCCAGGGATGCACCACCTTGCTGAATATAGCCAGCCTTGCAGCTCCTGCTACAAGGCCCCCAGCTGGTCAGGTAATTAGTTTGTTAGTTTTGATTAAAGAACGAGTTACTCAAGGATAGTTCTAGTGACAGATGAGGATGGAGGTTAATGATGGGACTGCAGGTATGCTTCTGCTATTTTGCCATGCTCTTCATGTTTAGTCTGGAACCTGGGTGTGTGGTTGTCTAGTGATTGATCCTGGGACAGGGCTTGCAGGTGGGATCAGCACTGGATTAAGTAAAGACATGATATTAAAAGTAATTAAACACCTCATTTGTTCATTTTATAGAAGAATCATTATGGTTGGAAAGGACTTCCAGGATCATCAAATCCAGCCTTCATCCCAACATCTCCCTAACACCTAGACCATGGCCTTAAGTTCTGTATTTACTCATTTTTAAAATACCTTCAGGGATGGTGATGCCACCAATTTTTTTTCCGTTGTTTCCCATTTTGAGACATTTACTTCTCAGCCTGTGTCCAAATCAATTGGAAGCTCCTTTTGTGGGTGATACGTGAACCTCTGAGTGCTGCTCTGACCCTTTACATTTCTTTTTGGTGGTAAATTGTTATTTATAGCAAGGAGTTTGTCAGAGGCTGTGGAATTATTGGCTGTATGTCTTATAAAGCAAGCCAAAGGAGGAACAAAAATAATTTGGATTCAAATTCCTCCCAGCTCTGCATTAGCTCTGCTGCTATTGAGGGGATCCATACAACCCTGCATTAAAGCCTTTCAGACCTGTTCTGTTCTTCTGTTACCTTGCAGAATTTGTACCTTTAGCCTAATTAAACTCTGGGAAAATAATAATTTGATGCAGCTGCACTTGAGAGCAGAATTTGATAGCAGATATGGAAGAGGATGGTACCTAAACTGTTAAATTGCTGCCAGGCGAGGGCAGAGACAGGAAAATATGGAGCAAAGGGAGACTGTGGTGTTGCCATGTGAGAGAAGCTTGTGTTTCGCAGAGGATATCTCTGAGATGGGGAGTGACCTGGGATGCCCTGGAGACATACCTGGGCACCAAGTCAGAGTCATGTGCAAACACGTGGTGAGGGACTGACTTGCACTTGGCCCCACCATTTGCTCTTCCATTTGCAAGGCAAGTAGGTCACTCACCATGCAGGCAAATAAAGAGGCTGCCATTGCTCATAGGGCTGGGAAAGTCATTGAGAGGGCAATAAGAGAAGCCATATCTGGATGGATTGTAAGCTGCTAGGAAAACACTGGGGAAGAATGGGGGAAAGCACTTGAAATATTTGTAAATAACGTCTGCATCTATCTCTGTCTTGGGTGTTGTGTAAAGCTTTGGCAGTACTTTGTGAAGAATTATGTCTGCAGTGAAAGAGGAGCAGATAAAAATGAAGTGGTTGTGCTAAACACTTGTGAGGCTTTACCTTCCCACGTGTCCCTATTTTGATTACTTCCTTGTGCTGAGTATTCTTCCTTTCCTTTCTGGACTGTAATGGAGCAGGAGTCCAATAAAGGACCAAATTCCTTTTCCCCCTCTGAAGATGCGTTAAATATTCTAGCATATTCCTGAGCCATTGGGGGATGTAGTAAGGGTCTTTGCATTTAGTATCCAGCCCTCTCAGGGGTCCTGTCAAATCAGACATGGGAGTTTTGGTGTTAGTAAGAAGCAAAAAAGTTCTTTTTCTCATAAACACAAAGCTTATTCAACCCTGTAGGTTCTGGTGGACTGTGATGAGGTCCTTGATGAGCCTGGGCTTTCCCAGTCCATTCTGGGCTTTCCAATATATTTGCTGTGTAGTTAGACAGTCCAGGGTTTCATGTGTTGGACCAACAGGATCTGGGGGAGTCTCCTTCTTTGGAGACATTTAAAACCCACCTGGATGCGATCCTGTGTGACTTGATCTAGTGATCCTGCTCTGGCAGGGGGATTGAGTTAGATGATCTTTCAAGGTTCCTTCCAATCCCCAACACTCTGTGATTCTGTGTGTGTGAATCTCCTCAGTCTTCCTGTGGTGTACATCCTCCACACTTTTCCTCACCACAGGGGACACCCCTGGACGCTGGTATTTCATATTGCCACGTTGCCACAGCCCTCCATGACAAGGAGAAAATTTCAGTCTCTTGCCTCATTCGCTCACAAACTTTTATGAATACCGCAACTAATAGCCTGGGTAAGTGGAAGATTAATTTCTATACCACCTGGCAGCAAGCTGTGGATTAGGCTGCTGTTCCCTCGTGTGGGTTTAATGTTTGAGGAATGAGGCACTTGCAAACCCATACAATTGGCCCCTTGTTTAAACAATGAACTTCTCAGTCTTGTTAGCCAGTGCTCTTAAATTTTCATTTTTTTCTGGTATGCAAGTTTGTGTGATGTGGAGAATTGCTTCAGCACAGAAGGACCGCAAACCTGTTCAATTAAAGGAAATGCTCAGATCCAGCTGTTGGCATCCCATGCATGCCAGAGCTCCTCGCAGAGTAAATAAGACAGACACACTGCTCTTGGAACAGATATGATGATTTTTGTCTTAATTCTCCTGAAAAAAGAGCCTTTGTTGGGGAAGGACAGTTGGGGAACGGGGAATAATGCAAAGCTTGGTGCAGAAAATGTCCAGCGAGACAGTCTTTACAGATAACACTGAGGGCTCTATAGCATAAGCCTGGTAACACGGCACCATAGAAGCACATACAGCACAAGCTCCTGTTACAGTTACAGGATTGTCTTGTAAATTCTGAACTCTTTCCTCTAAGGAAAAAACATATGTCAGAGTAACTTACCCCATGCTTTCACTTCCACAAGAGATGCTAACAAATGTGTGTGCACCCCTGGCTGTGCAGGACCAAACCCCACACCATTTGTGCTTGCTTTGGTTTTTCATTTGCCTTGTTTTTTGCGACATATTGCTGCACCCATCTTTGGTGACAGGACTATTGGGAGTGGGACAGTCGGCTTATTAGGCCAGTGCTGGTCAGGAAAAAATTACATGTATGTAATAAAAGTTTTTATCTTTAGTCTCTATACATATGTATTATTGTTTATATAAAATATTCTAAGTTACTACTAAGATATAAAAATGGCTGCAGCAATTTCAGTAGGTGCTGAATGCACTTCACTACCAAAGCATGGGGGCTGAATACCTGTGACTGGGTCAGTGGAAGATGCTGGGAAGGGACAAACCATCTTTTCCCAGTCCTGTTGTCTCTTCCCCCTCAGCTTCATTTTGTTCTGCTTAAAAATGGTGACATGGTGGCTTTGAAATGTCACTGACCAAAGTTTCAGCTGCTGAGACGGAACTGGGTCTCTGGATAGCCCTTTGTGGCAGGTTATCTGCTGCTGGCCCTTGGTGTGTGCACTGATGCTGTGTGTCACTTGCACTAAACAGAACAAGCTGCCCTTTAACTAATGAGATGGGACTGTGAGGTGGCCAGATTGCAGCTCCCTGCTGAGTTGGGTAATGAGGTCCTTGGGGGTTAGTTGGTCATTCCAAGTATCTTTTACAGTCAAACCCATGTCCATCTTCGTCAGCCTACATATGTATGTGCATACACGTCAGTAACTAGAGATGTGCATATGTGTGGCACTCTCTCTGATATATACATATATAGCATTTATGTGCATACACATATTAACAATAAAAAATATTAAATTGTCTGACTTTCTTGCCAGGTTGAGAAAGGACCTCAGTCCTTTAAATCGCTGCACAAGATACAGCAGCTGTTGGGTCTAAGCTTTGCAGCTTTTATAATGCATGACGCTTGTTCCAGGCAGCAGCTGAACCCACACTGCTCTGTGCACAATCCCCTCTGCACATGCCCAGCCACCCAAATCAGCCTTTTCTGGTGGCCTGTGAAACAGTGGAAGATCTCTGAAGGAAGCTGATAACACGGGGTTTATCCTGGGGTTGAATAACACCCCTTGTTTCTCCATTTATTCATTGTGTCTATTTGTTGTTGTTTAAAATGCACATTGCTAGTGAAAAACTTGAGTTGCTTTGTAAATCAAAACCAAACATTCCAAACATTCAGCATGATGTGATGTAGATGAGGTTTTCTTTCAGCTAAGCTGAAGTAGCAAACCCAGAGCACAGACCTGGTCCAGTTGTTGAGGGTGGGGTAAATCAGATTTGGGACGTTGAGGTAAGTGGGCTGAAAACAAGTACGTGCTGCCTCCCAGCAATGGACCCCTGCGTTGGGATCAATTGTTGTGCAAGAGCACAATGTAAACAGCCAAAAGCTTCCACAGAGCTCTGTGGAGCCCCATTAAGTTTTTGGTTCGTGACCAGTGCAGATGCTTTATGACTTCTACCCCAGCAGGGCCGAGACTGACACAAATACAGATTGTGCAGTGAAGAACATATCTAAGCTTTGACCCTGCTGTGGATGTGGGATTTTGCCCGTGTACTGCCATGAGGCTGAAGAGCAGGCTTGGCCCCAGGAGCTAGAGGTCTGTGCCACCACACCAGGACAGGTTCCCTGCACCTTCAGCAACTCGTGCAGGTGCTGCATGGGCCCACCCTGCCCTACCTGCACCTCCAGGACTGTGGCTAACCAGGTGTGGGTCTTGCTGTAGCACAAACCCGCTGGTGCGTGGGCATAGTTGTTACTCCGCCAGCAACCGTGAGAGCGCTAGTGCTCACAAAGTGCGGGGCTGTGAGACGAGAGGGCAGTGGAACAGCAAACCCTCCCAGCCTTATGAAATGCCTGTTGGCACCACAGGTGGGTTTCTGTTGCACAGCAGCCATACGGGCTGGCACCCCAGCAAGGAGGGCACCTCATCCCCAGACAGCTGCAGCCAGCCATGACTGCACCCCGGCTGGGCAGGAGGGGGGCAGGACGGGACAGAGCAGCTGGGGAGGGAGGAGGGGAGTGGAGGGGCACTTCTGCATACGCCATGGCAACCACTTGCTGCAGATGTGACACAAACCACACGTGCGTGCCACGCTTCAGACGCAGAACACACACAGCTGATTTAGAGCACACAACACCCACTGCAGGCAAAACAATCAGTGCACACCACTAACACAATACATGTCTGAAAGCTAGAATGCATGTGTGCTGCACACACAGGACACAAACTGCATAGCACTCGTGCATCACAACACACCAGAGCACACACAACATGCATGACTGCCACCCATATGGCACTGCACAGTCACAGAGGCACGCTTCATATAGAAACACAGCCTCATATAGACACAGACTGTAGGCAGATACACACACACACGCAGACAGGAATACAGACACAGGCAACACACGAGACAAGCAGAGAGAAGTGTAATACGTGCAAACACGTAAACACGTATGGTCCCTGCCTTGCTTTTGTGTGTCCTCATTGTTACCATGTCCCCTTCTCTGGGTACTTGCTGTGCAAGTCAGTTGCTGTTCCGTAACTGAAGCTGGATCTGAAGCTTGTAAACAACCACAGTAGGGTTTTGGTTTGTTGGGGTTTTTTTAAGATGTTTGCTTTGTTATTATTTTATTTGACTCTCTCCTAACAACAAGTTCTTTAACACCACATGGTCACATAGTACAAACACATTTGATCTTTCCCCAGGAGCCACCCACCTCNTACACCAGCAGTGTAAGTGCCAAAGCAAAGAACATCATGGCTTGGTAGTTAAGATGAGGTGAAGGCAGCAGCATCCATCCAGCTCCACCTAGCACTAGTCCTTTCCTCTGCCCAGCACCTCCAGATCCATAACAGCTATGTCATGTGTTGAACCCTCTTGGTCTCTTACCTTTCCCAAGGTTCCATCCCTCCAACTCTCAGCAGTACCCGGACTTTCCTGCATCCCTTGAGGCAATGCTGAACCTACATTTTGAAAACAGTCACATGCCACAGCAGTTAGGGGCCCTACCTCAGACATCAGTCGACTCCATCACATGTATTCTGGGACATAATGCTTGGGTAGGTCAATTTCCAAATCGGCTACCACTTTAGTTAGTAGGAGTTGCTCACTCACTGTTAACCCTCATGTTCTGGTTTGCTGGGGTTTTTAAAAATTATTTATCTATTCAGGTATACAGAAATAGGTGAATTCACTCTCCTCCAGAGTCCTTCCCCATCTGAGAACTACTCTGATCACTAAGAGCCAGCCACCAGAAATTACTCAGTGTGGGGGAAGACAACACCTTTACCTGCAATTTTTCAAACCATCAAACCATTCAACACAGTGACCAGCAACGTGTTGCCCCCTAAGGAGTAGACAGTACAGATCTTCAGTGCATGAAACAACCTCTGGCTGTACCACTGAGGCACTGGTACCAACTTAATGAGTATTGTCAACAAAGCAGTACAAGACCATGCTGAGAGGACAGACACCTTGGATCCTTTGTTATACCTGGAATAAAAAAGTTTTTGTATTACACAGCCAACTCCTGTTTTAGAAGGGATTCTGATGCCAGTGAGAAAAAGCAATATTGCTAGTAGGGGCAAGGACATGTTCCTGGTTGTAACATGACTACACTGTGCAACAGATAGCACATGTGCTGATGACTTTTCCCATCTAAAGATTCAGGCAAACCTGATGAACTCTGCTGCCATTCTTGGAAGCCCTACAGGTGTGGATGGTTATACTTGATAAACAGCCAGAGAAAGAGAGTACCAAACCAGTCACAAACCACACCTACCAGTATATTCTGCCTTACCTGAAGATGTACAGTTAACGGTACAGTTATTGTGTCTGTCAAAGCCATGAGCTCTTGGCACCCTTGCTCAGCATCACTTCTTCCAAGGACACAGTGTGGACACGTTATACCATAAGCCACTGAGACCAAGAATTTTTCTTCTGAGTTCATGCCAAGCGTGTGCTGCACAGAGCTCACACAAGTGGCAGTCTTGTTCATACATTTACAGTGACCAAAGTAAAACTGAATTAATCCCAAAGCATTTGCAAACCTAGTGTATCTGTACTGCAGATACATCTCAACCTGCCCCATGTCTGCCAGCTGTGTATAACACACTATAAAGCCCTTTGTAAAGTCTATAAATAAAGCAAGGCTAGATATCTTACTCCTAAAGAGAGCTGTTGCTTACTCCTTCTGTTTAGCAGCAATCTTTCATCTTTCTTTCTTCTCTGATTGAGACCCAACAGGTAATTTCTTTTATTCCCCCACCTTAGGTGCTATGTTTTATAGCCTGTTACAAATTTAATTCCAGTGATCTAGAGAAAGAAGCAGCCTCCTACAACTTGGCTTACTGGCCAGAGCAGACAAGTAGCAAATAAATCCACCTAGAGATACAGATGATACTTCTGGTGCAAACACGACATATTAATGAGTGGAGGCTGAGCCCATGAAAAGCATTCCTACTTGTCATGACTGCATCTAAGGGCAATGCAGGCCTTACACAAATGTTTGGGACACAGACATGTTACATTGATCAAGTCCAACCTAACACTTACCTAGTGCCTAGAGGATTATACTCGTCTACAAGCATCATTTAGGACGAGGATGAGCAGTACCCAGTACATGGCTTCAGGTGCATGCAGTAGACAAGAATACTTTTGGGTATTCTTAGCAGGTTCATATTTAGTTCTGCTATTTGTAGATTCTAGTGTTTCCCTGCTGCTTCACACGTTTCTGTTGTATTTTACCCATCTAATTATCTGTCACCATACAGCCTGGCTGTGTTGCTCTAGCCATCCAGATTACTCTCACTTCTACCTGGCACACAATCATTTGTCCCCAGCTTAAAAAATGGAGAAGGAAAAAAGAAACTGCTCACTGGGCCCATTACCATGTCAGGAATCCTCAAATGATGGGGCTTATGCCCATCACATTGCACAGAGAATCTGTCATCAGAACTTAATGCATGGCTTTGCTTTCCAGGGGTTTACAGAAGTTTTTGTCACTTGCTACCTGTACTGTTCACTTGGGCCCACTGTCTGAGACCACTTTTAGTCTAGCACTCCACGCAGGATAGTTACAGCTAATAAAGGTACTTTTTCCAACCAGGGAATATCTTTGGACCAGTTGCTTTGACTGAAAGAGAGGCCAGCAAGATTTATTTTACCCTCTTCCTCCTCCACATGTAGACATGTAATATTTTCTGAAGACTAGGAATAATTTAAACAAGAGACAGTCTTTTGTCTTTATGGGCTGCATCAAATGGTGGATTTAAAACAGTTGAAAGTATACAGAGCAAGAGCAGGAATGAGGAAACTTGGTTTGCTTCCTTGGTAACAAATTCTACAGCACAGAAGGCCAACAGAGCATGGTAATTAGGGAATTACAGCTGTTAGTCACAGAAAATGCGCTGCAGTTGCAGGTCATGGACCTGAGGTTGTGGCACAGGAAGAAAAACTGTAATTTAAAGTCTTCAAGGAACTCACTGCATACATTGGTCTTCCAGCTACTTATAGCACCTCTACATCTGTTTTCCAGGGCAGAAATCAAACAGACAAGAACAGAGATCGGCAACAAGGAAATTTTCTCTACAAGTCAGGATAAGAACTACTTTCCTAAGAAATATTTTTAATAAGAAGAAATGGATATTTCATCAGCTTCTGTTCATTGCCTCTCTTTCTAGGCAGGACAATCAGAAATGTGAACTTTAGGTTGAGGCAGAGGACAAAACTTGATCCATAGTTATTCTAGGAGATAGCAGCCTCCTTAAGAAGCACCAGTTGTTTCCACGTCACACTGGTTTGGAGACCTCTGTGTAATAAACCAGAGCCTTGTGTTAGTTTTCTGCAAGTGGCAGCTGTTGCTGAAGGAAACCCAAGACTACAAAGTCTCAGGCTGAAGACAATACTGCTTCAGTTCCCTAGGCTTCACCTTACAACAACCACAAAGGAAAACTCCAATAAGATGCACAACAGCAAACCCAGCAGATACCTGCAATAACATCTTGATGGAATTCTGATCATAGTTTGTCCAAAATACATTTAAAGGAGAGGACCTATTGGTACAGTTTAAGACCAAGACAATCCCCAAGCATCATCTGGGAAATGCTAAGACAACCTGTTTTTCAACGGGATCTGCTTCCAGCCCACAGGAGCTACAGCTACTGCACACCAGAAACCTACACCTGACTTCAGCTGTCCCCAAAGCTGGGCAAGAGGCTGTTATGATTGCACACTTTCAGCTGCGGATTTTATCTGGACAGAGAGCTTATGGCATTTTCCTCATGATATTCCAAGTGAGGTCATACACAACCCATGTGCAAAAACAACTTCAAAACTGAACTCTCATTTTAGTTGAGAAAGTGCAGCTTTCCAGACCATGAAAGGTTACCTTTTAACAGTCTTTCAGTGAGTTAATCGAAGTAATAGCAAATAAACACAGTCACACTGCACTGATAAGCTAATCAATGCAAGGTTAGCACTTTACTGTAACCTCTGATTCAGCTGAATCCTCTGTAAGGAGTTCCTCATGACCATCACACTCCAAATGGGAGATTTGTTTACTTCTCCAAACTGCCTCCACCCTGTGCTCATTTAGATAATCTTTTACTACAATAGTAATGTGTGGAAAAGCAACTTTCTCACTTCTCCATCCGTTTATGAAGTTGCTTTGTAGATAGTGCTGACTCTTACAGGTGAGAACTGGAGCACAAGGAAACTTGACAGAACCTAAACCTGCCAAGAAACAAAAGAAACACCCACCACACCCTGAGGCTGACCAAGAGCTTGTCAACCTCTTTTCTTCAGACCTGCATCTGTAAAGATTTGAAGGTAAATACCAAGACACCTCAGAGCAGCTCCCCAGAGGGCACAACTCGCTTATTCGTTTATAAACATGACTTTCAGTGTTTGTCTACTGTTCCAGCTAGCAGCTTTGCAGCACATCTAAGCCAAACTCATTCTTTCCATGGAAGAGCAGCTATTAATACCTTCCTGTTGCCCAGCTCAGCCTGGTGACTGGTAGCCAGACCTCCCCAGGTCTCCTTGAAGGCTGGCAGCATGCCATGCAGCTCAACTAATTCAAACCATTTTGGACAGGAAGGTATTTCAGTGTCCTAGGCCCTCAGACCACCCTATGCCAGCCTCTCCTTCAAGGTGGTCACATGAGCTCACTCACTGCTCAAAGTTATGTGAGGTATCACAGTGAGACCTCAGAGGTGAGCAAGCCCCTGGGTTCTGGGGTAAATCCCACCCCTCAGTGCTCTGCCAGCTCTCTGGATGTCATGTTTTTCTGACCTTGTGAGCTCTAGGGACAAGTGTCAACCTCAAAGGGGTAAAGTACTTGTATTCTCCTTAGTGACTGGCTCACTAGGGCCTGTGCCTGATGTGTAGTTAGCTGGTGGCCAGATGGTTCACTTATTTGGGGGCTGGGAAAGTCATGCCAAATACTTGATGGAGACTTCCATTCTGCCTTGCTTCTGGTTATTAGCAGACAGGCAAAGGGAAGCTTACTCCCAGTGTCTGCTCAGGAGACAACATGGATTTCCACTTAACTGGAATAAAGCAAGAAGCATCACTGCCATTTAGGAATTTTTTTTTACTTTTAGAACAAATAGTATCTGAGGTGCACTTCAGTCTTGCAGCTTTTTCACTAGACCCGCTTAACCATAATAGTGTGGTCTTTGGTTTTACAACCTTCCAGAGGAAGACTGCAATTAGCACTTTCAAGTCCCTTACAGTGACTTACCCAAGATGTACCTACACCCACTAATTTTCTTGTTGTTCAGTTATTTCTCTGGGGGAGATAGGATTCACCAGATCTTGGTGCAATGCAACCAACACATCTCAGTAAAGTTCCTAGCCCATCCTGTTAGTGCCAAGTGCTTAATGCCATTTTTAGAAAGAAGAATAACAAAGTATTTAAGGATAGATCCTTCCCCAAATAGACAATAAGAGCCAATCAGCAGCTGTTTCTCTGGAAAGATGTTTGCCAGCACTACAAATGCTCCATATGGAAGTAGAAAGATGCTAGTTCTGAGCAATAAATGTATGCCAGATGACACTGCCACTAAATATACCTGGTGACTGTTAGCACAATTGTTTTGCTTCCACTCTGGTTCCCCTCTTTGAGTGGGTAGCAAGGGCATCTTAAATGAATCAGCCCCAGGATTAACTACTTTTAATCACTGAGTGTGAAGTGGAGGGAACAGAACAGGGAAGAACGAAGGAGAACCAATATTAAGTGTGAAAACTTATTCAAAAAGCTGCTGGGATATTAATAGTGTGCTGAACTAATAAGATGTAGTCAAAGCGATGAAGTTTCTGTAACACCACAGCAGCTGCTACTGTTTTAAGTAAGAGACTAGAGTGGAGCTGTGTATTTACAGCAGACATCTGAAAGCCTGAGCAAGTAATTCCACTCAGAATTCTCACCAACACAAATACATTAAGAGCAGACTCAAAAAGCTCCTGTAAACTCACTAAACACAATAGCTAAAGTTTCTACATGAAATAATCCATAGCATTACAGCTGTTGTCCCATAGATATGGAGCTAAGAGCCTTGCTGGACCCAACGTACTGAGCAGCCCAAATAACTTCCAGCCCTCTTGATGGCTTAAAAAAAGTCTTCTGGGACCATAATATTAGGCGAAACTTCCTGCTTAATGGAAGTTATGCCAAATAGTGACTGTTTAAAAACCTCTGAACCACATTACCTTTGGTGTTGGGTTTGGGTTTTTTCCTGCACCTACATGTGCAGTTGGCTTTTCTCTTAAGAGAGCTGGCTATTAAGAGTCTGATTCTGGAGACAAGAAGGCATTTTAGCCAGTACCCGCTTTGACACACCAACCACACAGACTCATTTTAAGCTTTTGCCACTGGCAGAGAAGAGGTTACTTAACTGCTGTTACAGCAGTTATCAAGTCAAAGAAAATGGCACCTTGAACAGAAAATTGCAGTTCATAGCAAACCTGCACCAAGCTTTTCATTAGGTGTGTCCAATTATTTCCGGAGTAAATGGTCAGACAGTTCTAAAAGCAAGTTTGCAGCAAATTAGTTTAACACTATTATCAAGTGGAAAAAAAGAGAACAAGGGAAGATTTCTTTGCCCTTAAATACAGGAGTCTAAAGCTACTCTGGAGATCTCTCAAGACTATGCAAAAAATCTTTCAGGCTCCCGCATCTGCTTCACTGACAAGATCCAAGACTCCTAGATAGCACTTGATCTGCACTGTTCTAGGATTAAAAAACCCAAGAACTTACTAGGGTTGCTCAATCAGAGCCTATGTCAAAGTGCTCTTACAGGTTGCTGAGCAACTGCAGAAGCAGGCAGGTGGCTCACAACACAATTCTACCAACATACACAAATAGCTGCTAATAAAGCCATGTGAATAATAATGCAAACACTCTTCCCAGTCCTATGTAGTTCAGTAATCACTACAAACTAAGAAGGGAGCCTTAGCAGCATTACTTAGGCCAGAAAGCAAGAAAAGAAAACAGGAGTAATCATGCATTGGGAGCATGGGCAGTAGTTTCCTCTGAAAATGTAGGTAATTCTGCCAACTCAGACAAGCTTTTTTCTAGAGTACCTTACAGTTTTCTATGGTGCTGACATGCAGAGCCTCGTTCTATTTACAATCCTCAGTTCCAACAACAGGAGACTGCATCATCCTATTTGCAGTAGGAGACTTGAAAAGCAGAACACATGAAAATCCTGTTGAGAATATCCTCTACCTCCTTTACCCATGGCAAAACTGCAAAGGCTTATTCACTGATTTCCACTTCCAGAGGTTGGGGGGAAGGGGGGTGTAAGCACTAACCTGAGAAAGCTTGGAAAAGCCTGGTCCTGGAGTAGGCCCAGGACAGCTCCTCCACAGGTGCCCTGAGGCTGAAGAGCACTCAGGACCCATGCCGGTGCCTGCTTACCCTAGCCTTTCTTCCTGCAACCCAGAAAGGCCCAACCCTTACCAAGGCAACCCTAGGTAATGATTAACAGGATTACATACTCAGCAGCTCTGTGCTATAAGGAGACTGCTGTACAGCCAGGCATGCTGTTGTCAGGGAAGCAGCAAGTTTCTCAGTGGCCATTTATCCAGCCTATCAAACATGAAGGGTTGTTGGTGCTTCACATTTCATCTTTATCTGTCCAAGCACCATGCAACTTCAGATTACGCTCTAAAAGCAGAACAACTGGGGCCTTTATTCTTTGTGAGAAAAAGAAGGGATAGGGAACATCCTGAGGGGGATCAGAAGGAGGGGGTGGTTAGCAGACTGAGAGAGGTTCTTCTCCCCCTCTACTCTGCACTAGTGAGTATTGTGTCCAGTTCTGGGCTCCTCAGTTCAACAAGGACACAGAGCTGCTGGAGGGTGTCCAATGACGAGCAATGGAGATGATGAAGGAAGAAGAACACCTCCCTTATGAGGAAAGGCTGAGGGAGCTGGGTCTCTTGAGCTTGGAGAAGAGGAGGCTGAGGGGAGACCTCATTAATGTCTATAAATGTGTGAGGGGTGGGTGTCAGGAGGATGGAGCCAGGCTCTTCTCAAGGTCATCTGGTGATAGGACAAGGGGCAATGGGTGTAAGCTGGAACATAGGAGGTTCCATGTAAGTATCAGAAGGAACTTCTTCACAGTGAGGGTAATGGAGCATTGGAACTGGCTGCCCAGGGAGGTTGTGGAGTCTCCTCAAGAGAGACCCGCCTTGATGTGTTCACTTGTGACTTGGTTTAGGTGATCCTGCTGTGGCAGGGGGATTGGAATGGATGATCTTTCAAGGTCCCTTCTGATCCCTAATGATTCTATGACCTATGCAGTCAGCAAATGAGAGCCAAGAGGACACCTACGCCTAGTTTCCCTGTTGGCTGCATCTTCTCTTTATTGAGGGAAATTAAATCTGCAAAAGGCATGATTTTTTGCAACAGTGCTGTGATCCTGCACTTCGCCTTTCTGCAGCTGAGTGGAACCAGACTGGGTGTGCTGCAGTGCAGGGTGAGCTGGGCACACATGATTGAGCTAGGAAGAGACACTAATCAAACCTCCAGGGCTTTCTCAGACTATCCTGTCATCCACCATAAGAATCACAGAGGAAACAACTCCCCCTTACCTGAGTCAAGCTCCAGCATTAAATGAACATGCACTGACTCAAGCACAAGTTAAGTGAACAAAAATAGGCTGGGTGGATTTTATATCAGTAAGCACTTTCAATGAGAAAACATCAGCAAGATCAAGAAGAGACAGTCGTTTTGCAGTGACAAGACAGAGTTTAAGGAGCATTTTCCTAGGACATCCCTTCATTCAAGGCACAGTTGCAACCAAGAGGCACTGGTAGTGCAGGCAGCTAACATGCAGGAGTGGGTGACCATACAGTAACAGTCTGTCACTTTCCTGAGTCCCCAGCTCCTCCCAGCTACTCAGGGTCCACCCATCAAAAATCTACCATTCACTCAGTCACATTTTTGGGGATGTGAGGAGACAGAGGAGCTACTCATTTGGTATTTTTGACCACTGCTTCCATGTGCAGTGATATCCTAAACTACACCAACCAAGACCTACCAGATTGTTTGGAAGTCTTAACTTGAGAGACCTCACAACACCCCCATACAGTTAAGAAAAGGATCCTGGCTAATGCCACCCACCACTGAAACAGACACCCCTAGGCTGGAACGAAGCAGCTGTATGACACCACGCAGCAACACTTCACAGCATTTTAGGGTAGAAAGCAATTAACCTTTGGCTGAATCCCCTTAGCTCCAAGCTACAAAAGGAGTGTTTGTTCTGTTTTCTTCTCTACCCCCTGCCTCCCTAAGTCTGCAAAGCTCTGGTGGTGTCATTAGCTCACTGCTTGGGCTGCTTTCCGGACCCTGAAATGGAGAGCAACAGTAGTCATAAAATTAATGGACTTTTTATCAGATATTAATTTTGCTCCAGATAAGCTGCAGCTGATTCAGAGAAAATCAGGTAAAGCTGTAGTGCACTGTGTTTCAGTCTACACAGTAAATACACTAAAGCTGAGATCTCAGCTGCACTTTAAAGCAAATTCTCTTCTGTACTTACAGAGAATGTTAAGTTTCAGGCCCTACCCTAAGACAGAGCTTCCCAGGATCCAAGGCCTATCTGGTTATAGACCCAGCTCATGCTCATCCCCTTTTAAGTTGATGAGAAGAGCAAGTCCATGGCAGATCCTCAGACCCCGGCCAAAATATGTTTGGATACTTTTTGTTTCCATTATCCGAATGACTTCCCCAAATTCTCATTCAAAATAAAGACCCAAATAAGAAGTGAGTCAGGTGAGAGATGCATATAAGTACCTGGGTTTAACTCTGCACTTTGGCTTGGCTTCAGGTAGTTCAGTTACTCATGTGAGCCTGCCAGTCCCCAATCTCACAGGTAGCAAGAGTCCTTTGGTCAGGCTGTATGTGACCACTGCCCCTCCCCGGGGCTGCAAAACACCTATACAGCAGTGCCCAGCCAGGTCAGCAGCAGGGGGACCGCACACAGAACCTTTCAGTAGATTTCAGGATTACCCGACACCTTCTTAATCCTACCATGGGTCTGGTGTAAAGCTCAAACATGTGTGGAACATCCATCTTTTCCAGTACATGAAGAACCTTTTGCCTTTACTATCAACTGAAGCTGCTCTAAGTCATTCTTGAGGAGGCATTCAAAAAATCAGAAAACAGAATTAAGAGCCTAAATAAAGCAGTACTTTCCTTTAAGTAAGCCTCACAGAGCAAAGCAGGCAGGTAAAGAGCCAACATTAACCAATACCCTGCTAGTGGGCTTAAAGGAGAAGGAATCCATAAAACCTCCAGCTTTTCCAGCAGGCTGGGTACGTGGGATCACTTTCATACTTTAGGAAATAGTTTCATCTCAGCCTCCACAAATTGACCTCGGCAGAACATAGAAAGTTTGCAACTAACAATCATGTCTGTGCTGTGAGTAACCCAGTACTCCAGCTGAATGCTTCATTTGACTGGTGGAACAAAACATCTTGTTATGGGAATAAGATATTAGACTGGGGAAAAAATAACTAAGCCACATTAAAATTATATATCTGATAATTCCTTACATTGATTTAGTAAGATTCTTATACCCAGGGAATTTAATAATTTTTAGCATGTCTTTCTCACGCAACTTTCAGTTTCACACATTTTTCCACTATAACACCAGTAAAGTACATATGCTCAGGCTGAAATAACTGCATGCTAGGGAGCATCTTCTTCAGAAATAACCAAACATGGGCCTTTTTGTTACTCATGGAGCAGTGAAAGTACAGAGGGTACACAACTGTACATCTGCAGACACATACATTGTCCCACAGTAATATGTTCCTTTTGCTTTCCATTTTGTGAATTTTCTTGCACGACTCAAAGCTAATCTCAGTGACATCTGTGGCTCAGGTTAGAGATGCAATGAGCACAGGAGACTATTGCCTGCTGCTGGCCAGAGAGGGCAAAGCCGGCACACTGGGACAGCTAGAAGTGGGAAGTACTGCTTACATACTTGCTCTTGCATTTGGTCAGCTAGGTTAAGACATTAGAGTATGTATGCATGTATGGGACTGTAGTCAAGCTGCATTTCTGGTTCTCACTTATTTTCTCTTCAACTTAACTTGTTACAGCAACTCCCTGGTAATTGAATCTAAGCAAACAGATTTCAGCATCTGAGGAGAGAAATTCAGAAGTCTCATCTGTGTCCTATAAATGCTCCAAGATAGCACATCAGTATTCTGCAATAGTTGCTCTTCAAAGAGAAGGTAATTTCATCAAATAATATGTGTCAATTACAGGAAAATTATGAGAGGCACCTTACCTGTGTTACAGTCACACCTAGCAGTTCAGATGCCCTCAGACATACAGCAGTTTCTGGAAATAAGAACTAATGGATTTGGCCAAACCAGCTGTACCTTGGGGGTGTAAGCAGTGAGAAATATTTCCTTGAGGAGTCTGAGCCCAGTGGAAGAGAGGAGAGATGCCTGCTTTTCCAATGAGACAAGGGAACTACATGTAGCCCAGTGTGGCCTGGTGACATGAACTGCTCTAATTTTCTTGTACCTAAAAGCCTGAATCTAGAGTCAGTGACAAGCTGGCTTTGCTACAGTGAGATGTTGCAGTGAAAGCATAATGGACAGGTTTAAGTTGTGGTATGTCTTTGAAGCTCTTAGGCCATTTGGTATTAGAAGGATCCACAGACTAAAAGAGAAGTAGTACATTAAGAAGTGTGTGGCATCCAAGTTCATACAGCTTCTGGTCTTCCAAGTTCTTACAGGATTAGTATGTGCATTAGAAGGTGAGTATATAAATAGATGATCCATTTAATATTAATATTAATATTAATATTAATATTAATATTAATATTATTAATAATAATAATAATAATGATAATAATAATAATAATAATAATAATAATACCATGCTAACTAGCACTGATAATATTCATGGGCAACCCTTTTCTCCTTCTCTTCCATTCAGAAACTGTAATATACTGAAGTATATTAAGTAGTTCATGGGTAAACGCTTCAATGGCAGTTAAAGCCTTGCCTTCCAAAACCTCACTCACTTTTCCCATGAGTTCAGAAGTGCTCAGGATGAGTGCCCAGCCTTCCAAGAAATTTGTTAGCAAAGCTAAAGGAGCTGATGTAGTGATAAGAAGTTAAAGGTGACTCACAGTTTCCCAATGTCTAAAGCATTATAGGTAGCAAGGTCACAATCCTCAGGTAATGAATGTGGCATAAAACCCTTGCACAGTTTATGCCCTGCAGATGCACAAAGATGAGCAGGCTGTGCTCACAGGGGTGAGCATTTACACATACCACACTTACCACCATCAGAGGTTCTGCAGCTTTTAGGTTGTTATTACCCAACTGCAGCTTTTCAATACTGAAACAGAATGACTCCCTATGGTTATTCATAATTTCATGGCCCAACCTAATCCAAGGAGAAGAAAACCCATCCTTTCTCCTAACTGGTCCTGTCAGGAAGGTCAGCCTAGATGTGAGTCACTGATGAAAGCCAGGGATTGAAGAACAGCCTGTTGGGACACCCTGCAGATGAACTGCAGGAATTATCACAGAATTAAGTCACTCCACTGGAAGGGCTGGAAGGCCAGTTAAATCCTCTGGAGCACAAAGAAAAGGCACAATTCAGAGATGTCTGCATACATTTTCTCCACAAACTGTTCCTAATCAATGCAGCAGACACAATCCCATCTGTGCTCTCTCAACACACCCACAGAGGAGCTCTGAACCAGCAGCTCCTCAAGATGGGGGGTGAAAGCATTATTCACAGCTCCCATGCTTATGGTCACAGTTCCTGGCAGGCAGCAACTCCCACTGTGACAACCACACAGGCTTCCCCAGCTCTCCCCATGCAAGTACATTTAGGCTTTCTGTTGTTGCAAAGAGAGAGAGAAGAAAATCAAGACAAAATGCATTCAGCCCAGTGTTACTTGGCAATGCTAAGAGTGACAGAACACATATTAAACAGCTAGTGCGAACCCACCTGTCAGTAACTGACAAGCTCTGGGAAGATCCGTAAAGTGTCCTTTCATTTTTGCCTGCCCTCAAATGGGCAGGTGCAGGCTGTAAGGCAGGAGTGTAGAAAGAAACATTTAGTTCTCCAGACAGTATAGTCTCCAGAGCTGATATTATGGTTAAATAGCACAGCCCATAAACCAGCCCTTTTCTGTCTGTCATCATTCTTGCCATATTGTCCTGGGCTTTGCTTTGTTCACTGAGTGGGCATGCTCCAGTTTTCAGCCTCATGCCAGTAAACATGCTGGCACACTGCCCACGCTAAGCACCGTGTAGGCAGGATGGCGCCTCCAATACTTAAAACAATATTGAATGTTTTACATCATTGTGTGCCTGCAGATTATCTTTTAAATCCATGAAGCAACAGTAGATCAGCATGTGGTTTGCTAATGCTGCAAAAGGAAATAATGCATGAGGGGAAGAGATTATTGTGGAGAACTTGAAATTACACTTGCTATTAGCTGTAGAATAACATACAGCATACTATGACCTACTTGTCCCAGGCCTCACAGTGCACCTAACAGGGCTCTCTAAGGAAGGCACATATGGAAGAAGCCTGCTCAAGAGCAGGCTTCACTATTCTAGGTCTACCCTCCCAAATTCTTGAAGGAAAGATTCTTTAGGAACTACTTAGATGAAAGACACTGCTAAATATTAGCAGGTACATTGTTTTCAGAAGAGAAGACAGATGTGTAAAGTGTAAACCTCAAATACAAGCACAATGGAGAAATCAACATCACAGGCAGAGAAGGACATACTCTGGTTGATGGTGACGTACACTCACAGATCTCAACTTTATACTTACAAATCAATGGATTTTTCTGCCACTAGTGTTAAGTCAACTTATAGACCTGAGTGAACACCATGACACTGAGGTGATTAAGACTTAAATCAAAACATAACCCAGCATGAGTTTAGGAAAGGAAGGTCCTGCCTACCCAACCTGATCTCATTCTACAACTGGGTGGTCCACCAGGTGGAAGAGGGGAAGGATGTGGATGTGGTCTACCTAGACTTCAGCAAAGCCTTCGACACAGTTTCCCACAGCATCCTCCTGGAAAAGCTGACAGCCCATGGCTTGGATGGGTGCACCCTCCACTGGGTTAAAATAACTGACTGGATGACCTGGCACAGAGAGTGGTTGTGAATGGTGCCCCATCTGGTTGGTCCCCAGTGAGAAGTGGTGTCCCCCAGGGATTAGTGCTGGGATCAGTTCTATTCACCGTCTATACTGATGACCTGTATGAGAGGCTCAAATCTACACTTTGTAAATTTGCAGGTAACACCAAGTTGTGGGGGAGAGTTGACCTGCTGAAAGGAATGAAGATGCTTTAGAGAGGTCTGACACGCTGGGTCAATGGGCATAGGCCAGTGGGATGAGATTTAACAAGGCCAAGTGCAGGGTCCTACACCTACTGTTGGCATTAATAACCCCCAACAGAGCTACAGACTGGGAGATGAGTGGCTGGAGAGCAGCCTGGTGGAGAGGGACCTTGGAGTACTGCCTGACAACCAGCTAAATATGAGCCAGCAGAGTGCCCAGGTGGCATGAAAGGCCAATGACATCCTGGCTTGTATCAGGAATGGCGTGGCCAGGAGGACTAGGAACGTAATTCTTCCCCTGTACTGGGCACTGGTGAGATCTCACTTTGAGTACTGGGAGCAGTTCTGGGCCCCTCACTTCTAGAAAGAGACTGAGGTACTGGAGGGTGTCCAGAGGAGAGCAATGAGGCTGGGAAAGGGACTAGAGGGAAAGTCTTGTAAAGAGAGATTGAGGGAGCTGGGGTTGCTTAGCCTGGAGGAGACTCAGGAGGGACCTTACCATGCTCTATAACTACCTGAAGGGAAGTTGTACAGATGTGGGGACAGACTCTTCTCTCAGGCAACTAGTGATAGTATGAGAAGGCAGGGCCTGAAGCTGCACCTGGAAGTTTAGGTTGGATGTTAGGAAGCACTTCCTCACAGAAAGGGAGATCAGACACTGGAATGGACTGCCCAGGGAGGTGGTGAAGTCCCCATTCTTGGAGGTGTTTAAGAAAAGACTGGACATGGCACTTAGTGCCATGGTCTAGCTGATATGGTGATGTTAGGTCATGGGCTCGGCTTGATGATCTCTAAGGTCTTTTCCAGCCTCAATAATTCCATGATTCTGTGAAGACAGTGATACAAAATGCAGGAGTTCAAGAACAGTATCATAAGTGAAAATATTTGGCATTTGTTAATAGCCGAAAGTAATCTCAAACCACACAAAGATATCTTAACACCATCTTCCCAGCTATATCTGCTCATTCTGTGATTGACTCTGTTAGCAAATTAATTTTGCAGGATTAGTGCTAAGTTCCTTTCAGTTGCCTTTTATTTGTCACTGGGGAGAGTGACAGCAGGGAGCATATATCAGCATTTCAGGAACACAAGTTTGACAATAAGAAAAGGATCTAACAGGAACAGTGAGGTACTCCATAGGTCAAGTAATACTTAAGTCTCTAATACTGCAGTTCAAGAACTCACCCATACATTTGCATTGTAAACTCCTCAGCAGGTACTGAGAGCTGAGACTAACACACTAGACATTGCAGGTACCTAGATCTCCTCTAGCAGCCACCGCTATGAAACCAGTGCAGTGAGAGAGACAGATTTCCCCTAGACATGAGAAGATGAAAAAAAGAGGCATTAGCCATTTCACCAAACAAACAGGTACCTCGAAAATCCAAGTCCCTTGTTCTCCCTCAGATCCTAATATAAGTACAAGCTGCTCCTGTCATGACGACTGGTCCTATGCTTTGCAGTAGAGTCATTTCAACTAGAAGCTGAAGATTTAGCCCTGGCTATCAAGTTGCAGTCACTGACAAGAAGTGACTGAGCACGCCATGGATAACATGATCAAGTAGAGCACAACATAAAGTCCTTCCCTGGAGGGAGGCTGACAGCCGAGCAGCTTATCTTTGTTTCAGTTCGAAAAACCTTTATGACTAGGCTTCAAAGAAAATATAAGCATATCCAAGGGTGTTTCAATTCAACAGTTACCTTTCAATTATTTTTCTGAAATGACTCTAAACTCAAGTAGTGTTGAGCAAGGTTTAATTAGAAGAGTCTTCCCAACTTATCTGGAGGCGTCTGTCCTGCCAAGTCCCCATTCTTCCTGCACAGTGCTCCAGAAAACACAATATTATACTTGCATGGGAACTGAGGTTACTGTTCACTGTGCTTGCTTCCTTTTAGCTTTTCCACTTCAAATCCTTCATTCAGCAGTAACGACTGGATACAGAAACTTAAATTTAGACCTTTTTCTAATCTGTACAGCTTACAAGACTGTGCTAGCAGCTTTACAACATACGCACTCACCCTGCTGGTCACATGTAAAGAACTGAAGACCCCCAGGCTCCCTCTCAAAGGTATGGTGGAGCTGTACTTGTCTTCTGAATTCTACCCTGTAAAAAAAAAGCCAACAGGTTTGTTGCTTTCTATTCCAGAAACAATGTATAAACATCCCTGAAATTGAAGCAGTCTTGTTCTTGGAATACATTTGTGCTTTCTTCATTCTCTAAGAAGTTTGGTCCCAGATGTTTTTATTGCCTGTCCAGACATCAAACTGAAGGAAAATAACCAATTATTCACACACCTCTGGTTTTCAGCTGAAGTCTATTTAAGGGAAGCTCCACCATGTACCTTCAGAGCTACTATTTTCTCAATACAAGGTCTTCCCCCCACACACTTCTCAACAGTTTTCCTCTTCAAAGAGAACTGACTGTTGGAGACACCGAGCAGTGCTTTCTCTGCTTATTGACAGTAATGTGGCAAAAAGCACCCCTGAAATTACCAGTGTCCTATAGGTGTCATTACCTCACATCCAGTGCAACTGTGATTCTTCTTACACTGAACTATTCTACTTAATGCCATTTTCTATTATTTTTCTGTAGAGACTTCCAACTCCTTCTAGATACAAAAATGCACCACAAACCATTGTGCTCCTGAGACATATACCCGACTCTAAGATTATACCCTCTACAATTCAATAATATATACATAATTTGATATGAATTTAATAGGGAAATATGCACTACTTTGTAGTCTGATCTATTTCAACTGTGTTCCAGCAAGGCTGGAAATTCTACACTGTCCCAGTTTTATAAGCGCCCAGGTAATTTGAATTAATAGCATAAAAGTAGAGCACTTGCCATAAACATGGAACAGTTGCTTTACTGTACTTGTCAAATGCATTCCTCTCTTTGGTCACAGATATGGTCAAAGAATTAACAAAAAATTAACAAGCAATTCACAGTAAAAATTAACTCCAGAAAAAAAGCCAAAGCTGGAGAAAGCATCACATACTCTACATGTCTGAATTCTTACGTTTATTCCAGCCTGGTTCTCACTTGTATTTTGTGCAATTTCTTTTAAGTCCCATCCCCTGTTCAATACTAATTCCAGAGTGGAAAGGACACCAGGAGAGGCTCTTCCTTTCAGCCTCCTAATAAATAGGGAGTGACTAAACAAGCAGTTCTAGAGGTGTTTACCAAGCTCATTTCAAATTGTTTTTCTAGCTATATTTACTCTGCCCCACAGCCAGCCAGGAAGGTACAGCCACCCTCACCATCTCACCCACTGCAACACATTCGTAACCAAATTCATGGTGGGCACCACTGTCTGAGAAATCTCAGTGCTCCCAAGGCTTAAAGTTGGCCTGGGAACTTTGCATGGCCTCCAGTTACTCCCACTTGCACTATGGTGATGGGGAATGAAGATTGAGAAGTATCAACCCACACAAACTCCTCTGAGGGCCAAGAAGGATCTGCAGTCTGAGCTCATATTGACAGCTGGATCCTTACTGAATAACAGCACAGGGCAGAGGACTGTCTCAAACCTCACATGCTTCAACAGGTCTATATAAGACAAACTCTTAAGATCAAGAGGTTCAGAAGTATTCTCAACATTGACAGAGAGCATCACAAGGAGCATCACTGAATTCCCTTGGGACCATCCACTCTGAAGCAAAGCATCCCAGACTGGCACTCCAGTTTGGAAGACAAGACAGCAACACTTACACACAATGTTTGAGAATCACTGCTGATGGCAAAAGATCAACAGGTGTGAATGCAAATGGAGTCATTCAACTTTGAGAAAAGTGAATGGATGCTGTGCACAAGATAAAGATCTGCCCTGTTTACTAAGCAGGAACAGAAGCAGTAGCTATGCACAGTATGACTGCCATCAGTGCCCAGGTTATTAACCTACATAGCTCATCAGGTGTACAGCCACCTGCCCTCAGCTTAGCTCTGCATGCCAGGTATCAGCAGCAGAGCCCAAGGGCTGCCATGCCCACACAGAGCATGGCTGGAGCACACGAATCCTGCAGCACTGCTGGCCCCACACCCTCCATCAGCTGCCAAGTCTTGAAGCCTGGCCATCAAGCAAATGCTTTGAAGTCTAAGAACTTCTACTTTCTAGCAGCCATCAAACAACAGTGGAAAATCTTTAACATGATATTTAGAAAACAACACCCTTTATTTTTAAAGCACTATAAGTGCTGTGAAAAATCTGTGTGCTTGCTATAGCACAGGCAAATAGACAGACCCACTATAAAGAAAACAATTTACCATTTTGATGTGGCACACTAGTGGTAGAAAGCATCATTTTATCTGCTTTTACTGCACTGACCTCTGAACCTCCGCATTGTAAGTTGACAAGCAGCTGTGTATTTAGACTCACATCGCCCTGCTATGTTCCTCAGTCTATTGGGCATGGCAAGTGTCATTCCTGGTGATTAGCACAGCCACCGCGAAGGTGGCTGCAGGGGAAGACCTTGTGCCTCCTGCCTGGGACAGGTGCACACCACTGCCCCATCCCACACGTCTCCTTTGGCCTCATCACCAGTGTTGTCATCACAGCAGACTGTGATCAGTAAGTGCAACATCATTCAGGAGACTCCCAGTAGCTTGAAGTTAGTATATTCATGGTGTCTGGCAAAGGTTTGTTTTCTTCCAGAAGTGTAGCAGAAAGAGTTCAAAGATAAGACAGTGGGGTCACCATACAAGATGCTACAGAAGGATTTTGTTGTTCTCAGAAAAATAAAATACCCTATTACATAAAACTAATTTGAAGTCTGCCACGGGCCTAGTCAAGTACTACTTTTGTACACAAAATGTAGAAGCCATAACATAGCAAAAAAAAAAAAAAATCATTAAGGTTTTGCTGAAACTTAAAAGCTAAATTAAAAGAATTTAATTTCTTTAAATAGGCCCTGTCTAACACTTGTCAGTCATGGGTGTATTTCAGTAACCCTGCAGGCTTAGGGGTCCACATGGAGGTCCTGAATACTGCCTGTTACTTGAGAAAGCAACATTAACATTCTGGCCCTGACCCAAGAAAGCACTTAAGCACGTGCTTAACTTTAAGCACGAGTGCTCCCACCCACATAAAAAGACTACTTAGTCACTGAAAATTAAGCATCTGCAGAAATACTTTACTGTATCAGCTTCTTTGCTGAGCATCTTACAGGATTATATCAAATCAAGTGACTCTCTGGAAAAAAAGTATCCCATAAACAGAAGTTGACTTCAAGCAGGGCTTCTGACTGCCAAGAGCTTCCTAAGCACATGTGGTACTCCCCTATGGAGGCCCATGTCCTCCCCAACTATCCTAACAGCTGCATCGCAGTGAGGAGCCTCTCCCAGGGCAACGAATGCTTGGAGCCACTGTTTCAGCCTTTGCTCTGTGGTTCTAAAAAAAATTCTGTGGAGGTTATTCACCCTTACCACAATCTTGCCTGCTTCACTGAAGGCTGGGATGTAAAAGCACCAAACTGACAAAAGGCATTACACTGCCAACACAAGGTGAGAGCAGCTTCCAGTTGACACAGAAAAGGTGTTAGGGTGAAGACAGCAATCTACTCCAGGTTGGTTGCATTGAATCAGGCCCTAAGAACCTTACATTATACACAGAAGGAGGTGGTGAGAGGGTAAGAGCTGCACAGAAATTAATGTACACAGGCAGAGAGTAAGTCAATAAAACACAATTCTAAGCAGGCAGTGGAGACTGTGTACTGTATGACACCTATGTTTATGGGATGTGATCAGAATTGCAAACACCAACTAAGGCTCAGGCTCCCACAGCAGAGTAACACTCACCAATTCATCCAACTACAAACAGAAAAGAGAAACTTTTCCCAGTGGTAAGAGTAGATACCCCTAAGAAAAGCCCATTTTCAAAAACCCTGAAGCCCTTTCACAATGAAGCTGACTGCCTCTTGCATGCTGGGTCTCTCTTCTTGAGAGGAAACCTGCATGTTGGAGGCAGGATCAGAATGACCAACTGGGAAACTGCAGGCTTAGTTTTGTGTTTCACAGAAAGTACTTGCATTAACACAACATTATTATGACTGCTAACAAAGCCTAAAACTGGTTTTAAAGTAACAGATTATTACTAATTACAAGCTATTACTGCCAGTTTGTTAGTGGCAGAAAGATTTGAGGGAAGCAAAAATGCAAGAGAGCAGTAGTTCGTGGTTTATACAGAAATACTAGTCTCACCAAGGCTGCTGGACCTGCCTTAGCAGCTCTGCTTTGAGATGCAGAATAAATCCCCCCTTTGCAATGCAGCTACACTGTGATGCCAACATCCTGAAGTCAGACCATTATGCAGTAGTCAGTCCACTTAAAGAAAAGCAAATGTTTCTATTTCTGCACCAAGTTGTGCAACAGCCTGCTCCTGAGCAGAGAATCTGAGTTACTTGCACTTAAATCTTAGGCTGGCCACCCACCATGAAGCACCTACCTGCTGCTCCACACCAAGGCACACCGTGCATGCAGGACACCAGCACAGGCACCTGTCAGCCCCTGTGATTTGTGACTCATCTGACAAGAATGGCTGGGGCCACTGTTTACACCCTGGTGTCACTTTTGGCTGTGTGTGTTCCAGCTGCTGTTGCAGGGAGCATTTTTCTTACTGATTCAGATCAAAGGCTGCACAAACACAAGAGTTTTACAAGTCAGTCAGCTGCGTGCTGTGATGAAGGTGAGTATGAGATGCTCCTTCAATATTTCTCTCACCATGCCCAATATTGACGTCAGCTTGTGCAAGGATGAAGATTGGGTAGGTAAGAACTACCAACCACAATTTTTGTACCAGAGGATCAATAGACTTTGAGACTTGTTAAGCACTTTTGAATGCACACACAGGACGAAGCCATAGTTCTTACACAGCCTTCTATAGTGGACTAAGTGTAAACCAGCTTTTTTTACTACCTAATCACACACTTCAAGACCTAGGTACCCAGCCTCCTGGCATGTGATGGAGGGTTCCACATGCTCCTGTAAAACAATCCTTCACGTATCTTAGCTACAACATTTTAAGATCAGAAGAATAACTAATGTTACACAAAGTTCCAGCGTGCAGGTCTTCATAAGCAAGACACAAGGTTGCATGAGGCATGGGGTACAGTCACTGACCAGGCTGAAGTGAACACAAGTCAAAGCTTCCTGAACCGTTACCTTGCTGGTGACTCGTAACTTCAAAGTTTTACGAGGAGTAAGACAACCATTTCCACATACACTATTTCAGTTTGAAAAGGACATAAACTCAGCTTATTTGTTTTAGTTCAATATGTATCTGGTAAAATGTATTTATTATCAAGAGATTTTCCTCCTCTTCTTCCTCCCACTTACCAGCTCTTGACTTTGTGCAGCCTCTCTATGCCATAGAGAAAGTGCATTGCTTGTGCTTTTGTAAGACTCTGCTTTAAAGTATGACATGTTTATATAAGAGGCATTGATGGCTAACACAGGCTTTGGCTCAGTAGGGCATTTGGGATGGTGTCACAGAGGAATGCTCTTCTCTGATTTATGAGCATGTTATAGTTATTCAGGTGGAGTGGCAAGACCTGGTAGTAAGCACCATCACACAGATCAAATGTGTTTTAAGTTCATAGATCAGGTTGAAGCACTGCCAATTGCCACAGCGTTATGCAGTGGAAACTCAGCTCTCTTGTTTTAAAAAGAAGGCAGTTTCTGAAGACACAGAGCTGTTCTCCATAAGACTTACTAACCAAAACCTTGAACTATTCTGATGAGCCCTATTCTGCAATTTGATGATGGCATATGTGAGAACTCAGAGACAGATGCTCAGGCTAGCCTAGAAGTGTGATTTATTACAGCATTCTTTTTGTAAGATGATTTGCTTGACTATTTCCAAGTATTTATTTAACTAAATTGAATAAAGTCCTTAAACACCCTTCCCTTTTAATCCACCTCTATGGAACAGAGGTACAAGCTAAAGAGATGTTCTTTAAAGGGATGTAACCCATACAGACAACAAGCTTGAAAGCACCACCTGCCTCCCTAGCAAGTTGCTTCCTTTCTGTACGAGTTATTTAACATCTTCATCTCTCAATGAAATAAGGTCCATGCATTTCCTCCATAGCATGAATAGCTTTGCAACTTGCTCACATCTGCAGTTTCCACCTTTAAGAGGTGCTCAGCTTTATTTTTTCCTTATGTTGGTAATATCAGAGAAAGGTTTAACAATTTGGCAACACAACCCTGTAAACCTGTTCTCATATAAAAGTCTACATTGAATTAAAACATCTCCTATGAAGTAAGAAAAGCACAAGTTCATAGTTTTGTAAGAAGCATGGCTGAAAACCAGAAAGAAGCTCTCCTCAGAAAGCTCATGCTAATACTGCTAGAGTTGGCTAACTGAAACCATTTAGGGTATCATCTGTTTCTAGGAGAAATTTATAATGACTTTACTCCTACAAATTGTGGGGACTCCCCTGCACCAAACAGCACCATGCTGATTATGCTGTGACAAGTGGAGGCTTCCCTAGATTGACTTGCAAAGAATTGAAATGAGAAGTCAGGTTTGAGTCCTTGCAATTGAAATCTTCTAAACACTCACCAACAAAATAGAAGATCAGAGGTTAATGAGCACAAGTCCTGTGTGGAGTTGCAGAACTTTTTGCTTGCAAAATACTGCAACAATTAATAAAAATCTGGAAATAACATGACCTGTTTTAAAGGAATTCAAGGCACTGTGAACTGCACAGGGAAAAAACAGCCTCTTCAAATAGTTCCGTTTATCTTTCCATTTTCCAAGTTCTACCACAGAACCACAGACCCAGACTCCTCTCTGTTCCCCTGCCCCAAAGTCTACTATGCTCTTTGTGTATTTTTTTTCCTAGCCTTTATTTGAAATTTCCCTTGCTCTAGCTTGGGCCTCTTACTTCTCATCTGTCTTGGTTTGGGAAGACAGGTATTAAATTCTTTCAATTTAAAGGCCTTCAGGCAAGAGATTTGGGAAAAGGAACAACAATTCTTTATTAAGAACACTAAGGAAGTAACCCAACCGTACACCCCAAACAACCAGTCAGAATATAAAGTGTCCTAGGGGTCCCGACAGAGCACAATAAAACCTGTCCCAATTTCAGTCTCTCCGGGATCGGCGACGGGGGGGCAGTGGTGAGAGTTTCTCAGCTTCTCGGCGGCGGCAGCTCCTCGGGGTGGGGGGGGCGGCAGCGGACAGTTCCAGCTGGGAATCCCAGGGTCCGGGCGGGCGGCAGAAAAACAGCTAGAACGATCCGGGAATCCCAGGGTCCGGGCGGGCGGCAGAAAAACAGCTAGAACGATCCGGGAATCCCAGGGTCCGGGCAGGAACAGGAAGATCAGCCGGCAGCAGGGAGCGAAAGAGACGAGACCGAAAAGCTCTCTGCCGAGAAGCTGAGACCCCCCTCCTTTTCTATAGTTCCAGTACGTGCAGCTTGGCACGGGGAGTTCAGTGTCCTGCCACTGCTGTGAAGTCTCTCACAATGGGCAGGAGATGGGGGTCTTCATGACTCGTTAAAGATACTTAAAGGAAAAAATATAATTCCTTTTCTCTGACTCTCGGTATGTGCCCAGCGGCACGGCCCTTCCCGCTTCCCTCCCTGCTTCCCGATACCAGGTAAATTTTTCACAATGGGAGGAGATGGGGTCATCAGGGGGGTACTTAACGATATTTAACCTCGCCTGGTTTTAACAATCAAGCCGGTACCGAGGCATTCACTCCCCCACCCTCCTGAAGTTACCAAAATAAAACCATACAGCTTCCCAATAACAGATGAAAATAGAATACAAACTTCTTGCTTCTATAACCCAGGACATCATCCTAGCCAAGTCCTCCCCTGTACTGGTCACTAGTGAGACTTCATTTTGAGTACTGGGAACAGTTCTGGGCTCCTCGGTTCAAGAAACAGATTGAGGTACTGGAGCAGGTCTAAAGGAGCAGTGAGGCTCAGGAAGGAACTGAAGGGCAAGTCTGATGAGGAGAGGCTGATGGAGCTGAGGGTGTTTAGTCTGGAGGAGACTCGGGGGTGGGGGGGGATGGACGACCTTATCACTCTCTGCAACTACTTGAAGAGACGTTGTAGTCAGGTGGGAGTCTGGCTCTTCTCCCAGGCAACTAACAACAGGATGAGAGAGCAGGGTCTGACACTTGTGCCGGAGGAGGGGTAGGTTGGATGTTAGGAAGAAATTTCTCACAGAAAGGGAGATCAGACATTGGAATGGACTGCCCAGGGAGGTGGTGGAGTAGCCATCCATGGAGGTGTTTAAGGAAAGTCTGGACATGACATTTAATGCCATGGTCTAGCTGACTGTGGTGTATGACTGTTAGGTCATACACTGGAGTTGATGACCTCAGAGGTCTTTTCCAGCCTCAATAATTCTGTGATTCTGTGACTGAAAACTGGTTGCTTAGGCAAACTGTAGAAGTGACCAGAGAAAATAAACTGTCTGTATAAATCACTGTGCATATTAGGCTACAAAACTGAAGACAACATGTACATGAACTACTCTGCCCTAGTGAGACCACACGTAGAACAGTGTTTCCAGTTCTGGGCTCCTCAGTTAAAGAGGGACAGAGACCTGATTGAGAGTCCAACAGAGGGCTATGAAGATGATTAATGGACTGGAGCACCTATCTTATAAGGGAAGACTAAGAGACATAGGGCTTTTGTCTGGTGAGAAGACTATAAGGGGATTTAATTACTGCATATAAGTATATGAGGGTTGGGTGTCAAGAAGAGACAAACTGTTTTCACTTGTGCCCTGTGACAGGACAAGGTGCAATGGGTGTAAGTTGGAGCACGGCAAGTTCCACCTCAAAAAACTGATTAAGGGTTACAGAGCACTGGAATGGGTTGCCCAGGGAGGTTGTGGAGTTTCCTTCTCTAGAGACCCATCTGGATGCATTCCTATATGACTGGTCCTGCTTGAGCAAGGGGTTTGGACTTGATGACCTCTAGAGACCCTTCCTACCCCTAATAATCTGTGTATCCGTACCTACAGTATTACATGGCTACTTCCATTTGCATAGGTGTGCAAAAGTAATGCTTTTTTTAAATGAAATTGTGTGCTCAAATGTGAGGTTCATGTGATAACACACTCATATTCACTTTTAGGAAGCACTGATAAATATTGAGATACTGGGGTTTTTTCTTTGCACGGAAAAGAACACAATAGTCTCTGTGGCACATTAGACAACAGTTACCATCTAAATGTCCTTGGGCCATCAGGCATTTCTTTCCTTAACAATCTCAGTGTATTATTCAGGTTACATGACACCAGCATTTTAAGAGATCTAAAAGCCAAATAACTTGGAGGGGCCTGGTGAGTCAGTTCCTCCCACAGGACTCACAACTGGTCTGTACGTGTTCCACTGACATTCCCCAGGGAGCATCTGATACAAGGTTAGGCTCTGCAAATCTGCCTTGGCAATCCCATTTTGGGTCTAGGCTGTGGGAAAGGGAATACATTTTTTTTTATCATCTACTGAAGTGCTTTTAGCTCCTTTCATATTTGTCAAAACAACAATACACTTAAGGAATAACCTAATTCTAGCTTAAACCTGTGCTTAGCTACAGACCGCTAAAATGCCTTTCTCCATTTGACATGCTACACTGATGAATTACACCTTTCTGTATCTGTTTCATTCCCTTATAGCGGATGAAATGCGAAGGTGTTAATAGCTAGACTCTAAGTGAGGTGGACAAACCTACAAATCGAGATGCATGATGAATACAATGCAGTCAAAACTAATTAACTGTTCTATATCCACAATCATTCTGCCATTACAGAGTCCTTTCCCCTTCTTCTCAAGGGCTTTTTTCCTTCACTTTACACCATTTCTGACTTTCCACTGATGGCTGAACCTCTAAGGATCTCTTATATGAACCTAGGCTTCTTCCTCAGGCCTACTGGCATAATTTCTCAGCATGTTTGTCTGAATTTCTTTATGTTTTATTCCAAAGTATGTGTTATGCTTAATTTAATCCTGAAGATCTGAATTGAACAAAAGACCTCACTGCCTTCTGGACAAGGCACCAGATGTTTGCTGCTTCTACTTCACTCTCCAAGACTTCTTCTGAAGTCAGCTGTGATGGGAACAAGGCACTGTAACTAACTTCTTTCACTGTCTCCTCTCCTGCTTCAGTACAGGGATCATCAGGTAGGGAGCAGACCTGAACCTTCCTCATGCCCCTCTACTTACTCAGCAGAGGTCCAGGGACACCCTGGGAGAGGTGCTTCACTAACTGGCAGCTGGCACTGCCTGTCTCCCAGCAGCAAGGCATTAATAAAATGCTATACAGTTCCAAGATGATATCAGTGGTATTAACCACTGTTACATCTGTATCAGCACTAACAAATGACTGTTTTTCTTTTTTCTCCTTAAAAAATACCTTTGAACTATTCCATAGTGTTAAAATCAACAGTGGCTACATAGATAAGCTCTTCTTTTCCCCAATTCTGAACTACGAATTATCAGTACAGACTGTGTCAAGAAACAGCTGAACTCTCATTCATAATTTATTACCAAGCTTTAATAAAAATGAACCAAAGCAAAGCCTTCACACCTCACAGCCTTGAGAGTAGCTTTTGGGAGGTACTAAGCATTTGTCACCTATCACAGAATTAGGTATAAGAGATTTAGAAGTTTTCTGGAACTGACAATGTATTATCTAATTACTCTGAACAGGTTTCGGGAGTGCAAAAGATAGGTGTATTTTCTCAGCTCTAACTAGTAACCAGAGAACAAGCAACTCTCATTAAATGGTGTACTTTTACAGCTTCCCACAACCTTGCAGCACCTAGGTGTGCACAGCTTCCCAGCTCAAAGCAAAATAAATGCCAACAATATAAGTAGACGTCATACAGTCTGTAGGGAGAGCTGGTATCATTCACTGCAGTGATGGAACAAGATACACACTTCCATTAATTAGACCACATCTATATTCTCAGATCACTAAAAGGAACATCCCTTTTGAATGTCACTGGGACAATAGGTCTTAAGGTGATTTGAGTCCTCGCTAACGCCTACTACAACATGGGTTTCCAAAACTGTCCTTTTCTTTCTTTGTTACAGATTAAGAAGGCCATATCTTTGCTGGTCATATGCCTTGTTATTTACTAGTAAACTCTTAAGATCCAAACTCAGGTTAAGTGCAACTCGATCTCCTACAATGCTTTAAGATGTCTACTTCATCATACAGAAATCTTTGGTTCTAGAAAATAGGATGAGGCCATCAAACAAATGTTTGCATGGCAAACTTGTCCTGCCCATCTCTGTATCTACACTCATGCATAACATTTTCCACATTTAATAGGTTCAGGGAGTAGATGAACAAGACCAGATAGACCAGGAATGCTTCAGACTGTACTATGCACTTATATCAACAACATGATGCAACTCTTTCTTCAACTTGGTTTCACTATTCTGGTGGGTTTTTTTAAAAAAATGCTTTACCTCTCCAAAAACTGCAAGAAATTAATATGATGTAGACTTCCAAAAATCTAAAGAGGATACAACAGATTTGCCACTTTGGGCTTCTGTGTGAAGTGCAGCTGGTCCCAATGGAATAAAGGCAAGGATAAAACCATCTTCTTCATGAATGACACAGTGGTGAGAATGATACAAGTCATGTGATGGAGTACCAGCTCACTACAAAGCTCCATCACAAGAAGTGTTTCAAGGTCAGCTGAGAGCACAGCACATGTACTGCAGTCCTATGGAAGTAGATCACTGGAGAAGGGCAGCAGTGTTTACTATTCTTCAGGTCTGTTGAAGACGTCCTGTGAAGTATATGCACCAGATTAAACCAGGTCTCAGAGACACCCTGTCACAGGCAGTGAACCAGCCAGCTGCACCTCAGTGAGAGGCAAATTTCCACCCCCATGGAAATCCTAGAACATAATCCCATGCCCTTTCCAAGTGGTCAGTGAGAGGCAAAATCTGTACAAATGTACAGTATCTTCTACCTTTGGCAGAGAAAAGGGGGGGAGTGGATTCCACAAATCTACCCCTCCCCTGATCACAGTAGTTAGTAGAAGCAGGGGGAAGAAGGGGTTTTCTGCAAAACCTGAGCCTTTGAGGCAACACAAGAGCAAGAGCTCAGTTTTACAACTCTTGGCCCAAACACAATTTACCATTTACAAACTAATCCTCCTCCGATCAAGAGCACAAGGCCTGCTAAAGCTCTCATGTCCACTTCTCTGATTCTTCATTGTCCACACTGACAGAGAGAAGCTGAAGACCTAACTGGTGTGTAATTCAATCTCTGTCCAGGCTGAGTCACAGTACAATGTTCTGCTTGTAGCACCACAGGTTAAGTCAGCCAGCTACTGTTATGCACAACAGCAGGTGTGAAGAATGTTGCTTGGTCTAATTGTTGGTTACAACTCTGTCAAGGTCCATTTCTGAGGTTATTTTCACTTACCACTTGAGTGTTTTATCTACTGGTAGCAAGTTAATTGTTGGTGCTGTGGTTAAAGGACACTTCCAGTATTTTTCACCCTAAATTGGGAATTCCTGCACAACATAACATGGGCCTCAGTTAAAGTAAAACCCCCTGTTCTTGAGATCCCCAAAACACAAAGGCCTGCTAAAAAGCTCTTTATTCCCTTACTATTAATCTAGCGATTATTAAGTTATAACTTATTAAACACGAAGTGCTTTACTCTGCTGTTCTTCATCAGACATGACATTAGACATTGGCACATACCTTTTGGGAATGGCTTAAATCCACAAAGCTCCTTGGTACCTCATTACATTTAAATCAGCAAGACAGATACTTCAACAAATTCTTACCCACATGTATAGTTAAAGATCACTGGAATACAACATAAAATGTGCTGCCACACTTAAATACAGACCTCATGTCACTTTGAGAAAAGCATTTGGTTTGTTTTATAGAAGTTTGGTACTCCAAAAAGATTAGAAAGTTGCACTTCTATTTGTCTTGAGGAAAACAGTGAAGGGAAGCTGAGGAAGAGAAGTACAGTGGATGAAGGTAAGGCAACACCTGCCCCTTCTCACCAGTGAAGCAGCAGGGGGGTGGTGTATCACTCAGCCGTGCTGCTGGGCAGATAAGGAGATAAGGGCAACTACTGTAGCTAAACCCACAGCAGCAAAAGTGAACTGCAATTTACTGGAATCGGCAAAAACACAGGGAAGGTAACACAGGGAAGCACACCAGAGGATGTCTACCCTTGCAGGGACATACATCTCACACCTGTAATAGCAATACATTCCTTTCCATGTAAAACAGTGACAAATCCAAGGGACATGAGCACAAAAATCCCCTACTTCTAAATGCATCGGTTTTCTTAACAGACTCAAGCACAGTTCCTGATGCTATTTGTCCAATTTCTTAACTTTTAGAAACAATACAAATAGGAGGAATACCTGATGGAAGAGCTACACAGAAATTGTATAATGTCTGTAACAACAGAAGTAGTTTTTCATCCAAAACAATGAACAATTGAAGTGGATAACCCAACCAATCCAATAAAAGGATAAAGGAAAATTTAAACAATTTTCCTACCAGAACATAGAAGATCTTAAACCAGTATACTGAGTTGTCTACAGTGTTCCTATGTAATTCTAAACAAGATTCACAGTTACTGATCTTGCCTAATCCTGTAAACGGATGATGTAGTTTGTTGCACTTTCAAGTCCTAAGAAGACAGTGAGGATATGAAGAAAGATGATCCAGCCACAGAATAATCGCTACAGAAAAGGCCTTATATTCATTATTCAAAATATGAATTGGACATCTGTATTTACAACATTTAACAAGTCTTGCTCATTGCTGAAGCCAAGCTGCTCATTTCACCCATACTCAACTACTGTTATCATTGATGGCCGATTTCCAAATGTGGCCAGACACCAGTTTATGTGGCAGGGGTCATGAGACATTCTTGCATCCTGAATCAAGATTCAGCAATGCCCTGTGCCAAGTCTTAGAAACATGCAGAGCATTTGCAACTGAGCACCTGCAGAAATCCCATTTCCTGACAAAGACAGGACTCCAAAAATGGTGGTTTTCTCCTGCTCTTAGGCCATGTTGTAGTGAAATATGGTCTGAATAATCCTTACAGCTACACATAGAAACATCCTTTTTCAGCATTTACCTCTCCATATGGAGGCTCTGGGAGAATCTGGTTGAGAAATCAACAAAGATACACAGATGGCTGATGGGATATGATGAAATACAAACAAGGTGGACAGGCAGGTTACCAGAGAAACTGAAAGGACTCTGGTAACTTTGGTGAATTCAGGAGAGGACAGGAGCCATAATACATTCAGTGTTAATGCTGACAGTGTCGTATGCAGGCACAGCCAAAGGGCGCACACTCATGGAATGGGAGGCCAGGAGGGTTGTCACTAGTAGCATGTAAATAATCAGAGCATGCAGGACTGCACAGAGACCTCTCCCAGGTAAGTGAGAACAGTCCAAGGGAAACAAGTTTAAGGAAAGCTGGAATGGACTTGGAAGGGGATAGCTGTGAGGCCAGCAACAGGAATGACTTTGAACAGCTTACACTGTAAGACTCCCTGCTCTGCAAGACACTCCTCCAGCACCTCCTGGCACTGATCTGGGTTGCTCTTACTCTAAACTGTCTTATTCTCTCTTTGAAGAAGTCTCCTCTTCTCAAACCCTTGCTAGAGGCTGCCACCTCCCAATCCTCCATGGCTCTGTATGCCCCCATGTTGTTTCCACACCCTCCAGTTCTCTGACACTGTTCTCTGTGGCTGCTTCATAACCTCAGACCATCTCTGCTTTTGTCTTCTTCCCCTGCTGTCAGCTTTGGCAGCCTAAACATGAAGCCCAAGCTAAATGCTGGGTATAAAAATCAGGTCTCTGTGGCACACTCCCTTTTCCTTCCTTCCTTCTGATCAGCTCTTAATCTGGGGACTTCAAGGAACCTACCCCCTCCTCTTGGCCATGCCAATGTACATTCAAACAGCTGCTAGGGCTGGATGAAGCACCTGCTCTGGGTGGCAGCAGCTGGAGTTCATTTTGGGTCCAAAGGGCCGAGGCCAAGCAAGCCGACTGCATGTGCATTAATCCGGCATCAGCACCAGCTCCACCAACAACAGGTGCCTTTTTGAAGAGGGAGGGGAAAAACTATTTGGGGAGGAATCGGAGCTTTATAGGTCATTATGGGCCAACTCCTACGCTGGTACATGCTCCATTAAAGCTTGTACTCAAAGTTATATGAATAATGCTCACATAGTATAAGATTTGGACCACTCTCAATGCTGCTTCTCTATCTTCTCAGTTTTCCTAAGGATTTTTTACCTCCTTTCTGCTCTGCACTTTAAAAAAAGGAACCTTCCTGCTTTGCTTCTGACCAAACACCTGGAAGCTACAAGCTACATATACCAGATTGGACATCTTCCTCCACAGAGATAACTTAATCTTATTGTTGCCTGATGAGATGTGTCCCTCAGTTCTGCCTGAGGCCTGGAATCCAGATCATGAGCATGCATCAACAGGAACAAGGGCCATTCCATTCTGGAACAAATCAAGTCAAACTCAATTCAGGTCCCTTAAGGGAAAAGACTTTCAGCACAGGTATCATAACAACTGCCACGCATTTGCTCAGGCCACCACTCCTTGCAGTGCAGTGCATTATTTCAGTGTGTGGCTGCTACAAAATGACATGGGAAGAGCACAAGAAAATCCTGTCAGAAGTAGCTAATGGTCAAACTGGCTCCAAGGAACATTTTCTTATTTGCTAGAAGTTGGTTTATGACCTGATGCACATGAATCTTTTTAAAGTTCCTCTGAGTGTATTACTGATAAATCATGTAATAATGAAACCCTCTATGCTTTTCAGTTTCTGAGTCCTGCTGTTCTGAGCTCTGAAGGTCAATTCTGCAAATCTGGTCTCCTTCCTTGCAGTTACTTTTATGTCTGTTTTTAAAGAACCTGGAAGCTGGATTTACAAAGTTTGCACTGCAGGGCCCTGTGAGAAGCACTCTTCTCACACAGCGTAAGTAAAATCAGACTTTCCTGCTTTCCCATTGATACAGAGGAAAACATGGCCTGGCTACAAGCTACTAACATGAACCAGCCGCAGCCTTCATAAATTTGCTCTCCAGAGTCTATTTTCCTGAACTGTACATATTTTAATTAATGAGTTTCCAAGATTCAGCTTTGTTTAGGTCACTTTCCCCTTGGGACCATGTCTCATCTGGATTATACTACAAAAAGAAGCAAAGCAGAGAAACAGATGAAGGAGCAGAGCTGCTGGTGAGGACAGCATAGGAAGAAAATGCGTTCTCTAATTTGTAATGTTACTGGCACCTCATCCACAAGTACATGGATGGAACTGTGAATCATACTGCTTTGGCTTGTACGTTTAAATAAGTCTCTAAGAATTTCCCTTGACAAACACTGCAGTATGAGCTCGACAAAGCCATTCCTCCACTGGTGAAGGGGCATTCATACAAGCTCAACCACAGTAAAAACGTATTCTCAGCTGTTGCAGACTCATAGATTCCCTTTGAGGTTTCAACCACAGTTCTAAAGTTGGCAAATATCTAAGCATGTGTAAACACCCAGAAGGCGATACTGCACACTTAGGCATTAGTTCTGTCCACATATATGCCTAAGGGATATATGGCATATCACCACTGCACACTTAATACTGAGCAATACAGATACCTACATGCAGTACATGCTGGTTTACAGCAAAAGCAGTCAACCACTGCTGGCATCTGACAGGCACAGAGCCCTTCCCAACCAACCCTCCAAGCCCTCTCAGTGGCTTGCTGTCACTAGGCACATTTCACCCAGGCCAGCTGCACAGGATTTATTCAACCAGTTTTGGAGTATCAAAGCAAACTTTTCTGTGCCTTTGCCCCAGGAAGGCACTTAGTATGCAGGGTTTAATCAGAGAACAAAATGTTCTGTAATTTGTAAATAGTAATGTCTAATATAGCAAATGGGACTTATGGGTTAAAAAAAACAAAAAGTAAAGCATTTTGCTACACTGCTGTGTGTAACGCCACTGTGTCCTAAAGACCAAAATATGTAACTTCCCAGGACTGTCAGTTAATGGTGTTGACTGCCTTAAGTGACAGGAAACAGACACAGCCTGAGTTACACCTCCGAATTCCCCTGAAATCACAATGCCCAATTTAGCATGTACTCTACAGATGGATTAAATTTGTTTTATCCATGCAAACTGGCACAAAATACTTTGCCACAAACAAACAGACTACAATCTAACACCTACTAGTGTAAGACCCTTATTGTAAAGAATTTTAATAAAGCCATTAGAATGGAATTAGGCAGAAAATGATAGAGAATCAGACACTTAAACTGTGAAAGATATATACGTCGCCTAAAACATGTTCTGAGCTGAAAACAGCAATAAAGGGTCATTTGTAAACAGAAGTAGCAGAGGGATTTCTTCACTGGAATTTAACATTGCCTTTAAGGTCTATGATGTTTGAATGGAATTATCCACTTCTGTATTGTCTGAATCACTACCACTGAATCTGTAGTAACAAAAAATTTAAACCAAATATTTAGCTGATGAACGTTCATATTAAAATTCAAATAAAGAACCTTTTAATATTTTTTCTCAAGCAGTTTCATTTAAAATGTTTAAAGGAATCTTGTTCTAACAAAAACTTTGAAAAGGTGTCATCATTATTTTTTTGGTGACTGAAACATTTAGAATTGTTTCCTCTCCACCTGTAAACTTTTTGCACACCTTCTAGCACATCCATGGCTTTACTTTCTGCTCTCTCCAGCCAAGCATTGTCCAAATAATTTAACTGGTTTGGAGTACCAGTTACTCAGAAGCAGTACCTGCACTTCAGAAGCAAACGCTCTGGGTACTAGTGACTACTGATGATAGTGACCAGTAGCATACAGCAGCAAGACAATAAATGATTTCTGGATCTTCACCCCTTCCTGTACTTCTGCTAGCTCAAATATTCTGAATGTGTACAGAGTGCTCATGCTCACTCCAGAATGCATCTCCTGAAGTTCACATTGCCTGGAAGGCATCACCTGTAGCTACTGAATTCAGAGGGCACAGGCTGTAGAAAAAAAAGGCACTGCCTTTTCCAACATGTCAAGTCTTATTTCCTCATTTGCCCAGAAGTTACCCACAGCTGTGAAATGGAAGGTAGGCAACATGTACAAATTAAGTTAGACTGTTTGGCAGTTTGGGATTGCACAACCCTCTTATGCAACATATTGCCTGGGGTGTGTCATGTTTTCAAAAATTCCACAGAATGCCCTTACATTTGCTTCAGGGCTGAGACCCGGTGGTTTCAACCTGCAGTAAGTGACTGGGCCTATGGTATACCAACGATAAGCCTTGAGTGTACTGGCCTATGGCTTTTAGAAATGTGGCTTGAAACTACAACAGCAAATCTCCAAGGCAGATGAACCTTGTCAGTTTATTCTTACTCCCAAGCCCTGCCTCTTAAAAAAAAAAAACAAACAAATGGGTACTATCAGCCACTTGAAATTAATAGTCCACTTACAGCTTAACTGGATTTACATGAGAAGAAATGGAGACTGAAGGACTGATACTGCTGCCAGGGCTGAAGCTTACTCAGCATGGTTTCCAGCTCTCTGCAGTCAACAGGCAGAGGCAGGGAAGATGGACAGGCTGTAAGGCTCTGGTCTCCTCACTGCCGCTGCCCAAGCCAAACAGCAGCTTCCTGAGCACAGGCAGTGGTCAGGCCCATAAAGACACACATGAGCTGAGATACCTAGTCAGCACACACAACTATGCTGTAAATACAAGGAGTCAGGGCAGATGAATTGCGCTGCACTACAAATACTACAGTCTTCACTGCAAAGAGTGATCCATGCTTAAGAGAAAACAGTGATACACAGCTTCTAGACACAAGTCAGCAGCAGCCACAAGAGAGCTGTACCTGTGCACTACCAAGTCTGTGCACATGCATACTGCCATACACACTCAGACACAGCCATATGTGGCTTGACTTAACGTGCAATAAGGCAGCATTTGAACACTGCAGAGAAGAGCATGAATTAGGAATTCCTTCTATACCTGTTCCATGACACAAGGTTAAGATCTGATTTGCTTGTAATTCAGAAACTCTTATGAGCTTCTGTGTTTGTTTGAGACATGGCAGAGGCATGCCCATGGGCTGGAGGCACATGCAGTCTGAAGAACAGATCTCCCTCAGCAAACTTTCGAAGACCTCTGTATACATCACAGTGGTTTGTATTATCCAGTGTTCTGAAACTTCCTCAAGGAAGAACTTCATTGCAAATGAAGACAGACAAATGAGACAACTTTTTTGTATCCTCGCCACTCAGACCCGTGTCAAAGAAGCCCAATGGAACTGAACTGCCTGAGATGGAAGTTACATTAGAGGTGCCAAGTGTCACGTTTACTAGGCTAATGCTAAGTGGGAATGAAGGCAAAAAACACTTGGCTGTTTCCATGACAAGTGAAGAAACATCCTCTAACATTGAATCACAGAATCACAGAATAATCTTGGTTTGAAAGGACCTACTAGCAATGCGTCCAAGCATACCCACACTCACAAATACCTAAATACCTGATTGATGGAAAAACACAAAATAATCCCCTCCATGCCTGCCACTATAGCAGGTCACGAAGCACCATGTCTACACATTTCTTAAACACCTCTAAAGGTGGTAACTTAACCACCTCCCTGAGAAGGTTGTTCCAGTGACTCACCACTCTTTCTGTAAAGAATTTCTTCATAATGTCTAATCTAAACCTCCCCTGCCTCAACTTCACACCATTTTCCCTGGTTCTGTCATTAGTTACCAAGGAGAAGAGTTGGTTGAGCAAGATCTCCCTCTCATAAACCCATGCTGCTGGCCCTGATCCCTTGGCTGCCCTGAAATTACCGTGAGAGCTCCTTCAAGATGATCCTCTCCATAATCATCTCAACTGGCTTTAAATGCTGCAGTAATGGATGTGAAAATCTTTGACTCACTAAAAAAGAAAAGCAATGGAAAAATAAGGAGTATCTGAGGTGAACACCAAAAAAGGCACTTCAGAAATTACTTCCACAATCAAAATTGATCCAAGTATTTTACAAACAGGATACTTCAATGTAATAAACTGAATACATAAAACATAAAAAATATGTGTAGATACATCACTGCAGAGTAATTTTTGGTACCTATACACCCAAAACATAGGCTCCTGTCTTCTCTCTTTGATACCAACATCAAGACTGACTTCAAAGGGTCTAAGCCACAACTTTTATTTCTGGGAAATCCTTCTATGTTATCACTAAACCATGCAAATTTCACAGCACTGCAAACAACCTGACCTTTCAAAAAAAAGCATTTTCTACAATGTCCCACTCATAGCCCAGTCACAGTGCTACTGTCATCCTAGGGCCATCTCATGTTTTGCTAATGATTACTTTTAGCCTGAGACAGTTTAAAAAAAGTTATTTTTCTATCCTTGCTTAAGTGGTCATCTCCCAAATTTCTGGGTGCCGTTTTAAATTTCTGAATCATACATTGCAAAAAGGCAACAAAACACCTGTGAAGTCATACTTTTTCTGCATGGAAAAGGGAAATAAAAAAGAGTGGTATCAGATACTGTAGTGAAATGAAGCACGGGTTAAGTGACTTTGATACAATTCAATACACTGTGAATCCACAGGTGTTCATATGAACCATTCTCCATATCCTGCTGTAAAGCTCAGGTTTCACTTATGAAACAAAACGATGAATGAAGAAGGTTAATTCACAGGCATACATATCATATATGTATTTATTTACTTTTCCCCACGTAGCCCTCTGTATTTATTGTCTGTATTGATGGACACTGAATGATCATATAAGAAAAAGGTTTGACAACATCAGATACAGCATTTGCAAAGCTCATGGCAAATGTGGCACAGCTGGAATGAAGCTAAGAGGTGGTAACTGGACAGAAGCAACAGCTACAGCTCTTGCTCCCTGTGTGTAAAGAACACAGTATTGACTACAGAGTACAATGTGGATTAAGGAGCCTAGCTTTAAATGAGAGAATCAAGGTAGAAAATAGACAACACGAAACGTAGAATGAACATTTGCAAAACAGTCTCAGCAGAAAGGATGTTTCCAGATTGTTGCTGAAGTCCTCTGACACTAACAGTCCTCTGTTGCACTCTGCCAGGGAATAAAAAGCAGGGGGATGCGGTTAGTGTGTGTGTGTGTGTGCATGTGAAAGAAATCTTGCTTTGCTTGGAACTCCCACTGCAGCTCTGTAAACCACACTGTGGTTGACAGCTCACACCTTCCACACATTTTCAATGTTTTTCAAGATGAATTGTGCCAAATCATGCTAAATCATAAAAACAAAGAAAGACATCTTTCATTAAGGTGTGTGCCTAACATTGCACATTTAAACCATGCTAGCAGTGGGGAAAAAGGGGATCCATCCTGGCACTAACCCTATTTACAGATGTCACCAATCCTTTCTGCAGTAACTTGCACATGTGTTTGCTCTTACTTTCTCTTGGTCAAGTACACCCAAGTGTCCAACCCTCTCTACCCCAACATCAGTTAAGTGAGGAAACCTGGAAAGTACCTACATGTTTCAGGATTCCCTACTTGGGAATAAGGATAAATCACTTCTTGTACCAAAGTCACACAGATATTGTTATGTCAAGCGGGTAAGCACTCTTCTGAAGTGTACAGTTCAACAGAGAGATGTAAAAATTTCCCTTCAGTTTGGGGCAGGTGGAGAGAAAAGCAGTATATCTTCAGAGCAACCCAAGGTGAGAGCAGGCTGCTGAAATGCCACGCCATGCCAAAACATAACTAAGAAACTGAATCAAGCACTTGCTCTCCAGCATAGGGCATTCTTGAAATCCAAGACTTAAAATCTCAAATTCCTGAAACATATTATTGTTTCCTCAGTCCAGACACAGCCAACATGTGACACCGCATTATCCCACATAGCAAGAATCCCTTTGTTACTTTGTAATGGAATTTTTCCATAATAAATATTATTACAGTACAAATTACATACATTTCCTTTAGTTCTCTGAAGCACAAAGCAAAATTAATTGAACAGTGTCCTCATAAAAAGAGGGGTTAAAGAACGTACAGACATTCAGGAAATTTAGAGTAGGTTTTCAGATTAGTGGCATCATAGTTAGTCTTGAGAAATGCCTTTGAGTCTTAGGTATCCATCACAGCAATGGGATAACTTAATATTGACTTCTGAGGGCCCAGAACTCCACTAACACAGATGTAAGCATCTTTGAGCTAATATGCTAAGAAATTATCACCATGAATGCCCACCTAACAAAACACAACAAAACACTACCTAACTTCTTTTCTGTTGTGACATCACACTCCAGGCTATTTGGATTGTCTACAGAAAGGAGGTCACCAATTACTGTTTAGATTGGGATGTAAACACAAGCACACTCGGACACACACTTGGTCTTCCTATTCTGAGGCAGTCAAACAATTATTCTGGAATAATAAACCGCTATAAGCTATAGTGCTGGCTAATGAATTAAGGGAGCTAAATGGTAACTGTTGGAAGAAATCTTCTCAGAAGTCCCTAACACTCTAGTGAAAAGAGAACTCTTGCCAAGAACTTCAGAACAAGTTCATGTATGGTTGAACTATTTTGTCAATGAATATATTAGAGCTTATGAATTTAGGTTCTTACTTTGGTGATGTGTAAATATTACAGGTATACTTGGTTCATAAGCACTTTTACTCAAATGCTTATCATGCAATGCTTAAACATAGTTTTTAGAAGTTAAATTTAGCACACACTTTATTTGCTGAAAATTCTAATTTAGCTGAACTACGTCATGAAGAATGAGAATAAAAAAAATTGGTCAATTACTGCAAAATAGAAGTGCTTTAGATCATGAGATGGAGACACTCAACCAGAAGTGCCCATGTTTCCCACGAGCAATTTTATCACTCCTATATGACTGCTCTAATGATGTGTGCTCTGCTCTAGGTAGTCAGATCCAATAACAATTAAATCGTGTAATGGAATAACTATTTTGCCTGTAGCATCCTGGGTTTGTCAGGGAGTGGGGTGATTTGCTAGAATTCCTCACGTAACAGCACGTAACACTAAACTTACTGAACAGAAAATTATCCATTTCTAAGGGAGTTGAGATTTAGCATAGTTCCACTCCACTGGCTTGGACCTACTAAAGGCAAATAAATGCTTAAGCAACAACATGCAAACCTCTATCCCTAAGGTAAAAGGTTGAAAATGTCAAGACACCTGTATTTTTTAACTGTTGTGCAAATGAAGGATTGTTAGCTACTGAAATACTAAAGATGGTTTAATCTGCCTGGATAGGGCCAGTCTGATGTAAATTTCTTCAGACCCAAATCTGGAAAGATTAAGGATTTATCCTGATTAGACACACGGTATGGTCCTGAGCTTTATCACACACCGTGCGTCTGACCGCACACTACTACCTGCTGCTCTGGCCTTCCCTCTGCCACTCTGGGGCTCTCCAGGTTTTCCTGAGTGGGCGCCCCTGGCAGCTGCACCTCACCTGAACCGCACAAGTGCCGACTCGGAACAGGCACCCGGCACCTCCCACGGGCACCTGCCCAACCATGAAGTGGTGACGCCCGCTCGGCCCCCCCGTAAATTCCAGAGCCACGGCAAGGGCGGGCAGCTCTATGCGGCTTCCGGGAGCAGGGCGGGCCTGGCCCAGGTGCCCGTGCTATAAGAGGTGGCGTGGCGTGGCGTGGCGGGGCGCAGTGGGGTGGCTCCATGGCAGTACCGGCCTTGTCAGAACCGCGCTCCAAGCGGCCCCGGGTGCCGCTGCCCGCCTGCTCCGCGCATCGGCCGCTTCCCGGCAGCCGCGTGCGGCTCAGCTTCCCGCCCGCCGTGGAGGAGGGGCTGTGTGGCCTCACCAGTGCCCTGCTGGAGCTTGCCTACCGCCTCCAAGCGCTGGTAAGCAGCGGGGCCGGTTTGGACTGGGGCACGGGGAGATGCGCACGTGACACCCAGAGTCGGGCCCCTGGCAAGTGACAGACACTGGGAGTGTTGGGTGGCTGTTTCCCAAGCTGTGTGTATCAGACTGTCCCTCGTTATGGGGCGAAGTACCGGTTTGTGAGTGCTTCTGTCGTCTTTGGGGATTTTGTTCCGTAGGCAGGAATGTTGCAAGTGAATTTTAAAATGTTATCTCCGATTCTGTACCACATGCTGGTCAAAATTGTGCCTGCCTGTCAGTCAAGCGTTAAGGTAGTTTATAGCTTAATGAAGCCATTTAAATTACAAAAGGGCCGGTGCCCACTGAGAAGCAGCACGGTCCTTTCAGTGGATCCCCAAGATCCTTTGATCTAGATTGGTGTCAAGCATTGTTCCAGTGAAAATCTAAGTGACAGTAAAACTTCTACGTATTTAGCATGCAGACTAAAATAATCCTAATTTAAAATAATCCTAGTGACTGACAGATGGGCAGGATGGAGAAAGCTCAGTTAGAAACTGATTTACCTGAACAGTCCAGCAGGTGTGGAAACTTGTGCTTTGCTTGTTGTCACACAGCACTCTTGTACTGAGGAACTTATTATAGAACACTGAATCCTGACACTTCTGTCAACCCAAAGATGAGTGAATCACTTCAGGAAAAGGATTATGCAAATACTGTAATTAAAGTTCTCAATACAACACTGCAGTGTATACTTTCTCTTGAATAGTTTACCGTCCCACGTGTATGTGTCATGGGTTTTGGGTATCCTAGGTGGCCGTAAAAATATAAGAGAAAAAGTCAACTCGTATTGTCTGTATAGTACTTTTCTGCAATTTTCTAAACAGAGCAACACAGACAAAACACAAGTGTTTAAGCAAGGAGGACAACAAGAAACAGAAAAAATTATGAAATGCACATACTTGTTCCTTACTCCTTCCTAGGCAGGCTACAAGCCTGATATGCATACTCCAGTTCAGAACCTGTTCAGCAGATAAAAGCTGTGCTGTACAACGTGTACATGTGTAGAGAACCAGCGGATCAAGACACTGTAGCTCCTTAGAGTGAGTTTTTGGCATATTCACAGCTGCTGCCTCATTCTCCTTAGCACTGAACTGTGCAGAGCCAGTGCTAAAACTGGCTAAAGCTGGTGGTTCTCTTTCACTACCTGTCTCTAATATGCTGTCTTTATGGCACAGCAACACCATGGATAACATTCTTCTGATGCAAGATCTGACATTATATTGCAGCAGTGGAGGTTGTTACTCCCCTGTGCAGAACAGAACAAGGTCTGCAGTGCATTTAGGGTTACAATGCCTCTGAAGTATTCCTGGGCATGAGCTACATACAACATTAAAGGTGTACACAGTACAGTTTGGTAGCTGTCTTTATTTTGAAATAACAATATCCATAATTAAGCTGATAAATGGATGCAAAGTTGAGCCTGTTCTCTTTCTGGTATCTGCCTCATTTTATTCATGCCTTTGAAAGCAAATTAGTCACTGGAATGCTGACCCGAAGGGATAAACCTTATGTTTCCTCTGCTGGGATAGTCTTTAAAGAACAAAAAAAGCAAAAAACTCCAATAAAGCACACTAACTCCTCATAAATAAAATTTTCCAAGGATCTCCAACTATTAGAGAGAGAACACCAGTACTGCAGTCACCTTGTCCAGTATTAAAGCACAGAATGACTTCTACTAGAAGTACAGAGATTTTTTTTCAGTTAAGATTGTAACTACTTACCTTATCTATTGCAGAAACTTGGGTTAAGGTCTTGAGACTGGTTGTGCTGGCAGAAAAGCTTCCACTGGAAGGGTCTCCCAAGTTCTGACAAACCATCCTTTTCTGCACGCGAGTCCCACCTCCAGCAAATCCTGATGCTTATGTTTTGTGTGCATAGGGTGAATATTTTGATCAGTCGCACGTTGCTCTACCAAATGTTTCAAAGTTCTTCTTACATCAAGCTCTGGAAGAAAGAAAATCTGCAGAGGCTTTGATGAAGTACCAACAAGAAAGAGGAGGCCATTACTGTTCCAAAATCATTCAGGTGAGTAGTAGACAACAAGCTTTCAAGCAGTTGTAACCCACAGTAACCAACCTCTTGCATTACATTGTTGGCATTTAATACACTATTAGATTTCCAGATGTAATTTCCCTGTCATGTTGATGCATATGATTTTGTTCTTGATCAGGATGCCTAAAAACCTAGATGCATGGCCCTAAATCTAGGGGGGTTCTTTCTAGCTCAAAAGAATATAACCAATGGTCTCTTTTCACTCAGTTGGAAGCTGCTGTTTCCAGTGTGCTATAATGGATTATGAAGCTACTTAAACAGTGCTGAAACAGCCCACTTGCCTCCTTCACACTGAAATTAAAGAGAGTCCTTGAAGCCATTAATACCTAAGAAGGTTAGTAAGGAAGGAGGTAGAAGGAACATCCAGCTTGCGGTAGTAGTTGATCTTTTGGAACACAGCCCAAGATAGTGTTTGAACTAGAGATCCTACTCAGGCTTTAACAGCTACTGTAACTGTTATCAGGACAAACACCTTTTCTATCAAATCAGCATTATGTAAATAGCTAATACAGAATGCTTCTTTCTTTAGTCTATCATAACAGTTGTTAAGCTGTAGAAAGAAGAATAAAAAGGTCATCTTGAAAAACTTCCTAAACAGTCCATATAGTGGCCTTGCAGTATAAAAGAAAAACTGTGAAGCAGCCCCTAATCAGGGATTGTAATGACAAGACAAGGGGTAATGGTTTTAAGTTGAAAGGACGGTAGTTTTAAATTAGATTGGATCTGGAATTGGACGCCCAGAGAAACTATGGATGGCACATCCCTGGTAAGACCAAGCTGGACCAGTTTTTCAGCAACCTGATCTAGTGAAAGGTGTCCCTGCCCACAGCATGATATTTATTAAAGACCTTTCTAACCCAAACTGTTCTGTGATAGGGTTTCCTGGACAACTTCACTGTTCCCTACAACTACCTGAAGTGTGGTTGAATTGAAGCAGGAGTTGGCCTCTTCTCCCTAGTGACTTGCAATATGGCAAGAGGAAATGGTGTCAAGTTGTGCAAGGGAAGGTCAGATTGGATATTAAGAAAAATTTCTTCACAGAAGGAGTAGTTAGGCATTGGAACAGACTGTCCACAGAGGTGGTGGAGGCATCATTCCTGGAGGCATTCAAAAAGCATGTAGACATGGTGTTTTGGGAGATGGTTTAATGGTTAGGAGTTGTAGGGCAGACAGCTGGACTTGATCTTGAAGGTCTTCTCCAACCACTATGATTCTATGATTCTAATGCTCCTCAGGCATATCTGCATCTAAGTCTCTGTTCCTTGAAAAAGTGTTTGGATACTGCCACTTCCATGTTTACAGTCATCCAACTCTGCAAAAAAATCCCAGCAGGTGTTCTGAACCATGTGGAGTTGCAAAATCCCAGCACATCTCATTTAGAGGGCCAGGTAAGTAGCAGGAAATCAATGAATATAGTAAGATGAGTTGTTGTTCTGAATAAATGTAAATTCTGTCTTTGTTTTTAGAAACCAAACTGTGAGTATTCAGTCGGTCTGATGAAAGCCTTGGAAGTAGCAATGGTGCAGTGGAAAACTATGATTCGGTATTTTGAAGAGCTTTATGCCCTGAGTATTGAAAATGCAGACCCTCATAGTGCAAGCACTATCAAGAAACAATTTATCCGGCCCAAAATCCAGAAGATCAAGCTGATGGGTGATCTGCTGACCAATGCTCGCAGACTTGACTGCTCCCAAGATGGCAGAAATAGTCTTGGGGATTACTTTATGGACCGGTTGCAAAAGGAGTTCAGAATAGGCATTGATCCAGAAGCTAGTCAGCACTGCAGTCCCTGCCCACCTCTCCAGCAGCGTACCGGAGTGGCAGAGGGTCTGAAGCGACCCCTGAGAGAATCTTCCCATCACAGAAACAGCATAGGGCCAATATATGCAACCATACAGTGCACCACTATGCTGCCACAGGTGGGACAGGAGCAAAAGTGAAGCAAGGTAGGGAGGGCCTTTAGTGCTGTGGCAGCAACAGGGCAACTCCTAAGGCAGACCTGTACAAAGAGTGGACTTGAGACCAGAAGTCAGGAGATTTTGATGCTGTATTGCTTCTCCTGCTATACACAGTCCCCTCAGCCTCTCTTGAGTCACAGCTCAAGGTCTAGCCCATACCATTGCTTTGTTTAAATGGTTGCAAGGTTAGTAATTAACTAGATTTTAAGTGTTAGTCACACTTTAATCTATGCAATTCTTTACAAATTTTTAGGCCTCTCATATCTTAAATGAATAAAAAGATTAGTTGATGCAAATTATTAAACAGCATTTGTAACATTCATTTTTAAAAATGCAACTTTAGTACAAGTAAATTTCTATGGTTGAAAATCTCAAGATCTATTTTCTATTAAGTATCTTATATTTCTAACAGTATACTTATTAACATAAACAAGTTTTTTAAAAGTTTATTATGTTTAAAACTAAGTTTTCTTATTTCTATCATAGTAGCAATTTAAGCAGTCTGACTTATTACTTAGCTGTTTCTAGTGGTATACTTCTCTCAGATGAAGGATGCAAATATTAAAACAGGAGGAATAAGACAGTGTGCTGGTTTTCTCTACAGTTATTTGCCTAGTTGTGTCCTGTCCTCATCAGAAGACAGGTGAGAGATATATTAGGGGTTCTCATAAGATGTGATCTTTACAGGTTCTAGTGTGTATTTTGAAACTGTCACTGAAAATACTAGCTCTAGGTCACTGTCCAGACTTAACCAAGGATGGTTGCTTTAAATTACCATACAAACCTGTATTTCAGCTAGCTAATTATATTACTATGGTACTACTCAGATTCTTCCTACTTCCTATCTCAGACCTCTAGTAGAGGAATAAGATCCCAGTGAAAATGCAGCACACTTAACTAGAATTGCATCACAGAGTGGCCACTCATTAGTTTTGCATTTCAATTAAGGTAATGCTCAGTTAGGGGGACTACTAGCACCACCTAGGTACCTAAGGCCTTTACTTTAGACAGTGTGGTTACAAAGGTGTCCAAATTCCTTCCATTCATCCACTTCAGGAGTGCCTCTCTGTACACTGGCTCCCAAAGCCTCATAAGAACAACTGGCTAGATCAGCTGCCTGCAGTGAGAGGGTTCTGTCATTGTATACATCTTTCATGCAACTGGGGCTTGCCTCATGGAAAGACTGTCTCAGTTTTCTGTAATGTTGTAAGCAATACTCCTACTATGCTTGAAAATAAATTTAGTTCAATATTAGAAGCAGTGCTTTGTGTCACCATTGTATTCTTTTGTGTACCACACAGGCCTGCTGTAGTTTTCTGTTAGAGATTTCACATGTATATGAAACTGCAGCGGTTCTTCTCTACTACTAAGAAAGTATGAAAACATGCCAGAAACACTACACAATTAATTGTTTTCAGTTAACTCTTTTATACACAACTGCAGTCAAGTAGCTAAACTGCCTTAGCCTACCTGCTTTCTGCTGCAACAGTTACAACACAGATGTTTTTCCAAGCTTTCTGTTAATAAGATTTAACCTTGTGGAGGGTCACTTTAAAAGAACCCTGTATTCCTTTGTAAATTATACAGTACTGTGCCACAAGAATGACTTACAGCAATGTGCTGGACTAGCATTGAGATGGCTGCTCTCTAATACAGCAGTAGTTTGAAAGATATTTCCATCTGGGCTAGATTCCATCACCCCTCCTCATGCTGAGCATACCTTATTCAACAATTAGTTCCACTGACAGCAACTCAGCATGAGTAACAGCAATGGAATCCATTCCTCAGTATTAAAATACAGCTCACTAAGTATGGACAGAGCAAAGATACTAATTGAATGGTAAACTAGTGCCACATAAAACCTGCTCAGCACTTAAAACTGTCTGAATCCCAATGTAATAAAAGAGCCCAACATGTAAATTCTCAAAGCAAGACTTACCTATTTCCTGTTCTTTTTCCCTGAAGCACTGCCATAGCTGTTTCTCAGAAACTCTTCTCATTTTTCTGGTCAACTGTATCCAAACATTTGCAGATCTAGGTTTTTCTTCCTTTTCCAAAACACTTTCTGGGCCTTCTGCCTGAAGTGACAGTTCTGTCCATTTTACATAAACTCGCAATCAGCTGCTTTCCTAGTCTATGAAAAAGGAAATATGTATTTATCAGTCAGCTATTCCTGTCCACATGCTGCTTCTGCTGAAGGGGCATACATGATCGTGAGTATGATTCTCAAACTTCGGTAACAATACCTGTCAATTGTATATAGGACGAGTCTGTCCATGCTTCTCAACACAGCAAGTGCAATCTGCCTCTGTCTTCCCAGATTCCTTTCCAATCATACCCTGAAAAAAATATGAAGGATGAACATGTAACAGGTAGATAGCAAACAACACAGAAATTTTACAAATCTTTGATGAATGCTTGTTCGTGCACATGCTCTGTACTTCAAAAGCAATGCCTAAACAATCGAAGCACACAATCTGGGGCAGCTCAGAATGGCTATAGCCCTCTGGGGCACCAGTACACTAAATACAGCACCCAAACTGGAAACTTAGTCTTTACTGAAAGGGAACAGAGGGTTCCAGTGAGGTACTAATGAAGCCAAAAGCACTACCTGGTTGCAGAAAAAGTGCCCTTACTCCTGTCTACTCTCAGAAAGGAATTTACTTCAAGTTTCTAGACAGAGGACATCCCTTCTACTATCACCACACAACATTAAGACGACCACCTGAGGAACTGTTACTTGCAATGACATTTTTTCAGACACTGCTGTACAAGTCAGCATCCAACCTTGGAAATAATACCAGAAACTAAGTGTTAGATCTGGTGGCAGCAGCAGGGAAGGAGTCCTCAATGGCATGTCCACTGGAAGATGATTTCAAACAGAATTCATTATCTGGTCCCAGCCTTCTCCTGATCTTCACTTCAATGAAATCATGCACTTAAAGTTCATGAGCAGTTAGTAGCAGTCTTATACTTCTGGGAGGTGTCCTGATATCAAAGCCCAGACTGCTGAGGCTCCAGAGGAAGTCAAGGCAAGAGAGGAGCCTGCTTTGGTTGATGAGGACTGGGTTAGGGATAAGCTGAGCAAACTGGCTGTACATAAATCCATGGACCTGATGGGACACACTCACGTGTGCTAAGGGAGATGGCAGAAGTCATTACTAGCTCGTTCTTTATCATCTTTTCTAAGTCATGGGGATCAGGAGAGGTGCCTAGGGACTGGAGATCAGCAAATGTCACTCCAATCTTCAGAAAGGGTAAGAAGGAGGACCCAGGTAACTACAGGGAAGGTGATGGAACAATTTGTTCTGAATGCTGTCTCTAGGCACATCAGGGACAAGAGGGTCATTAGGGACAGTCAGTATGGCTTCACCAAGGGGAAGTCATGCTTGACCAACCTGATAGCCTTTGATGAGGGTGTGACTGGGTGGATATATGATGGCAGAGCAGTAGATGTAGTCTGTCTTGACTTCAGTAAGGCATTTGACACAGACTCACATAGCATCCTCGCAGTCAAACTGAGGCAGCGTGGACTGGATGACTGGGTAGTGAGGTGGATGGTGAACTGGCTGCAGGATAGAAGCTAAAGTGTGGTGGTCAATGGGACAGAGTCTAGTTGAAAGCCTGTATCTTGTGGAGTCCCCCAAGGATTGTTACTGGGACCAGTCCTCTTCAATCTATTCATTAATGACTTGCATGAGGGATTAGGGTGCACTATCAGCAAGTTTGCTGATGACACAAAGCTGGGTGGTGTCACTGACATCTCAACAGACTGTGCTGCCAGTCAGTGAGACCTGGACAGGCTAGAGAACTGGGCAGAGAGAAACTGAATGAGGTACAGCATGGGTAAGTGTAGAGTCTTGCATCTGGACAAGAACAACCCCAGGTACCAGTGTAGGTTGGGGACTGACCTGTTGGAGAGCAGTGTAGGCAAAAGGGACCTGGGGGTCCTAATGGACAGCAGGATGACTACGAGCCAGCAATGTGCTCTTGTGGCCAAGAAGGCCAACAGCATCCAGGGGGAGATCAGAAGTGGGGTGGTTAGCAGACTGAGAGACGTTCTCTTCTCCCCGCTCTACTCTGCACTAGTGAGACCACATCTGCAGTATTGTGTCCAGTTCTGGGACCCTCAGTTTAAGAAGGACACAGAGCTGCTGGAGGGTGTCCAGCGACGAGCAATTAAGATGATGAAGGAAGAAGAACACCTCCCTTATGAGGAAAGGCTGAGGGAGCTGGGTCTCTTGAACTTAGAGGAGGCTGAGGGGGGACCTCATTCATGCCTATAAATATGTGAGGGGTGGGTGTCATGAGGATGTAGCCAGGCTTTTCTCAAGGTCATCTAGTGATAGGACAAGCGGCAATGGGTGCAAGCTGGAACATAGGAGGTTCCATATAAATATCAGAAGGAACTTCTTCCCAGTGAGAGTGATGGAGCATTGGAACAGGCTGCCCAGGGGGGTTATAGAGTCTCCTTCTCTGAAGACGTTCAAGACCCGCCTGGACATGTTCCTGTGGGACTTGGTCTAGGTGATCCTGCTGTGGCAGAGGGATTGGTCCCTGGTAGAATGGAGATCAACTTTAGCTCGCAGTACATTAAAAATACCCATAAATATTTTAATTAAAGAAATCACACTGCTGAACTGCTTAAGTGCTTCTGTACCAGAAAAAGAATCAAATTCCTCATTTCAAATGATATTCCAAAAATGGAGTAAAATCTCTAGAACTCTTGGGAGCTGTTACCAAAAGGCACCCTATTTCTCCAAGGTCCACGCTCTGCCACTGCTAGTTACCAAAAATAAGAAATTGCTATTGCACAAGCAGTCCAGTTACAGTGCAGCTACATGTGCAGCAAATTCATGAAGCCAATCTCCTCAAAGATTTCAGAACAAAGGTAAAGAGGTTTGAGGTAAAAGAGGAGACTGAAATGCAAGTTTATACCTTGTAGCTCATGTGAAGTGTGATTTGCAGAAGTGACAGCTGTACATAACTCAGGCCTCAGCAATCCTCCAGTATGTCAGTACTGAACCATTACTGGATGGCTTTACTGAATGAATCAAATCCCTCCTGTGGTTAATATGGTTACAGCTGGTTCGGGCACTGTCTGGTTGGCTCTGTGGCTCCAGACCTTACCCTTCTACACAACTCCCTTTTGATCCGAGGTCAAATAGCTTCACTAACTGTGCACGAGCCCTGCATCCTCCATACGTAACACTGACATACAGCTCGGTTAGGCACCGATGGGACACTCCGATTCCTGAGGAAAGAGCTCACCGGGCCCCAGACACGCCTGCGTTTTCTGACGGGAAATTCTCCCCACAAGAGCGCGCAGAGCCTCGCAAGGCTCCACAGTAACAGCTCCCCTGGTAGTACCTGTTACCTCTTCCCTGACCCAGCTGCCCTGGCCCTCCTGTGGGAGCCGTTACCCCCTCACCTGCCCATCCACGGCCCCTCTGTCGTGCCGAGGCTTGGAACTGGGCCTCGAACCAGAGCAGAGCGCTGCAGGTCACTACCGCCACCTAGCGGCTTCAATGTCGGCCTTCCGTCCAGCGCAGCCCCACACGGCGTTTTGGGTGCAGCTGTCCCTGGCGACGACCTGTGCCATGACGTGCCGTGCTGTGCCGTGCCTACCCTTGCACCCCATGTCCCTCCGCGCTATTCTTGTCCCCAGCGCCTCGCCACCGTCCTGAGGTGCTGCCCGCACTGTCCGCCCCCCGCGAACACAGTCGGAGTAGTTACCGTGTGGCTGCGGAGCCACCTGTCCCGGGGCTGCAGGAACCAGGGGAGCTGCGACCCTGCGCCAAGCGCCTGCCGTCGCTGGTCACTGGGGAGCAGCGCGTTCCCCGCGGGGCTGGGCACAACACGGGTGACTGAGCCACCGACTACTAGCGTTGTCCTGGCCCCAACCCCAGCGTCCGCAGCACCGCCCCGACGGTGCTTTCCCTCCCCCCGCCCCCCCAAGGCTCCGGGGGCTTCGGCTGCCGCTGCCCTCGACCCGCCCCAGCGCGCNCCGGTGCGGCTGGGGAGGGGGTCGGCGGCAGCAGCAGCAGGAGGAGGAGCAGTGAGCGCCGGTGGGCTCGCCGGGAAGAGGGTGCGAGGCCTCGTAGAGCGGCGGCCGCTGAATTGCCCGATCGACCCCTCTTTGCCGATCCCCGCGCTCACCCACCCCGGCCCAACCGCTGCTTGTCCGACGCTCCCATGGACTTACTGGGACCCATGGAGATGGCCGAGGGCTCCCTCTGCTCCTTCTCGGCCGCTGATGACTTCTACGACGACCCGTGCTTCAACACGTCGGACATGCACTTCTTTGAAGACCTGGACCCCCGGCTGGTGCACGTGGGGGGCCTACTGAAGCCTGAGGAACACCCGCACCACCACGGGCACCACCATGGGCACCTGCACGAAGAGGAGCACGTCCGAGCACCCAGCGGGCACCACCAGGCCGGCCGCTGCCTGCTGTGGGCCTGCAAGGCTTGCAAGAGGAAGACAACCAACGCTGACCGCCGTAAGGCCGCCACCATGAGGGAGCGGCGGCGGCTCAGCAAGGTCAATGAGGCCTTTGAGACCCTAAAACGCTGCACCTCCACCAACCCCAACCAGCGCCTGCCCAAGGTGGAGATCCTACGCAACGCCATCCGCTACATTGAGAGCCTGCAGGCGCTTCTGCGGGAGCAGGAGGACACTTACTATCCAGTGTTGGAGCACTACAGCGGGGAATCGGATGCGTCCAGCCCTCGCTCCAACTGCTCTGATGGCATGGTGAGTGCCCCCAGGAGCATACCTGCCACCGAGGTGACCCAGACACTCAACCCAAACATGGGCAGGGTGGTGTTGTCTCCTCCTGCTTTTCCTATAACAACTGTCTTCTGTACCTGTCCAGGCAGAATACAAAGTCCTTTCTTGTACCTTGAGCTCCATCAGCAAAGTCAGATGGGGTCCCCACATGCCAAGATCTGGGAAAGAAGAAAAATTTCTTAGACACTTTTTTCCTTCAGATGAGAAGTTAGGCAGGTCCCCCCTGTATCCTGAAGGAGCCAGGGAACAGCTGCTCAGGGAGCACTTTGGAAAGCTGCCTAGGATGGGTACATTAACTGGGGGAATGGGGCAAGTTTTGAGGCCTGCCTGTGTCCCTGCGGCTCCGGCGACCTGTTTCCATCTACTGCTCTATTGTTACCTTTGAATCCTCTAAGGACAGTACAGGGGGAAAACTCTCTTGGTTGTGGTCGTTAAAGGGGAAGTAGTAAAAGCCTGGGTTTTCTGTTAGTTGTCATAACAGCAGGAAAGTCTAAGCAACAGTCACTTGTCATGATTCTTAAGGAAAAGTTTCTTAATTTTTCTTGCACTTGACCCCTCCTTACACATTTACCAGCAATAAGGAGACCCCAGGCTTTCAGCTATTTGTATGCTGTGTGGAGGGGAAAAGAAAGGTGGATGCCAGACAGTGTCCCATCACTGTCTTTTCATTGGAACTATAGGCTCAATCTCTGGTGTGACTGGAATGCAGGTCAGCAGTATGGGACAACTTTAGGACCTGAGTTTTTCTTTCTGTGCTTGGTAGAGGTAATCATTACTGGGTTGAGTATGTCTGATTATGAAATGGTTGACATATAGCAGAAAAGATTTTTCACAAGTGAGCCCTCCTCAAGCCTTTTTTCTTTTGTCAGAGTAACTTAACTGTGGACTAAATTATTGGAAGCATATATATTGGTCAATGTTATGGAGCTTTTTCAGTACAGAATGGAAATGGGAAGATAAACTAAAGGAAATTACAAGAGACAACGGTAGGCTACAGGCTTTTTAAAAGGAACTCTATGTTTTGAAAAATCTTCAAAAACTAAACCAGAAAAAGATAGTTTATGATTTTGGCTGTAAATTGATGATATGTATAGGGCAGTATCCGATCAGAATGCTGGAAAAATCTCATCTCATTTGTAAAGCTCATATGATACAACAATGGTAATTTTCCCTCTGAACACCAAATACTCTAAGCTGAAGCCCATACTAGGCAAATTAAATTCTTCCGTGTTCAAAAATAGCTGTAACTGTGATGGCTTTTCAGCCAGGATTGTAATGATGGTGTGGACTGGGTACTGAAATATGAAATGGAATGGTTTCTGAGATTTAAGTAATCACTGTCCCAAGCCAGTGACCTCACTCAGATTGCTCTCCTTTCCAGATGGAGTACAGTGGGCCTCCATGCAGCTCTCGCAGAAGAAACAGCTATGACAGCAGCTACTACACAGAATCACCAAATGGTGAGTATGGCCTTGTGAAAGCTGGAGATGGAGACAGTGAACACAGCAGACCTCCTTGTGACTTCCTCGTCCCCTGCCTGTTTAGCTGACCCTGTCTGGGCTAAAAGAGGAACCTGCCTTTTCATCCAGCTAGCTGTTGAAACTACCACTGCATTTCCTCTAGATGTATTTGCAAGTATGGGAATATGCTACAGCTGTATTTCTTGCTTTGCAAATATAACATGGATAAAAATACATTCAGCTCTTCAGCTAATTTTCAGTGTTTAATCATCTTTTGCATAAAGAGTCCTAAAGCTGTGGAACAGGCTGCCCAGAGAGGTTATGGAGTCTCCTTCTCTGGAGATACTCAGATCCTGCATGGATGCAGCCCTGTGCTATGTGCTTCAGACAGTCCTGCTTTGGCGGTGGGGGGGTGGGATTTGACAGTCTCTTGCCATTCCTTCCAACTCTAATGATTCTGTGAAGACTATTGTTGATCCAAACTGGAGAAACTATTGAGTGACCTAATTAAAATACTTGCTTCCCCTTTTATGGACTAAAGTGAAGCCCAGGATACACCCTGCCCCGGAAGTAGCAGTAGTTCTGTCTTCTGTTTTGCAAATTGCAGTGTCTGCTGTGTGATAACTGGTATCCTTCACCAATATCCACATTTTCCTGAGCCTCCACATACACAGAGGCATACTGTCAGCCACTCACTGCTCTTTTATAAAAACTACATCCTACTGACATTAAGCACCCATTGGATAAACTGAGCACCTTTTTTGTCTGTTTTAGATCCAAAGCACGGGAAGAGTTCTGTTGTTTCCAGCCTTGATTGCCTCTCAAGTATTGTAGAGAGGATTTCCACAGATAACTCCCCGTGTCCTCTTTTACCTCCAGTGGAAACTGTTGCTGAAGGGGGTCCCAGTTCCTCCACAGAAAGAGTGAGTCTGAGTGATAGTGGAGCCCAAATTCCTTCCCCCACCAAATGCACCCCACTGCCTCAAGATAACAGCAGCAGCAACCCTATCTACCAAGTGCTATAAAGGCAGGTCCAGCTGGACTGCACTGAAAACACATTGCTCTGTTCAGCCACACTCCAAGACCTGCCTTCTATGACTGAAAAGACTTCTCAAGATGAGTTCCAGTTTTAAAGTATCATTCAAAATTCCTTCAAACACATAAGTTTTCAAACCTGCATTACTTCAAGATACACCTAGTATTTATTGATTTTAAACTAAAGTTATTTAATTGTATATTTCTAAAATTATATACCATGAAATGGCCAATGTTTAATCTGGGCTTTGGGGAATAGGAATGTGGCTCTTGAATGTTTAGAACAGAAATCAACGACAGTAGTGGCATGACAAAGCCATCCTATTACTCCTGTTCTGGCCAAAAATGAGGTTGCGGACCATTTTATATAAAACTTTTTGTATAGTTGTAAATAAGAGTTGCTTTGCAAAAAAAAAAAGGGGGGGGGGGAAGAGGAAGAGAAAAAGGAGAAGAGGTAAAAGCAACGTTTAAACAGAAAAAAGGGGGGAAAATATTTAATATTGCTTGGTTTGTTGTGTCAAATTTTAACTTTATATATTTATATTATGTGGTTGCCAAGAATGTTTTCAACAGTATTCTAAATAAAGACACTTATTTATAAAATCTCAGGCGTTATCTTGACTTTCATTAGCACTTCTAGAATTACCAGTACATTTAGGAGTGGTATTAAGATTGCTGCCTTGGCAGGAAGAAGATACAGGCTCTGATTCAGCAAAGAACACACTTGAGTTGCACTACTTTCAGCTACTGTGCATGCTGAAAAGGGGTTTACTTTCTTCATCTTATCTCTTGATCTCTCAGCCAAATCTTGCACATGAGAAATTACTGAAGAGACCTGTAAAGTCAATTAACACGTTTCTCTTCCTGCCCCCCAAATTTTACACTTACCTTGTAGGATCTTACAAAGATGTGCTAGAACTAGAAATCACAATAACTTAGACTATCCAACTATCCAAATTCCACTTCCCCCAAAGTGGTACAACACACTCTCACATGACATTCTTAGAGGAATATTTAGATTTTTCACTCAAGTTCTAATTTTTAAGAGCTTGTTCCACATTCATACTTTCTCAGGTATAAGAAAATAACTGCAAAGGATTTTTTGTCATAAAGTTCAAGGTATAGATAACAATTTTCCTGAAGTTCAGGTTGGCATTTAGGCCAAAGATAAACACTTTTAATTTGGATTTGAACTTTATGCATCTCTGGCAGCACTACTCCAGGGATTTACTACTCATTTAGAGCCTCTCTAAAAATAACGGGCGGGCCATGTTTCATTCAGTATATATGGGTAACCTTGCAAGCTTGCTATGAAATTGAAAAATGTTAAGCTCTTGTCAGGTTGTCATTGGTAAGTCAGCACATTCCTGTACATTTAGACAAGAATAGCCAGCAGCTACAGCCAATGTCAAACAACCCACTTGTCAAAACACTGTAATTAAAAAACCTAAACCCTCACTGCTATAACCAATCCAGATGTTGTCATCAGCTCTAAATACTTCTGTGATGGACCAGTCATCATATTTTCTCTTGAGTGACTATTAAAGAGGGAATTTGTGCAGCTCTTAAGCAGGAAAAAGAAAGAGGGAACAGCTAATTCCATAGGAATGTCCCCCACTCCTTTAGTCAAGGGGCCTCCCCAATCAATACTCCATGGAGAGGAGTGAGTGGCCTTTTGCCCAGTGGAGTAATGCACTTGCTGCTTCTTCCTCCTAGGGCAGAGGTGTTCTCTGAGTTTGCTGTCTTACCTGAAGCCAGAGGGGCTGGGAAGATAGCAGCCATGGAAGTTCCTTCCTCATCTGTTTCCTTATGACTATGGTGGCTCATTGAGGCAGATAACCCCTCTGTAGAGCAGTCAGGCCACAGATCCAAGGGAGCTCCAAGGTTGGACTGGAACCTCAGTACCATTGTCAAAGTCCAACTTCATAAAGTTCTCTCATTGATATCACGGTGGACAGAAAACAGTCCAGCCCTTTAGTTTTTCCATTACAAATAAGAATGAAATTAACTTGAAAAAGCAGTAATTCATACTGGCATGAATCAGGAGGGTCTCTACTAGAGTCAGAAAAACGCCCTGGGTTAGTTGGAAGCCACTGTCACTAATTTACACAAACTAAAAAAAGACAGAGCCTCAGAAATCAATGCTTCGCACATGAACAAAAACATTTTAAGTGCCTGCAGCAAACAGTCGCTCAGGCCCACAATACCAAAGATGCTTTCGTGAAATACTATAGGCTTGGCCATCCCCATACTCTGAGGTTGGTAGAAGTACCAGTAAATGGTAACCAGGTAATATTTTGCCAGCTTGGGAACTGCAGAAACTGTGTCCATATTGCCAGCACAAAGTTTATGGCTGCCTCGCTACAGCACCTGCTTCTATGGGCTACAGTCAGGTGTGCCTGTCTGCAGAGCTAACACAGCACAGTGGGCATGGGGCACTTGTGCTCAACAATGTACATGCAGTTCCATGTGAAGTCATGTATATTGCATTTCATTGCAATTTTAGCAACTCAAGTTTCCACATACTGATATTAATGTTACAACAGAGAACAAGCATTTAGCACATCCCAAAATAGATGGATGAAGAAGAAAAAAATATTCCCAGATTTTGTTTGCAGAGCCCATTTTTTCCCCATTGATGTCAGGGAGAAAACTCCGCTGAAATAAAACTAAATGGTGTCAAATGCTGATAAAAAAAACACATATACGTTACAGCTATATTTATTTTTGAACTTAAATATGGAAAATACTTACCCTGTGCAAACTCTCCCTCTCTATTTCTAAGGTAATATATTTAAAACAAATGCCTGAAGTTACTCTACTCCCTTGTGCATCATGAGGACAGCATGTTACTGACAGAAGTATATCTCAGTCTATGTGCAAACATTTCAAAGCTGGAAATATTTTCATTCAGAGCTTTATTTTCATTCCAAGAGTGGCAGGAACACAAGCAGAGTAGAGGAACAAAGTGGTCCAACATTGATCCATCTTTGGTTCTTAAATTTGGCACCTCAAGGCATATTTAGGCACTGAGTGCTGATCTTATAAGACAAACTTTATCTTATTCAAACTGAAAAAATTTATACTTCACTTGCATAAAATAAATTATTTTAAATTTCATCACGCCATTTGCTAATATGAGAATGAAGAGGATCCTTTTCTGTTTTCAGTGTCTCGCAACAAAAAGTGCAATAAAGTTGCTGGTTTTTAAGAATGAGTAAGTTATACACCCATTTCACCACTGAAGCAGCTACAGAAAGTTTTTACATACTGAAAATTCAATTGTAGGTAAAAGAAATACATGAACTATTCCTGGTATATTTTTTATTTTAAAATATTTTATCATCTGCATTCAAAAACATTAAAGAAATACTAAGCTGGTAGTGACTTTGCACCAGATACTGCTCTTTTAAAATTACTTGTCATTTTAAATGCAAAAATGGTCCAGTGAATGTCGAAGGGAAAACAGTCTTCACTTTACAGTTTGTATGTTGCAGAGATATTTGAAAGGATCAAATTGTGCAAAGAGCAGAACTTGCTCGTTTTACCCTTAAAAGTGATATTACCTTCTTCAGAAGAACTACATCTAAAAGTGAAGAGACAAGCAAATGTGTGTACCTCACACTGCCCTAATGTTAATGAGAATAAATTAATATCCCCATTTGTTTAAAATTATTTTGTTTCTTGAAATCAGTGGCAAAACTTCCAACTTCAAAGGGAATAGTTTCAAGCTACCGGATGTATCTGTATCTGAGATACTGCTCACCTAGCAGAGCAAAGCCATGACAATCTCCCTGCTGCCCCCCTTCGTTTGTCCTCTGCTCTCTGACCTACTTTTGTCGCAATACCTGATCCAGGTATTTAAGCTGATCCTTGGAGCACAGCTGCACTGAACAAGATGCCAGGCTTTACTGCTCACCTGGTTGTGAAAATACAAACCAGAAACTAGCCCCAAAATACTGCTCAAAGTGTGCATGGCCAAAATGTCTGCCTCATACGGAGTCATGCATCTCTTGAGGGATAACCGAGTACCTCATTAAACACTAATCACTCATGCACCTCAGCTAACCCTCCTTGCTTTTTACATCACTTTTTTTCCATAAAAACAGTTAAACACTCATGACTCTCCTTGACATATGAAACATAGTTCTTCCTCTAAAGACTCAATTGGGAATGTTATTAAGCGGAGACCTATATCTTTCCTTACAATATTTGAGAGTTTAGGGCTAATGGGGTAGAGAATGGTCCCTAGTGTTACACAGAAGAGTCTCTAAATAGTGCCTTCCTGCCAAGAATTAATAGTGTCTGGCATAAAGGCACCTGGCCCACCAGAAAGAACCCAGATATTACCTTAGGACTTTCCCAATAATACTGCTCGCATGGCACTGAGATCACATCTTTCTAAAATAACTTTTATGTGTATCTTGGCAACATCAACAAGTATACTATTTTATGTAGGAAGGCCTTCCATTGTTGATAAAAAAATTATTAAAAACTTTGACAGACAATAATCCACTTAATTACAAAGCTGAGGAGGTTGTGAATGTGGTTGGAGCATCATTAGTTTTTGCTTGAAGTCAGATTCCCTCAGAGGTCTGTGTCTCTGCACAGTCACCTCGTGTTGCATCTCCAAGGCTGCAAAAGGGGGTTTTCCAGTCTCAAGGGACAGATCTGGAGATGCTGAATAGAGTTCTGAATTGTTGAAACTCTCTGAAATACAATCCTTGCCAACCCACCTGAACTGACATCGAACCGTCTGTTGGGCCAACAGCAACATCTGCTGGATAAGTCATAACATGCAGTTCCTTCTGAAACCGTCTCTTGGTGAATTCGATGTCCTGTTTTCTCATCTTTGTTAGAAAAAATCTGTCAGTGGAGAAACAGCAAAAATATAAATATTCCTAGAGGAACAGCAGGAAAACAATGCTGGAAAAGGCAAGCTCCTTACCAAGAGCCTTCTACAGAAATATAGAGAAAACACTGCACAAAGTGTTTTTTCTTACTGCACAATTTCTGCTATACCCCCCTATTCCTTGTTGTATTAAGTAAAAAAGAAAAAGGAGGGAGAAAAAGTAAGGTTTTTGAAGGCATCCTATGAGCTGTGCTGGAAGGAACAGTCCTGGGGGAGATAGGTTGCTTACTAGAAGGAGATAACAGCAGGACCAAGATGCAAGTCTCTCATAGCCAAGCCCCTCAGTAGAGCACAAACCACCTCAGTGTGCACAGTAACCCCCATCTAATAGGCAGGTATAGAACAGGACAAGCTAAGAAAGAGTTGCACATTTAGAAAGACTGCATGAAGCCAGGCATGAGAAGGGTAAAGCAAGCATAGAGGCAACATCATCTGCCTTACACTTTAGCAGCACAACACTGCTGTCTTTCATGTTGGTGTGTTTCCCTTGAATCCTGAATGCACTTGGCTGCCATGACTGAAAGACAACCTAAAGAATTTGTATTTAATCTGTGGCTTGGGATCCATAGTCTGTGGGGGTAGAGGGATCCTTGTGGTTTGCTGACAATCACTGTGACTCTGTGTCTGCCTGTTGGGCTAGGCTGTTGTGGTTTTTTCACTGACAATCCATTGCAATTGGAAACAAACGCCCTGTGAAAGCAATTTGTCCATATCATTGCCATTTTCTTAATATGTACTTCTGTTTGAAGTCAGGGGTTATGACTGTCACTGTGGTGCAGACTATTCTGATCCTGCCTCTTGCAAGAAATGGTTGTTATTTTCAGATAGTTGTTTAGAGTCAGTGCTCCTCGACAGGAGAAGCAAACCCTTTTTGTTACAAATGTCTTTACTTGGTCTTATGCTATATGACGATTTCCTGAGGCTGGAGCCCAGACAACTCGTGATAATAAGAGTATCTGTTTGCTACTTGCTGCAGTGTAAGAGGAAGCAACGTTACTGCAATCGATAAAATGGAACAGCAGGGTTTATTTCTAGACCACTGGAGGGCAGCATTTCTACGAAAAAGTGTACTCGGACATAATTCCTCAGTGCACAGCCCTTTTTTTCCCCCCTGTACTTTTATATCTAATTCTTCCTTAGTTCAGAGCATCTTTTCACACCAAGTCAAGGGAAATTAATGAGCTGAATTCCTACCGAGAGTTAATTCAACCATCTTACTGTATCAGCTGACACAATATTGTCAGTTGACAAAGTCTTGGCACCCTTACCAGTTGGAGTTGGAATTTGGAATTACCAAGTCCAAATTCATGGCTTGCAAGATGTACTTTGATGTGAAAATACATGGGCTTTGTGCCTACATGGCAAGATATCCCGGTTAGTTGCCTAATGGTGGTGAGGATGAAACCCACTTCAGAGCAAAGCTCTTCAAACAGGACAAATAATGTTCCCATTGCAAATACAGTATCACAGGAGTACAAATGAATGTGGGGAGGAACATGAGTCATACTGGTCACTTCACTCCCGTTGGTAAAGGAGACAATATGTGCTGAGCATGCATAGATTGAAGAATGGTTCAAGTTGGCAGGGATCTTAAAAGATCTTCTAGTTTCAACCCTCCTGCCATGAGCAGGAGCACACACACACACACCCCAGATGCGGTTGCTCTGGCCTTGAACACTTCCAAGGAGGGAGCATCCACAACCTTCCTGGGCGATTATGCTCTCAAGGTCTGTCCTCTACAAAACTAGACAGTTTATGCCAGCTGCACAAAATGTAGTCCCAAACATGCTTTCAAAAGCTTCACAAATGCCAATTAAATGAAACAATATGAAAAAAGCAACAAAACAATGTGGCTAATTAACAAAGTTGGAGGTGGAATCAGCTATTTGGTTTGAAGTACTTCCAAGAGATAAGTTAAATCTGTTGGTCAGGGCAACTCTGGAATAAATAAATTAATGTGCTGGGTTAATATTTTAAGCTCTGTGGGAGAAGAAGTCTGTGTGGTGAAGGGTAGCAAAGGTAAAAATATCCCAGTGTGCCATTTTATTCGTTGTTTGCAAAGGACAATTTAGCTCTTGCCATTTATTATTTTTCATGGTATACTAGTACATAGGGAAGAAGACATAAGAGTATTAACATTGCATCACTGCATTTCCTAAATTTATCTCTTCCCCACCTGTGAAATCACAGCTCAAGTTAAGAGAAACCACTGTTTTCAGTGAATAAATTATGGGATAGAGACTTTCAGAAAAAACACATTAGTGATGCTTTTTTATCTTTAACACTGTGAGCAACAGCAGCTTAAAGATTTCTTTCACCACAAGACTTCTCTGAGAAATAAGTTCTGGCTGTTTCCACAAGTGCCCTGTACATAGCTTTTTCTGGTTTTGTTTTCACACCCAAGAACAGACTGATTGCTATCTGGCTGTAAATGTTACATACCTGTCATTAGGTAAGCTCAGGCCACTGCAAACTCCTAAGTTCCAGCAAGTACCATAGCTTGAATCCTTTCCAGCACTCAGACGTTTGCAGCTATTTCCATCCACTCTTCCTTGAATGGTTCTTCTCAGTCCCTAGGGAAAAGTAGCAGAAAGATCATCACGCAATGAACTTGCTTGTTGTGAGGTGTCTGCTCATGTTTTACCTGAATTGGTCATTTCACCTTGTCTGCTCTGGTCCTTTTTAATAAAAATTCTGAATTCTGCTATCCATCAAAGGCAAAAAAAAAAAAAGCCAAAACAAAACAAAAAGCTATTCATCACAGGTAGATGAGGAAATGTTACTCTCTAGTCTAAGTACACTGCATTTTTATTTAAAAGCTATACAGAAAAGATTGATCAGATAACTTAATTCTCTCAGCTGCTAAGTATGCAGCAGTTCATGGTGTATGTTTTGTAACTGAAGCAATCCATCTTTGACATATCTGTGCTTTGTGGTGAGGGAAGGTAAATGCCCTCAAGCACTCGATCAAACCATTACCTGTGGCCTTTGTTTGTTTGTTTGTTTTAGAGGTAAACCACAAAATGTAGAAAGCAAAAAACATCCTCCAAACCAACTCCATCTATTGTCATGTCTTCTATTTTAGACATGAGTTGTTATATTTCTAGATTTGAGCTGAACCTTTAGGAACTTTGGTTGGCCAAGCAAATATCCAGGCACATAAAGCTCTTCTATTAATTTGTGCCATTCCTACCCATGTACTTGTTAACTTGCTATCTAAAGACTAACACTAATTGGTCAGAGTGAATGAAAATTACTTTTTCTTAACCAAGATAATTAGTTTTATATTTTTAGCTCTGTAAGTTTTAATTAATATTTTGATATACCCTCTTCAGCCTGATTTCCACACAGATCAGATCTTTTTCAATTCTCTTGGGCTTTCCAACAGACAGGGCTGAAAATGCTAACATTTGTTCATAAATAATTTTCACTCACATTGTATAAATTCTGGTCATTGATAAATGAAATGCAGCAGATTTCATCCTTAGTGCCAAGTTTTTAACAATCATCACTGGAACTATTACACTTAGCATTTCTTTGTATACAGCATACAAAGAATTACTTTGACAGGATTAAAACGCTAGATTTCATGAGACTGTCTGCATAAATATTTACAAAGCTAGAGAACAGCAAAGGCATCTCAGTTATTGATTCATGTCAAATATTGAGAAGCTGGGTTAATCAAGATATTTAAGCAATGCTTTAAACCTTTGAGTCAGCATTGTTGAGATTTATTTGAATTGTGCTTATCTTTAAACATCCATAGTTTTACAAACTGTCTATAACAATAAAGATATACAGGCTATTTTCCCGTCTGCTTGTCTGAGAACATTTTGGCCACTATGGCAAACCCAGAGTAGGCTAGGGAACAACAATTGTGGCAAGTGAAATTATTCATCAAAACTGAATCTTTCATTGCGGTTTTAAACAAAACAAAAGATGAAAATGTTTCTAATTCTTTGAATGAATTAATGAGATATTAAACTAATGAGGCTCAACAGGAGCAATTGTAGGGTCCTGCATCTGGGGAGGAAGAACCCCAGGCCCCAGTATTGGTTAAGGGCAGGCCTGTTGGAGAGAAAGATCTGGGACTCCTGGCAAGCAGCAAGCTGACAAAGAGCTGACAGTGTGCCCTTGTTGCCAAGAAGGCCAGTGGTATTCTGGGGTGCATTAGTAAGTCTGTGTCCAGTAGGTCTAGAAAGAGGTCATCGTCTCCCTCTACTCTACCTTGGTAAGGCCACATCTGGAGTACTGCGTCCAGCTCTGGGCTGCCTAGTTTGAGACACAGGGAACTACTGGAGAGAGACAAGCAGAGGGCGACAAAGATGACTGGCGACTTGGAGCATCTCTTATGAAGAGATGTTGCGAAAGCGAGTACTGTTTATCCCTAAGAAGAATGACAGGAGGCCTGACCGGTGGCTGCAGGGAGGATGGTACCAGACTGTTTTGGAACACAACCAGTGGCAGAACAAGGAGCAATGGGAACAAGCTGGAACACAAGAAGTTTCATTTAGAAGTAAGGAAAACTTTACAGCTTGAGTCCCGAAGCACTGGAACAGGCTGCCCAGAGAAGTGGAGGAGCCTCTTTCTCTGGACATACCCAAATCCCGCCTGGGTGCAGCTCTGTGCCACATGCTTTAGACAGCCCTGCTTTGGGGGTTGGAGGGTGGGTGTTGGAGTTGATGGTCTGTTGAGGTCCCTTCCAATGCTGATGATTCTGAGAAACACTAAGCTGACAAGCGAGCATATATATTGCAGGAAATGGAGCAGAACAATGGACCTCAGTCAGAAACAGACTCAATGGGGGTTTTTGGAGTTGGACAAAAAAGATGTACTTGAAGCACAGAGAACTGCATGCCTTGATTGAGAAAAGACTAGCACCTCCTGTTCTGTGTTCTGTATATAGTGTGTGTGAATATGTGCCAGTGTCTATGCATTTGTGTCTGTTGCTATGCTCATGCACCTGCAAATTGGCTGAGATTTTTCAAATGTAGTGAAAGCATTAGTAGAATTTAATTTTCAGAAAAAGCTGACCAAGCCAGCCAAGGACCTTTAATGACTCGCCAAAACAAGACTTCTAATAAAATAAAGGCCAATCACCAGATTTTTCTGAAATTAATGTAATGTAATGTACATGGTAGAAGCTAAATAGTTCCAATCTATATGCTCTTATTTCCTCTCTTAGAAATGCAGGTTTAGAGCCTTCAAAGTGACTGAGCTCAGCTCATAGTAACACAGATTTAGCAGCTTCCATAATAATGTTTTTTGTAATGCATTGACATGAATCTTCCAATTTTATAAGTTTAATTTTCCTTGTCACCAGCTGTTTGCTTTCCTGGATTATGCCTAGATTGGTACATACAAGACAAGAGACAAATCTATACCCTGCCTATAACTACACATTGCAACAAAGTCATGCATTAGTCAAGTTCTGTGCCCAGTTCCAGTTCTTTAAAGTAGAATTTGCTGTGATTGAGACCTGTGACTTCTCAAGGAACAACTATTTGCTTGGGGGAATGACTCATCAAAGACAATTCCTGACACCTTTACCACAGCCTTGACCAAAGTATGTCTAAAAACCACAGCTTTTCAGGTCACTATATGTGCTCCAAGGGAAGCACAATGCTTGACCCATTCCAAACAGGTGCTGTGTGTTGTACTGCTGGTTTGCAGTGCTTAGTGTCCCTCTTGCCGGAACGGAGGAAGCATCTCTTTTCCCTACGGGAAAGACACTTTGCAAACCTCCCTAGAACTTTAGCAAGCAGCAGAGGACTCCTTACAGCACCTCACCTTGCTTGCATGCATCATCCCAGCACACTATATTTGCTCAGTTCCCTCTCCCATAAATTTTCAGGAAAACCAAATGGGTTTAGGTGGGAGTTTCTCTTAGCTAGTAGGGCAAGCAAAGACCAGCGATGATCTCTAACGTATTGCAATATTACTTCCAAGAGCAACTTCATAGACTCATAGAATCATCATGACTGGAAAGAATCTCTGGGATCATTAAGTCCAGCCCTCATTCCAACATCTCCCTAAGCCCTAGACCATGGCATCAAGTGCTCTATTTATTCATTTTTTTAAACACTTCCAGGGACGGTGACTCTACCAACTCCCTGAACCCAACTACTCTCTCAGTAAAGAATTTCTTCCTAATATCCATTCTAAACCTTCCTTGGGCAACTTGAGGCCATTTCCTCTCATCGTGTCTTTAGTAATTTGGGAGAAGAACTTCCATTTATCTTGCAGTTTGATATGCATCTGTGCAACACTGCACTCTTCCTAAAGAATCCTAAAGAGTTTTGCAAGACAAACAGAACTCTCACTCACAATCAAATGTGAGTCTAATATCAACAGGTGGAGAATAAAATGCAACCCAGTAGGTGAAGTGTATTGTGTTTCTCAGCTCACAGCAAAGTCATGCAGCAGTTGAAGAACATGGATAAAAATGAACTCCATATTCAAGCCCAACTTAGATAATCAAGAAATCTGTCATTCAGCTATAACTTCTGCTACTCTGGCTATTCTCATTAAAAGCAGTATGACTTCTTTGAATCAGGCTTTGGCTATACAGCTCTTCAGGTATGCAGCACCTCTACAACTCCCTCAGTCCAAGTACAGTAAAATATTTTCTCCTACAACCTCTTTTTTCCCATGGAAAGTTTTTGTCCAGTTATTGACAGTTCAAAGGAGTAAATCTAACCTCTCAGAAAACTAATATCTATGCAATTGTAAATGATTTTCAAGGCCAAAGTGAGTACATCACATGCTGAAGTGCATCACAACATTCCACCTGAAGACTTCAAACCAAATGATTTACAAGGATCAATATTAACAGATAGGGCAATTTACAGCATGATGTAATAAAAAACTGATATGGAACTGCATCAAAATACTCAAGTTGTTGTGAATTTAGTACTAGAGAGCAGACTAAATTATAGCATTCAGGCAGTGCAAAGTGGTATTCCAGCCCTGGCTGTCTTTTGTTTTGAGATAACTAAATCTTTCCCTTTCAGCTTCCCACAACTTTAAAACACCTTGACTATGCTCTCAAGTTGTATTTATAATTGCACACAAAGTCACAGATCCTCTGAACATCTCTTGTCTTTTTTATATTGTTGCATTTGCATAATAAACCTTTTCTTTGTCTACAAACTGGCTGAGGACTTCAGACTTAGGCTTACTTTTCAGAAGTGGGTGCTTCATTAACTGTCACCATTGCTGACACTAGAAACCTCAGTTGATGAAGAGGGTAAGGAGGTGTGCAGATTGAGATAGTCTTGTTATACTACTGTATGTAGACAGAATTTAGACTGTAGATAGAACAACAACGTACCTTTGATTATATATTGTTTCCCTAGGGATGCTGAAACACAGGGCAACAACTATGACCCCAGGACATCAAATACAGAGGTAAAAGAAAGATTTACTTTTATTGTCATCAGAACACAGGAGACAGTGGTGTGACCATGGCATGTTCATCTCAAGCACACAGGGGATTACAGAATCAGCCAAACTTCCACGGAAAGTTTTTGGGTTTTTAGCTGAATTTTCAATTATGAAAAATTGTTTTTAAAAATTAAACCAGAATTGGTTTATACTTCCACTATATGGCAGGCTTAAAGAAAACATAAACAAAGCTTTGCTGATAAACAGCATTTGCTGGACTGACACTAAATGTTAATTTTGTGTAAACCAGATGTTAACCTATGTGGTGGTAACTACTGTGACTAATTAAACAAGTGCAAATCATGCTAGAATCTAGGGCAAAGAAAACTCTTTTTTATCTTAATATGGAATTATTTTGTGCCATGATCCTTGTTTAATAAAGATACTATTCCATAATACTTTCTCTCTGAAATAATTCTAAGTTTCAACTGTAATGTTATCTTTCACACATCAAAATAATTTACAAACTTCATGTTTCAATTTATATTACTAAAAGAGCTTCCCATTGCAGCTGCTATTGTGCTCCAGATCTCACAGATCCCAAATGCACATCAAATTCTGATCTGGAGTCCTCTCGTGTCTTTTGAAATATCCAACCTTCTATGTCTACCAAGGCTCCTTTATCAGTTACAGCCTTAGTATCTTCAAAGAAGCCTAGCAGTTTGATTAAGCATGGCCTCTCCTGCTTAAGTCCATGAGAACTGTCTTTCAACAAGCATTCTGGGTTTTAATATGTACTTTCAGATTACGCCTAGGGTACTGTACCACCATCTTGCAGATACCTAGAAAACCAAAGCAACTGAAGCTGCAAGATAACCCTTAGATCTCAACACTAAGATTCCTCAAAAAGAATCACTGGTGTGGGGTAAGGTAACATGGGAGGCAGGAGGCTAGAGACCTGGTAAAAAGCTTCTACAATTGTGCACATGGCCAGAAGTGCTCACCATCCTAGGATTCACAGCCTCTTTTCTGGGTTACTTGCCTTATATGGCCTTCATAACTCTCAGAACTTACTGGATGGTGCTTTTCCATGATTCCTTCAGATCCATTAGCATGAGAAGTAGTGACTTACTGTGATTACAAAGTAATTGTCACCTGTATTATTTATCTCTGAGTCATCATCGTCTTTTACTTTCTTAACACCAGGCTTGAACTCACAAATCTGCTCTTTTCTTCTTTTGTGACCTCTGTCTAGCAGTTCTCAAGGACCCTAAATAGCATTTCTGTGCTTGTTGCTCTCAGATTTCTCTCACTGTCATCAACCTTTCTGCCTCTGTTCAATTCCAGAGCTCAAGTATCGGGCATCTCTTCCCAGACACACTGTCATCAGTTTATACTAGCTGAAGGCAGAGTTGCCTTGGTTTAGCCTCGCTTTCCTTAAAAAGTAACATGCTCCCCATTTCCACTATCTTCCTTCCCATTTCCCATGAGTCACACACAAAAAGCACCCAGCTCCTGGGCCTTCCTTGCACCCCACAACCTTCAAGACTAATCTGTTGTTTTCACAGACAAACCTGCTGTTTAGGCCTCCCTGGGTTATCCTATTGCAAGTGCTGCAAAGTTCCCTTCTCTGCACCCCAAACATGCAAAGGCTCCTTTTCAATCCAAGGAAGCTGAGATGACCATGCTGACCACAGCACTTGCTCCTTGTCAGGCCTCCACTGATTCACCTACTATTCTAGTATTTCCAAGGCTCTGTCCTTCTTCATAGAATCACTGAATGAAAGAATCATTTAGATTGGAAAAGACCTCTGAGATCATTGAGCCCAACTATTAACCTAATTGTACCAAGCCTGCCACTAAATCCTGTCCCTAAGCTTCAAGGCTCACCCTAACCACATTCTCCCAAGTATTTCCCCTTTTCTGTTGAGCACTATGACTACTAGTCTCTGGCAGCATTCCTCTACCATACACTCTTCAACTGTATGCTTCTCCATCTCCCTCATCCACTCATGACAACACAGGGTTCCTGATTCATCCACAATGGCTTAGTTTTCCAGGCTCTGCCATAACCCTGTTGCTCCTGAGATGCTGGCAGCACATAACACAAACATATAATGTGTCTACATACCTGTTACTTCCTTTCCACACAACCACCTCCCTGCTGTTGTTCATCAAGCTCCTTGTAGGGCAAGATTTAATCTTTCTGAGGATGCAAAACTTCCCTTGGTGTTCTTTGTGCATTAACAAGAATAAAAAGAACAGAACACATGAACCCAAAGCACAGCCTCCTACCCATCCAGGTGTTGGGAAGGAAACAAGTGAACAATAAGAAAAATAGAGGCAAAGATGGAGAACAGGAGCAGCGGTATGGGATCAGGTAAAGGAGCAATGTGGTAGAAAACGCAACCCTCGGGCATCCCTGCTCTTGAGGTGAGAAATTTATGTCTGAGGAGGTCTCGAGTGAGGAAGCGAGAGACGTGGCGACCGGAGGAGCGCGGGGTCGAGGGGGTGGCGGCGGCAGTCGGGGACGGCGCTAGGACCCGGCGAGAGACAGCGGGACAGGAGCAGCGCGCGTGCGCGAGGCTGTCCGGCGGGCGGGCGGGCTGCACCGAGCCGCACCGGACTGCACCGACTGCACCGAGCAGCAGCGGACCGTCTCGGCAGCAGCAACAGCAGCAACAGCAACAAGCGGCGGCGGCGGCGGCGGCGGGAGGAGCAGCGAGCGGGAGCGGCTGGGCCCGG
>VZRI01007967.1:471833-561358 GCA_013397515.1 Upupa epops
CCCCGCCGCCGCCGCCGCCGCAGCCGCAGCCTCCGCGGGCCCCCATCGTCTGACTTCAGACGGCGGCGGCGCAGCGCCAGAACCAACGGCACCGGGAGTCCTCGCTCTGAACGACCACCGGGGAGCGGAGTCGGACGGGGCCCGGGGCCCCCGCAGGCACGGAGCGGGCCTCGGTTTAGGCGCCGACGGCCGCCGAGCAGCCGTGCCGTGTCGGGCTCGCCGCCTGCCGTGCTTGTTTGGATGAGTCTGCGACATGCCTAATAAGAGACGAGATGGGCCAGGGCGACGAGAGCGACCGCATTGTGATCAACGTGGGAGGGACTAGGCACCAGACTTACCGCAGCACCTTGCGCACCCTACCCGGCACTCGGCTGGCCTGGATCGCTGAGCCCGATGCCCACAGCCACTTCGACTATGACCCCCGCACGGATGAGTTTTTCTTTGACCGGCACCCGGGTGTCTTCGCCCACATCCTGAATTACTACCGCACCGGCAAGCTGCACTGCCCCGCAGACGTGTGCGGGCCCCTGTATGAGGAGGAGCTGGCCTTCTGGGGCATCGATGAGACCGATGTGGAGCCCTGCTGCTGGATGACTTACCGGCAGCACCGCGACGCCGAAGAGGCGCTGGACAGCTTTGGTGGGGCTCCCCTGGATAGCAGTGCCGAGGACGGGGACATAGATGGCACCGGAGACTCTGGCGATGGTGAAGAGGAGCTGGAGATGACAAAACGCCTAGCACTTAGTGACTCCCCAGATGGCAGGTCTGGGGGCTTCTGGAAACGGTGGCAGCCCCGCATCTGGGCACTCTTTGAGGATCCCTACTCCTCCAGATATGCAAGGGTAAGCTATGCAATCAGCACCCTCATCAAAACATACAAACCTCCCTTCAGCTCCACTTGTTCACACCATGCCATCAGGGATGTCTCCACTATCAGCAGAGCAGCCATCTGTGTGTGTGGTCACGCCAAAATCATGCATGGGCTATGGGGATATAATGCTCTTAAGCAGGCCTCGTGCATGGGGAACAAGTAGACACCAAGTCATGAGCTTGTGCCCTCATACTAGGGCTTCCAGAGACCCTAATTTTCTAGGCTGCTGAAAACCTAGATCCTATTCACAGTCCAGGGACATGTCCATTATACCACGTAATTTCTCCCCATGCACATATTTTTACAGGCAGTAATGAGAGACACTTTGCCCAGCCCTCTTACAAGCTAACAGCTCTATCCTTTATGATCATGGGTACAAGCAGTCCCTGGCAGAGCAGGGGATATGGAGAGGTTTTCAGCTGGACTGGGAAAGGGAATCTGTTCCTTTCTCTTGTATCATACATACCATGTTAAATATTTATGATCATGCTTCTTTGCAAATGGGCAATTCAGTTCATCTCTTACCTCCTCACTGTCTTTTCCCTTGAGGGAAATTCAAAGTATTAATTAGACGAGAGGATGTAGAAGGGACACTGTGTGTGACAGGTTTCTTGCCTGGCTACTGAAGGACAACTCCTCCCCTCCTGGTGTCTGCGGTTGTTTTGGAAACGAATAGCACACTGGTGCAGTTCACAGCATACCTGTGGGTAAAGACGGTCTTAAACCCAACTCTTCTAAACAGGTACTGTTCATATGAAAATAATTAGGGTCTGATTCTGCTTCTGAAGTCAAAAGTAAAGAAAGCATTTATTCAGGAGCATCATCAGGATTGACCCCCAAAGGTACCCCTATTGATAAGCAGGGAAATGCATGGATTTGGATAGGGTTTACTTCTCTGTTAAACGCACCTTACATTACAGCATAATTGCTGCCAGCCCTCAGCAGCAATGAGTGGTGCTTTGGTGTGGGAGGATGATCAGTGTTCCTGAGGAGGATTAAACAAATGTGATGAGATTAAGGAGAAAATTGGATCAGTGGAGAAAACTGAAGTGGAAATAGCAGGGACAGAGGAGCTGGGCTTGTATGAATGGGTGGTGGAACAGCAGCTGCTGCCCTGAGCGGTGATCTCTAGAAGGGAGCCACCAGGTCTTCATTCTGAATGAATGGGGAAAGCTGGAGTAGAGCCTAGAGTTATCTTGGTGCATTTCTAAAGATTCTTGTTTGCATATCCTTTGGAGATTTCCTCCCTGAACAAAGAAGTTAATATTTTAAAGAATTCCTTTAAACAGCATGGAGAATAAAGGAATAATAAAATATTTACCTTTAGATGAAAGGATAATGGGGTTGTATTGCAGTTTCCAAGTCCGTGATTTCTGCCAAGGAGACATGGAAATGGAGAGTGAAGGCTGGAGGGTATTCTTTAAACGTGGTTAGCTTTCTTTAATCAAGCCAAACTTTAGCAGTTGTCAATTTGAATCAAAGTGTCCCCAGAACCTGTTGGTAAAACACATTTCAAGGCAAAGCAGAGTACTTATCCAAGATTTTGTGGAAGAGTGCAAAGGCCAAATGGATAATGCTGTCCCAATGGAAATGATAAAACAGAGCTGAACAAACCATCTTGGCTTGGAAGGATTATGATCTTCTAGGTCAGAGGACAAAATTTGATAGCCAATGTTAAGAGTCTTTTGTGATGTATTGGTTGAAATTCTAGGTGGATTAGGATTCCATTTTCTAATTATCTAAGGGTAGTTTCATTTAGAAATAGGCATTTAATAAAGTGATTTTGGTTTGATGCTTTTTCAATGGATGTTATCCCATTTATTCCCAATTGCATGTGCATACCTGCTAGAATTGAACCCCTGATTCATCTTCACCTTGTTCTTTTGTTAAAGGATCATTAAAGTAGAGAAATACTAATTCTGGGCAAAGTTGAAGTATATACTGAATATTTTATGGCTTAAATATGATACTTGTATCTATGGAGACGTAGGCCATATGCATTAATATTTTGCACGAAGGAAGATGGCTTTCATCATCAGCATATCCACACACTGTCCATTAAGAAGACATTATGAAACACTTAACACTTTCTAATAAAAGCTGTGTTACAGTTATGGGTGTAAAAAGAGATGGGAATTTGATTTATGCTCCTGCAAGCTAACACAGACATTGCAAAAAGACCTGAAACTCACAATAGCCAATTTACAGGAAAATAATTGATAGCATCATTAACAAGTGAATGGTATATTAAAGCAATCATTACTAGAGTCAGGCAACAAATCCACTGTTGCCTCACTTTTAATTGTGTATGCTACTTTCAAATACGAAGTGTATTTCAATCACGCAAAAATTTAAATACACATTGCCATTTAGTCAGGAAAAAACCCCTTCACAAATATTTGCCATCTCAATTGCATCAGGAACTTGTACTGCTGAAGGTTATTATGTTCATGTTTGTTTTTTACGTATGACCAAAGTGTATGTCAAAATAACATCTTAATATAAGCATCACTTTACATAACCATTACACTCTTACTCTTGCGTGCGTAAAACAAATACCATGTATGAATATTAAGATTAAATGAAAACCTGCATATCTGAATAAAGCAAGATTTCTCTGGACTTTATTTGATATTCCAATTTGGCGAATAGGAACTGTGCAGAAAAAGCTCAGCATTTGCTCAAATCTAGTTGTTCTTGGAGAATTTTGATGGACTCTGCTTGGCCAGCACCTAACTCAAATTACATGTGTTCCCAATGATGACAGCTAGAGAAGTTTGGAAGAGTATTTGTGTATCTCAGGCAAATTGAGCTAACTCTGCCAGATGCATCTGTTACTAAACTTAGTTTGATAAAGCACTATCTCCCAGTAACTAATTGTTTGCTTTAGGGGCTCCACAGACAGAAGTTTTCTTGTTAAAACAGTAGTATTGATTTTTTTTTTAAATTCTGGTTTTCTAAACACTAATTTCTTAAGTAAGGTAGTTTATCTAAAAAAGATTAAAGACTTGTTAAAACTGCATCATCTTCTAAACCTGTAATAAGGAAAAATAACTTCTTTTACATCACAGATTGCCTTAGACATCTACCTTACATAAGACAGATGGGCATCATACATCTCCATAGTTTAAAGAATCCATATACAGCTAACAGAGGTAAATTTTGGTACCTGAAAGTCTGAACAGAGAAATGGATAAGTTGATGGAAAATTTACAGAGATACACAGACAGGCATCCAGCTGGATTTTCAAAAGCAGCTAAATATCACTGCATACCAATGGGTACTGTGCACCTAACTTGGCGAGATGTTGCTTTGAGCTAAGATGACACAATGGGGAAATACAGTCATGCAGAAAGCTACACTGATATATTGAAGCAGCATATCTCAAAGGTTTGTTATCACAGAGTTCCTGCATTATGCAGTCATTAGACTTTACAGGCCCCTCAGTGCACAGATGTATGAAATATTTTCTTAGCACCCTTTCCCCTTTATATTTATGTCTGGTCATGCTGTTCATACACTAGTTTAGCTCCCACTGATTTCCTGGGGAGTTTGGCCTACAGTTTGCCCCCTTCCTTCTCCTCCTCATCAGGATAAGGCTGTGTTTGTGTTAATTCACAGTTGTTAGGTCAGTCAGTGCTTTGGGAATTTAGTGCTGAGATTCTGCGCTAGCGCTCACATTCAGATCGGTCAGCTAAGCTTCACTGATGAACCATCAGGAAAGCTTTGTTAGTCCTTTCAAATAACTATTTTTACCATTTTTAAGTGAAAACTGGTTGGAGTCCTATGAAAGTCCTCAACAGCTAGACGTGCCATCCTGACATAAGCTGTATAGCTCTGATCTGGAAGAGGAGAGACTTATGGCAAAGTTCTTATTCATCCTTCTTTCATATTCTTCCTTCACATCCTGCAGAAGGATCTGTTTTCCTCAGTGGGTGATTTTGGAAGGACAAGATCCCAACACTGAGGAAGAGACAGGAAAAATTATAGTGGGGAAGAGATGAGGAAAAAGGTATTCCGCAAAGATTAATTTCAGCTTTCTTTTGTATATTCCAGACCGTTGCAATCTTGCTGTGTTCATTTAAACTGATTTTTCTCTATATAAACTACACCCTGTAGGTATGGAAAACCTCATGGGATCATCATTCTGGATAACCCTACAGTCTCTCTCAAGGCTTAGAGGCTGGAGTGATTTCTTGCTAATCCTTCACCCTGTCCCACTACAGCTAAGCTCAGGAATCGGGGAAAGTATCAGGGAGGGGAAAGAGATACTCATCATCCTTTACAACAGGAGGAGGCTCATTCTGCAGCTGTCTGACACAGGACACACTTCACAGAGGAGTGCTCTACAGACTCCTGCAGAGTAAGAATAGGGAGAGAAAACTGTGCCATGCACCATCCCCTCCCCAACAGCACCCATCTCCCCAGGGATAGGTTTCTTCAAAGGGGCCCTGATGGAGCTGTTCTCCCCACCTTGGGCCTTTCTGCAAGGTCTCTCCTGCAGAGGTGTATCTAATCCTTCCCTGCAGCTGCCAGCAGTAATTCCTACTATATACTTAAACGATTAACAAGACAGCCTAATTTTAATTGCATGCTGCATTACTGCTCTGGAAAAATGAGAATCTTTCCATGTGAAATTAAGTTCCTCCTGCACATGTAGTATACTGGAATTACAGACAGACATCTATTAACCACCGCTTTATCATTCATTGTTAATATAATTCCTAAAATCCCACTTTATTCCTTTTTTCTCTCACCAAGGGACATGTTATTGCAAATCTTTATGTAACTCATTAGGAAGTGTGATACAGTCTTCCCTATGTCCTGTTCAGAGAAACCTTTGCGATGCCAGCTAGAAGGTTGACACTCACACTAAGTCCCGTGTTCAGTCTGTACTGCATTCACTGGGCAGGCACACTCAGTCATAATTCCTGGGAATTGTTCTTCTGACTTAAGAAATACTAAAATTTAAAACCATCACCAAAAAATAATTTAAAACAGTAGTCGTAGCAACCATGCAGAATCATGACTTCACTGGTTTGAGTTTGTCAGAAACACTAGAAACATATAGTGTCTGCCCAGAGCATCTTACAATCCAACTGAAGTCACCATCTCAAGGGAGATGACAGGGATGGTGTTATCCACCTGACAAATGTATGCCTGCCTAGTACAGACTTCGCAATTTTAGTTCAAGGAAGAGGTTGTTTTAATCCATTTGCCTATTTGCAATTTTATTTCTATTATTCTAAATGCTTAAAAAAGAACAGCATCTGTTGCCATTTTAAGTTTTTTTAAATCTTACTTAATTTTAATGTTTCTAGGTTACAAAATTTACTTGATTTAGCCAAGGTTGTGATTGTATGGATCATACCATCATATGCATACACATATATATGCCTTCCTATCACTGCCACCTCCTACGATGCTGAGTGGGATTTCCATATGAGGAAGGACTTAAAATTAAACCATCCCAAAATACTTCTGAGAATGTAACCGTGGTGCCACCAAAATCAATATGAATTCAGTGACTGGTTTCCCCATGATATTTGGTACCTTCTCTCTTTAATCCATCCTTACATGTCTTCAATGGTTTTCTTTGCCCTTCTCTTGACATTCACTGTTTTGGTTTTGTTTAGGGGGAAAAAAAGGAAAGAAAATACTGTATTCTCTGGGGTATATCATGAGATAAAGAGATCTTAAAAAGAATCAATTATAATAGTTCTATTTTAGATCTGATACAAAAACGTGATCTATTAGACTATACATAAGAAAATGATGCTTTCAATCATGTTTTTCCTTCTCTGTCTAGTTAAGTGTTCTATGGCATTCAACTTTGTTATTTGTAAAAATGCATGACTGTTCTATGTATTTATGACAGTGTTTCAGTAAATGTAATATTGCATTTCCTTTAACATAAAGGGAGACATTTAACAAATCAGCAACAGAGGGCCCAGGCTGACTGTTAGTGAATTCACTGCCAAAATTACCATCGTCTTCAAGGATAGAAATGAATTTTCCTGCAGTATAGTTCAGGGTAAAAAATTAATTGCTTTTTTAATAGATACATTGCGTATTTCCATTCCAAAGCACCGAAGCACAACAGATCACAGCAACTGATTAGGAACATACGTATGCAAGTATGTGTTTTCATAGTTGTTTGAAGACACAAGCATCTTTAGCACACTGCATCAAAACAGTGCTGTAATACTGACAAAGCTCTTCATCTTACTGGCATTTTTTACTGCAAAGGTCTGCACAATACATTCCTATTCAAACCATATGACTTTATGAATTAATGTTCAACCAAATCATATCTGAGCACTGTATTTCATAATAAAAGGGGCAAGCAGGAGTATTCAGATTGAAAACGTAGGCCCTAATTGATGATCAAAGGTCAGTTATTTTTCATACAAACACGGTGGCAAAATTGAGTTTCCATTTTGTATAAGCTTGATTTTATGAAATTTCAGTGCATTCTTGGGGGATAAGAACAAAAAAATAGCTATTTTGAGACCTTTGCAATTGTATTACAGTTATTCTCTCAGTTACTATAGCTGAATTTGATCTGAGGAAGGAACAGCATTAGAAGGCTGACTTGGCTTTCTCTACTGAATATTGTATTACATAAATATGTGATTCACTCCAAATGGTACACAGGAGTGTTAGGATCAGATGAAATCAGAGAAATCTAAGAATCTAGAGAACCACCTCCTGGAATATAAACCAAACACTGTAATTTCTAGAATAATTTTTACATCTCTCTGCTGTGCTAAGTAAGCACACAGATTTTGCTGTCTTCATTCCTACTCTCATAGTGATAGCTTATTCCAGGAATATCTCTGTTTCCTTCAGGCTGAGAACAAGGTAGTACTCAACATGGCTAAAGTTGAAAGGATCAGGTCGTGACTGATTTTCATTTCTTTCAGATGTGATTTATAAGATACAGTGGGGGTCTAATAAATCATGATAAAAAAATGACATCTCAGTCCAAGGTTTTTTTTTTTCAGTGATTGCTTATGATGTAAGACCTTTTAATGACAGTAAGTTAAAATTGCATTGTAACGGCCTTTGTAAATGCAATAAATCTCCAATTTCAGTGCACTGCAGACAGACAGCAATGTGTCTGCTGCACATGAGCAACCAACACAGGCACATGCTGCGGGCCCACGCTTACGTAATTATGTTGATATTTTGGGAGCAGCAGTAAATCAGTACTGCTAGGTTTACCTTGAGAAAATGTGGTGTTGTGATTACATTAAACAGTTTTAAATATCCTGCTGGCTTTTTACTTGAAAACGTGAGCAAGAATGTCTCTTTTAAAAAGTAGTGAGATAGAGGATTTGGTTTTAAATAACAAAGGCAAAACCTATTCTTACCTAGTCTCTCAATTTCACAGAGAGGTTAAGTTAAAACAGGCATTCTGGCCTGCACAGACCAAACCGAACGCATCATCTGTCCTGAATTTCCTGTATCATATGCTCAGCATTCACTAAAATCTTAAAATTTGCACATAAATACACCAACAGAGTGGTAGCACCTTGATTCAGCTGCGAAAGAATCCTTATTCCTACCCGTTTGCCCTCCAAAAAACACATTAAAACATCACCTGCATTTCCCTATTGAAATTCACCTGAAGATTATTCTTATAACTCTGTTATATTTCTCACGATTCGTGCAGTCTCCACTATGCCAATTCAATTGCCAGGTACAGATAGTGGAGGACAGTTATTAAATTAAATAAAAATCTTCAGTCGGAATGTTTTCAATTTGATAATAGAGTTAAAAATAATAGGAATAAACTCCTAAAAATGCTGAGCACCTACAACCTTCAACAGAAGGGAGATCATGTCTTACAGAAGAAAAGGACATGGGCAAGAAGTTAAGAGAGTCAGTGAAATCCCACCCCACCTTTTGGGATCACAGTTACCACTGATTTTAGTGAGATCCATTCAAGGACCCATCCTATTTCAGGCAAAGTTTTTCAGGACAAGGGCGATTGTGTAATTGTTACAACACTCAATGCAAAAGGGCTTGCCTTCACAACAGCCTCTGATCTTTACTCTAAACACAAGACCACATGGTATCAGCCCCAGTGTTATTCCTGTTTCTCTTTTTTAGCATGGATCTCCCCATTGCTCGTGTTTTGCAAGCCATCTGGGGACAGTACATCTTAGCACTTCTTGGGAATGTGTCCCACATAGTATAGAACTGATTTTAACTCGGGCTTTTTCAGTAAAGCACTTGGAAGGACAAACCAAGAACAACCTAACCACAGTTACAGGTCAACCAGTACCTCCCTGTGTCAGCTGCTAGGGTATGGGGGTGGCATTTGGATTTAGGTACACCAGCTCCTAAAACTGCACATTTCATGTCTTTGAGGGAAATCTTGGCTGGGGCAGTAGGCTAAGCCTGTATTCTTATTAGTTGATCTTTTAGATTCTTTCAGAACAGACCACACTCATCCACAGAAATATACAGACCCACAAGATATGAATTTACTGTAAAGCAAAATAACCTAACAAACCCTAAACCCCTCCCAAACCTGAGGTTTGGACAGATACAGCACATCAAGCAAGCATGTGTTTATTGCAGTAAATAGCACAATATAACCTTTAGCGCTAGTACCAGAACACTAGCGAGTTAACAGTAAGCATCTTTGGGAAGATATTACACCATACTCACATACAGTGTTTCCAAGACCATGTGGACCGGGACAGAAGATCATCCAAATCTGTGATTCTTGAAAAGGTGCATTATGTGTATGAGGCGTGCCAGCCAGGGCAAAGACAACAGGACTGGATACCCACCATCTCTCAATCACTTCTATGTCATTGAAATCTAGCAGTCAGTTCCTACATCTCCATTTCAGATGCCAGACAAGAAAAGGTGTAGCCATGTGAGTTTAAACTTTCAATTCACAAAACACAATCCCTGCAGGTATAATATTTTAAATGCATATTAAAATTTCACAGTACCTACTGCAATGCTTCTGCCTGTGCTCAGAATTGCTTTAGTATTGTTGGCAAACGCCTTATATCAAAACCTTGTTACTACCCATAATTTTTCTTCACTAGCAGGTACACCTTGAAATCTACTTGTCCAATACATACTGAACATAAACTGTTTTCCACAAAAACATGCTCAAATATGAACAGATGTTAGCAGAGTGAAACATTTCCTTGGATGCAATAGTCCTGTGGCTACAGTTTTTGCTTAGATAGTGAAATTACAGGTTTAGTATCTTACTGCAATTGCAATATGTCAAATTTTCATCTGTCTTTGATCAAGAAACTTCCTGACTTCACACAACTACATAACCCAGGTAGTTAGTGGAGTTAATCTCATCTGCACTGCATGAATTCACAAACTGATATACTGGGTACATGGCAAAGCAACATTTCCCAATCATGTAGAACTGAGAATCTGTTACTGTGTGTTAATTCTGGGTACTGAATTAAGCAAGAATAAGAGCTGAAAACAGATATGTGTAGTGACATTGTCAGGACAGCATAACTTCAGTGTGTGGTGATGCTAATTTTTATTTTCAATTACCAGTTCAAAGCCAGTCCCCATTAGGAAATAACCGTGGTTCGTCATTATACAGTCAATTGCATGAGCCACATGCAATGATTTAGTGATCTCTGTGAGCTCCTTTAGAAAAGCAATGCCCCAAACACAAAAAAAAGTATGAGATGACATTCTGGCGTACATGATTCCCAGAAGTAGAAAGAACTTTTTCACCCCACAGTCTGAGCAGTTGTGCCAGGTTGAGTAGCGAGCTTCCAAGGCAGTGTGAGGACAAATCACGTAATTTGTTTTGAAAAGACCTACATTTCCCAGGGCTATCAATCTGTCACCTTTCAGTCCCGTCATGTAAATATGCGTGTTCTTAAAATCTTTGAAGGCTGCCTCTTCAACAACATTTTAACATAAACATCCAAATGTTAGTGGATTGCTTTCATTTTATTACTTCTTATTTAAAGTGCATTATTACCATTAAATGAAAGCAATCTGGGTTAAACTATTGCCAGGATAAATTTAACTTGGATTAGTGCTGAAACAAGTCTTTCAAAACTAGGGACTTTTAAAGCATGTGGGCTTCAATTCTAGGATTAACAATCAACACAGAGAAGTGATCAATAAACATTTTGGCTCTTATGTTAACTGCCTTCACGATACACATAATACTAGTTCAAAATCTTACTGGAAACTATGAAGGGCATGTTGGAAAATACCCTCTCTACTGTAATCTACCTAGTATAAGAGTCTTGCCAGGGGCTCTAATGAAGCAGAGGCAATTTGGCAGTCTTACCATCTGTTATCAAATCTAGTCTTGCTGCGTAACAGAAACACAATTGTATTAGAATTTAGAAGTGACGAAGATTGAAAAAAAAATCTTCTTTCATTATTTAAATAGCTTTGATGTACATTCTAAAGAACAAAACATTTGGTCAATAAATATAACATTTTAAATACAAGATTTAATTAAAAAGCCAAGATAGAGCAGAAGACTAGTGATAGAGTTGTTCTACATAACCACAACACAACAAAGTAGTATAAATAAGAAATCATGTTATATTCCACAGCCTTCAGATTTAGATTTTATTTCATGGCAACACATACTGTTTTTATATCCTGCAGAAGAAAGTCAACAAAGACCCTTCTGAAATAATAATGCATTGAAAATTTTTAAAATGCTACAGCTATGCTAGCTAATAAAGGACTGTAGGGTCGAACTGTAGAGCACTTAGGAACTGAATCCCCTGTCCTTTCCATCCTAATTAACGACCTGCAGGGTAAAAACTCCAAGGAACGCTACAGTTTAGCTTCACTTATGTGCAATGGACTAAAAATGAATACTTAATATTTATATGAATCATTGTCAGTGTCAAGTCAGATGCTGCTTATAAAAAAGGAGTCAAATCAAGGAATGAGTTTTTAAGACTCGGTGGATAAATGCCTCTATACGTACGGTATTATTTATAGATATTTTTCTAATCTGTTCTGTCATCTTGTCTCTTAAAATTATTAGAATGGAAGAAAGGAGGAACTATGGCAAATACAGATGAAAAAGAAATCACAGAATGGATTAGGTTGGAAGGGACCTTAAAGATCATCTGGGAACAGTGGCAAGAATATAGACACAAGCCAGGAAGTTTGGAGCTGTGTTCCTCAGCTTCTTGCTCTGGTGTGTTCTAATGAGAGCCATCCTAGTCTATTGTAATTAAATAAGTACCCTTTTTAAAGTACTGTGTTCCTTCAAGAAGATTCCTCTTGTCTTGTTTTCAAGACCTGTTTGGTATCCAAATGGCTCATTACCACATCTGCAAACCTACTGAAAACAAGCTAATCACAAGCAGGTTTGAGTCGCTGTGCTAACTCTTTATCTTCTGCTTTTGAAGTCAGTAACAGCTGTGGACAGTCTCCTCAAGTTGATCCCCAAAGGTTCTTAAGCTAAGTATTGAATTTTAAAAGTTGGCTGTTGTAGCTTTGTGCATCTATTTATCATGATCTGATAAGGCAGTTGTCAGTACTGATATCTTCCTGCATCATGAGTGTTCTGTGAGCCTTAACCATTTATGAAAATACTTAGTAAAGCTTCAACAAAAAGGATGATACATAAAGAAGTGCAACATACTCAAGGCAATTAGGATGAAAGTCACCTTGTAAGAAAAACACAAAGGACAGGATATATTCACAAACCTTCAGCTGGGTTCTTGCAAATAAGGGAAGTTATCTTTCATATGTAGGAATCTGTGGAGATAATTTTTAATTTCATTTTGCTGGGAGGTGAAGAACTCTACTATGAAGCGATCAGTGCCCTTTGTTCCTTTACACAGATTCACATTAAACAACCTGCATAAGACAGGAATTAAAATGGGGAAAAGCAGGCATCTCCTCTCTTCCCTGGACATAGAAGGTTAGGGAATACTGCACAGGGGAACTCTGTATCCACAAGTGGTTTTTTTTGTGATCATTCAAGTACCATTTTTATAAGCACTACTGTGAAGTATTTTTTGTACTCTCTGTATCCAGGTAGGATGTCAGAGTAGCTGTATGTCTGCTGAGAACATCACAAGCAACTGCTCTTTGATTTTATGATATTTAGAATCACTGAATATCTTGAATTGGAAGGGACCTAATCAGGGTCACAGAGTCAAAATCCCTGTTCCTTGCAGGAGTAGCTTACCTTTTAAGTAAGGTAAAACTTTTAAGTTTTTAGCGAGAAAAACATGTTTTATTTGGTGCTGCTCTCATACTTAAGAATCACAGTGAACAGAAGGCACTTCATAAACAAGACAGGCATCCAGTGGCAGACCATTCTAGGCCATCTGTACATTTATTCAGTGTGCACTTAAATTTTGAAAGACCCTTTGTAGCACTGTACCCAGGACATCTGAAGTAAGCTTTTCCTGCTCTTGACTTAAGCAGCAAGGTCTAATTCAAAGCAGCAAGAAATTTAATCTAATCTCTTTTTGTCCTGGTTGTCCTAAATCTATTTTAGAAGTAAGATGTACATGTTTACAGGTGCAGTAAAGTTAATCAGAGATCCTAGACGTGAATGTTAGGAACAGCAGCTTTTTTTTTACCTCAAGGGTATGATTACATCGTTCGTCCCAATAGCCAACCAAGTTTTATTTAGCAATGCCAGTCTAACAGATGTGATTTCCACTTACAGTAGAGGTGGGCATATAATGAATTCTAGTAACTACAAAACTTATAGTAGAAATCACTTTAAGTGGCATCCCTTGCTCCTCACGTTGACAACTTTAGCAAAAGAGAGGTTTCCCAATTCGCTTGGACATGACTGTCCAGATACAGTAGCAGTTTGCTCTAAAGATCTTTCTACAGGACCCGTGCTGTACACAGATGGCAAAGGGCTCAGAAGTACATTCAGAAAAACACAAGAGATAATTCATGTGTGGAAACTACGTTCACAAGCCCTGTTACCATGCTTATTGAGAGACCAAAAGCTGTATTTTGAGAAGGATATCAATAAAGGTTTGTACACAAATGGAAAAAACCAATCTTTTCATTCACTACTTGTGCTGCAAGTGATACTAGCTGTAATCAAGAAAAAGTGTGAGATGACATGAAGCGATCAAGCTGCATAATTCTGCTAGTGCTTGCTGCAAATGCTCACTGCAGTACTGCTATTAGAATACCCACGGGGCACAAAATGTTCTTAAGCCAACTCACTGGCCCAAATTATGAATTTATCTAGTACACAAAACACACTACAAACTTGCATTATAAGGGAGAATAATTTTTTTCTTAAAATGCACCTACCTTCATCAAAATGCTAAGTAGTTCCTGGTGATTTTGAATCTCCCGTTATGCTGTGGCAGTGATTTTATTTTTAAACACTCACACAGAAAGAGATGAACCAAAAGTAAATTCACCATGCATGTCACCAGCCATCCTTTAAAATGTATTCCACAGCCTTGCCTTTCAAATCCGGCTACTCGTGAAGGTTGCGAGGGAGGGAAAGGTTTGATGAATCCTTCCAGGTTTGTGTTTTTGGAAACCTTGCAGATGATGTTGAGGGAGTCTTTTCATAGTACACAGACTTTTTGGCTAAGAAACACTGTCAGCAGTATCATATGTATTCTGCAGTTTCAGATCTAGAGCTGATTGAATAAATGTAGATAAATGTCCTTTTTGTCAGCAAGGTATTTTTACTTCCATTTCTTTTTCCCTCTGAAAGAAGGTTATATTCTAATTTCTCCTTTTTCTCCATAAAAAAAATCCCAAAGTTCCCCCTCAGTTTCTTTTTCTTGCCTCACATCTATTTAATGATGAAGCGGGAACATAAAATGGTAATGAACAAAACAGCAAAGTTTAAGAGAAAATTACCAAATTTAGAAAATTGCTAAAATCTTTGGACAAGGAAAACACTTGCCAGTTTGAAGTCTGTGAGACAAATATGACAAAATTTCTTTAATGTTTTCAAGACAAAAAGGACCCTTTTTAATATTTTCTTTTATATTTAATTTCTATATTACTTTTTATCATTTCCATTAATGTAATTACAAATACCTGCCTTCTGTTTGCAGTTCTGCAGTTTGTTTGAGGGGATTGGTTGATGTTTTAAAATCAGCTGAGAATAAAACCAGGTTTCTACATAGATCAGGAAAATTGCTCAGGCTTGCTCATTATGATGCTCATAATGAGGCTTGCTCATTAATTTTTATTCAAATAATTCTTAACCTGACTTTGTGTCTTTCTAGCCATTTTTGGACATGAAATCACACTTCCTCTTAGAACGATTGACATTTTCTTCCTTTCTGATCATTCTCCAGCCTAGAGGCTGTGGTACCAATTCTGTTTTTAAAACTATGTTTTAAATGTTGCTGGATAACTGACCTCCTACTTAACAGAGCACAGGATTCTGTGCAGTGGAAGAATTGCAGTCATCATCAGACATTAGAAGAACACCTCCTGAAGTGGAACTACAGATAACATTGACTTTAGCGTGAGAAGGAAAATGCCTGGAGTAGGATGTAGCATCAATAAATAGGAGAGGGGGAAAGGCTTCAGAATTAGAAGAACAAATCACTGTGGGGATAGGGAAGTCTCACTCTTCAATCTTCACTAGACATTGAAGAACAAACAGTGTTGGAACCCTATAGAGGGAATGTAGGATGACAAATCACCAGCCTACTAGCAGAGAAACAAGACTGTCAAGAGCTTGAAATCTCAGACTGTGGCAACTTACAGCAAATCTTTTTCCAGCAAGGTGAGAACAACCTAATCAGAATAATTCAAATGAGTTTGCTATATGCCAGTACATTCTGCATGTGCCACAAGCGGGAAAGCAGCTCTCACAAGAGCCCAGGAAGAAGGGAATTTGCAGTAATCGGTGGTCAAAAGAGCATATTTTGCTGTTGCAAGCTTGACAAAGAATAAAAAGAAGGTTAGGCTGCACAGCGAAAAGCTGAAAAGACTCCCGTGTCATCACCAGTGCTAGTACTGGAGAAGCCTTTGCAGTAAGGACATTTGAGGATTTTGGACAGTGTGTTCTGCTGTACTCACTTTTTCTGTGGCCCATGAAGGTCAAACACCTTGACGGCTGGCACAAGAGCTTGGCAGGAACAGGGAAATAAAAAGGCCAGCTTCATCACTTTAAGAGCTCTAGGGCAGACTTCAGCATTTCAACATAACTAAAACAGCTTTTCCTCTTAGGAGTCCAAACAAGAATTATGGCATGGCCTTCACCACACACAGACTCCTTTCAGCCGTGATCGAAAAGTAAATGGGATTTCAGGAAAAAAACAACTGCCTAATAAATATACATGGCCACTTGCATGTCTATGAGAAGGTTATCACCCCGTTGTCTTTGTTTGATCAAATCAATTAAAAAAACTAACGAATGGGCAATCTTTAATTGAGAATATATAATTGTAATGAATGCCTAATGAATTGTACTGTAAATGTGTTCAGTTCTCTGAGGACTCCAACATGAGTATACAGTCAAGACTCTATGGCAGATACAGTGAAGAAGTTAAAGCAACAATAAAAGAGAGGGTAGAAGACAGAAGTGGTATCATCTTGTGTAGGAAACAGGAATGCACCAACTCTTGATCTGACTTCAGATGTGACCTCTGGCAAGTCACAACTTCTTGACAGTGATTTACATCTATAAGCAGGATAAGAGAATATTATTTATCTATTTCTTCTGGCTATTGCACAGTAATTTGGAGACAAATTTGAGTTACTGGATAAATTTACAGTATAATGTTTACTTTAAACAGGTGAAGTGAGGACATCTGTATGACACAGAAAGAACTAAAGTAGTTCTCAAAATAAATCAGAGGGATCAGAAGGCAATCTTGGTTTTGCTTCATTCTGAATATTCAGCATTCCTCAATAAGATTGGCAGGAAGTGAGAAAGCAAAGCTTTTGTGTACCAGAGAGGTAGAATTTAGGAGCTTTTTACACTGTATCTATTCTTTCCAATGAATAGTTAAAAATTCAGAGGACTCATCTTGCTCTTGTAGATGCAAGACACAGTGAAAAGAATGTGCCTAACAGTTTACTGACAGATCTACTAAACAACTTTCAATTAGCAACACATTTTAAAAATTGAATACGTCATATCCCCAAATAGGTATTTTAAAACAAACCAGACAAAAGTAAAGCACTAGCAGACTTAATCAGATCCTACATTTTAACTGACCCTAGCTTTCAACAATTTCATAAAGCCAGAAAATAGCCTACGTCAATTAACTCGTCTTCATACTCTGTGTATTCTGAGTAGTGATTTCATATTGAAGGAACAAATTTTGCCTCAGCCCTGAAGTGGAAATAGAACAAATTCTTGATTTTTGTCTTGGCTGTTGTCAGAGCTGTGTCTAGCAAAGCGGGCTTCTTTCAAGAAGACCAGCACCCTACAGAGTAAGATGCTACAGCTGTATATGCTGAAGCCTGACATATGCTGAAACTCCCTGAGCAATCACAGCAAGGCACAAAGTACACCGGGAGCAGTCACCTTTTTCTCAGCTGTGTTGTCTTTATCTCCAGAATCATCTGTATATTACAAGACCTCTGACACAAAGGATTGAGGCAGATATTGAAGATAAGGTATTTGCTTCCTGAGGAAACATTTGGCCAGAAGCGGCAGAGGTAGAATGATAGATCAGGAAAAGAAGTCAGGCAAAGAAGTCAGGACAGACACAGCAGAACGACTCTTAGACCTCTTCCATCACTGGCAGTATGTTGGGACAGGGAATAGCTAAATTCCCCTGAAAACACAACGAGCAAGGCATGCCTGCTTTGTAAATACTCATGTCTATGAAAACACTCCTTAACTAGGACGCAGAGCACAGCATGTGTTGGAGATGCATGAAAAGCACAAGACCCACTCACTGATGTCTCCTTCCACTGGAATAGTCTGGTAATTCTTTCTACAGGTGAGCAGAAAATGGCTGGGTGCTTTTGATGTTGCTCAGGAGCCATTGTGTTCTTCAAAAAAATTCACTGCTTTTGAAGTAATTCATAGTTGCCACAATTTTGTTTCATTATGGCATACTGGGATAGCCTGAATTGCTTGTATCCTGACTAATTCAGTGGAGCAAATTTCACCTTCCCAGGTGGTTTGGGTTTTATTATGGAGTAATTCTTAAAGGTACCAGAAATCACTCCTCTTCAAATTAAAGGAACAAGGGAAACCTTCTGAAATTTTAACCAAAAACATCCTTTCTTTACTGATTATTATTCCTGCGAACTTAATCAAAACTCAAAGAAAACAAAAGCAAAAAAAACCATCAGAAAGCAATTATATTAAAAATGCTTTCCCCAGTCAACTGCTGGCTTTTCAGGCGTTAGCAATGTTGTAATTTCAATACTTATGCAACCACCAGAGAATTTTCTAGATCTAAATTTTACTACAAAAGCAGCAACTTCTCACCAACCAGCCCTGTTAGGTCTATGCCCAGTAACATTTTTCTAATAAGAGAAAAAAAAGAAAAAGAAAAAAGAAATTAGCTTCCTTTTAAGTCTCCTTCACACTTTTAGCCTTTCATGCTACCGCTGCATCACAGAAGAAACTGTCAGGCACCTTCCTTCCTGCTTACTGCAGATCGAGTCAAGGGCACTTTGAGTCATCTGGGAGACACTGCCTCACAGCACACAGCCCTTGCAGAAAAAAATCCTCCAGGGAAATCAGTTTATTGCAAATTTCATATTGTACCAGTTTAATGGCATATGTATACCTGTCCTTTTATCAGAGCCTGGAAGAAATGGTATTTGTTAAAGCTACATAGCCAAAAAAGCATCCTTTTTTGTAAAGCGTATACACTGTAATCAGATGTCTGTTTGTAACACTAATGCCTTGTCAGATTGACTTCCACATCAGGCACAAGTTTCAATGGTTAATTTTGAGCCCTAATGCAGCAAAGCAGTCTTCTATCTGGCTGGTGTCTATTTTTTTCAAAAGGCAAAGGAGTGCATAAATTATGTTTAAAAAGAGGTAGGCATTTTCTACCCACAGTGTAGAATCACTGTAGGTGGATTATTATCCGGGAATATCAAAGAGGTAGGAAGTCTGATTTAACCCATTCCTTGTAGTCTTCTTGTCTGTTGTTGTTTATGCTGTCAACAGCCTGAAATTACCCACATGATAGGATTTTTCAGGTAGTTTGGCAGCAGAGCAGGTGAGTTCTAGACAGTCAGCAGGATTTAAAGCCCTAAAGCAATGATTTTATTCTTGAAATAATACCAGGTAAGCTCTGCAGTAGCATTCAGTTGCCTCTGCTGATCTTGGCAACTAAGAGGTTGTTCCAGTTTTCTCCTGTATCTTCCACAACAGAGCTTGTACTACAGATATCATATATTAGCAGAACAGGATGAACTCTAAACCATCTTACAGATGTTCAACAGGATTTTGAAGCCTATCTCTTCTGCAGTATCTTTACTACTGGGAAAACATAAAGCAATAGCTTGCACACTGTAAACCGACACATTTGTATGTCAGGATATTGGCATGACCTTAGCTAATACAAACAGGCATAGAGATGTTCAGTTGAACAGAGCTACTTGCGCTTAACTTCGAGAACTTGTCTTTCTACATGAAGCTCAACAAATATTATGAATTGTGATAAAGAAAAATGATCAATTTGCATCAGGGCTGAGGAACCCTAAATTTCAGTGATGTGTCTGCAAGTTGCCAACAGTGAGCATGGTCAGAAATAGGACCTGTAAGTATAGCTACAATAGGAGGATTTATATGTTTAAGATGAGTTTTAGATTTTCCTTGGGTATCACTGTTCAATTTCTACATTTAGTATTTATACAAAGAGAATATTATTTTGCTTGTCTGTAATGTCTGGTTTTCTACAAATTCAACATACTTCAAATTCAAAATAAGCATTACTTTATCCTTTCAGTACCTCTAATGAGATATTAAAAGAAACTTCACAGAAATGAGAAAGGAATCCTCACTCCCACTGCTTAAAAAAAGCCCAAACAAACAAACCAGATTTCATCAGACTCACCATTGTAAATAGGTACGAACAGGTCAGAACAAATAATACTAAACCAGGAGTACCTGTGCTGCACTTCCAAAGGGTATTGCTCTGTAGCTTTGTAGTGCTTCTTCCTGGAGCAGAGAAGCTTAGTGTTTTCCAGTCAGGTTAGTATCTGTCACAGCATTGTGGTCTTCTTCCCTGAATACTGATCTTTGGTCTCTAGAAAAAAATGTCTCCCTGAGTGTCACCAAGATGCGGGCAGGGACATAGGCATGTCCCCATCCTCTCCTGACCACACTCAAGGGAGGAGGTCAGAAGCTGTTGGCCAGTGCAGCCTCCAAGAGAAAGAGACCAGGCAAGGTGAGCCAGACTCACCTTCTGACGGGGGTTATTTTGCTATTGCAAAGAAAAGCTGTACCATGTTAGCCAACAGAGCTGATCATGCTTGAGGAGACAAGTGAGAAAGGTTTGCCATTTTAAATCCCACACGTGGAATATACCCCTTCACATTTTCAATTCCACTTACAGCAGTAATTTCAGTTAATCAGTGGAGAAAAGCTGTCACATGTGGAGCATTGTAGTTTAAAGTTAAAGCTCCTTGCTAAACAGAAGTCTGGGCTACCTTCAACTTCTGATGCAGTGTTAAATAAAACACTGCTCAGTTCTTCTTCTGGAGTTCCTGAGGAGTAGTTGTAGTAGCTGGTAGCTGAGCTGAAACTTTTACCTTGTCAGTGCTGAAGTTTGGATTCAGCAACTATCTCCACCCTAATAGAAGAGAAAGGGTAATTTCGTTTTCCCAGCCCTTTGTAACACAAGGTACAGGGACTGATTTTAAGACAACACATGAATTAAGGGCACCGTAAGCATAGATCTAAATTCTGTTTCAAGACTGCCAGTTACAGTTGATCAGGATTAAGTAGAGATTGCCAGAAACAACCTTTCCAGATTCACATACAAAAAAGGTCCAAATTACTTAAAAAGGTTACTACAGACTGTATTTTACTTTATCATCCAGAGTGCTTTTCAGTATTTTCTTGGAGGAACACTAAAGCCCCACTAAAGAAAAAGATCGTACTACGCTAGCTCATTTAACTAGGGAGACTGAGATTGTTTTCAGTGGTAATTAATATGAGCAGAAGAACCTTAATTTATATAAAGAATCCATAGATACATTTAAACTCTCAGAAATATTTCCTCCTTTACTAGCTGGAGACTAGAAAAGACATCTTTCTACATAAGAAGAGCAGAGATCCTCTCCCAGCATTAACCTCTGAGACTGAGGTCCTTATAAATTCAGAAAAGGTACTGGGATTTTTAAAAAGTTTTCATCCTCTTCTTTTGCCCTGAGAAGATGAATCAATAGCAGCCTATTTGTTTGTTTCTATAGGTGTGAATTATGAATAAGTAAATGATCCCTAAGCATGACTTGAGTACTTCTGAAGCATTTATAAAATAGTTGTCTCTCATAGTGCAGGAAGTATGGGTGGCCTGCAGTAAGGTCACCAAACAACCCAGTATTTCCTTTGCATATTCAAGTTTGTGTCCCTCTGTAAGAAAAGTATAAGAGAATAGAATCAGGCATTTAAATACTATTTCTCAAGTCCTGTGGATATATTTTATTGCCTAGATACTGTAGCTTTTTCTCAGCAAAACGTTTTCCCATCATGAGAACAGAAACTAAGGCAGTACATTAGTGCCCACATATTCATTTTAAATCCCATGCTACTCCAACATAGTAAAATCAATTTTCCCAGGAAGAAGGATGCTTTCCCCAAGGATGGCTGTCATCTTGGGGCTTATCATCTTTCCAGTCACATAGCTGAGCAGTTTTTACTGATACTTTAATTATTATTATTTTAAATCATCTTTTGTCAAGGACAAACCTAAGGAAAACCAGCCTGAGAAGCTACTGGTCTAAGAAACTGAGAATAGAAGGGGTTAGAGCTCACTAAGGCATCTGATGAATTCAGGTATATACTGTAACGTATTACATTGTGTCTACAGAAGAAGACTTAGATGCCATGTGACCTATATAGTGCAGACAGTTATTGTGGCTTTCTCAGGACCCTGCATTTACACACCTCTAGTTTGCACCCCTTGTAAGAGAAACAAATGAGGAAGTTTAGGTTTTATCTGACTAAAGCAGGACATTTTGGGAACTGCAGTACAGGGAGCTCAGAGATCCAGTGTAGCAGCCTGGATGTTATCCATCTAATTTCAGTATCTAATCTCTCTAGACACTTATAATATGCCACTCACTGGTGTGCTCCATCTTAGCTGATAGTGAAATCATTTAATACAAGTGGGTAGTGAGGTAGGTGACAGGCTGATTGATGGCTATGTCTTCATTTAAAGCTATACCACAACACCAGACAGAGGTGTAGAGCAGTTCAGGAATAGAGCTGTGCCTATATTTGTTGGTATTCATGCACATTTATCATGACGAGGTCTGTATTATACAGTCTACTAAATCATTTTATTAAAAAGAAGTTGATCTACTTTACACCCATTTTTTACAGTAAAGAGCATCAGCATCGTGCAAGACACTTAATGAGATTACAGTCAGAATTATAATTTCTTCCTTTTGACAGCAAGAATCTGCTTTTCCACTGCTTTATGGTTACTAGAAAGATCTGGAGCTTTCTGAAGGTATGTGTATATTATCTGATTTGTAATGCCTCTGTGGCAGGGCTGGTGTTGTCTGACAACAAGCACATACACATACCCCTACCATTCACTAATATAAAGATGAATTAGGTCCTTTTCACCTCCACCAGAACTGTCATGTAAAGTGAGTCAAGATTATTTCAGACCCTCTGTTCAGGAGTAACCTGCACAAGAGCTGTTGAATGCATATTTAGTTAGCTCCCATGGAAAAGTCAAACCCTGTGTTGTCCAAGGTGTTCAAAGGGACATAACTAAAAGCATTTCCTACAAAACACTGGATTTACATTATTTGCAGTGAGACCGTGACCTACCAGTATTTTACACCCTCAAAGAACAGGGATAAAATGAAGAGAATTTTTATGCTAGTGATTGTCTTTCTTAATGAAGCAGATTTATCTCTCACAGAGCCATGTGTTGTTGCGGTTTCTGTGGTAACAACTGACTGCATAGAGAAAGAGGTTGCTGCACAGAATTCCGTGTAAATTGTCAGCATGTAAACAGCAGCTACCCTGGGGTCTGGTTTAAACACACACTTTTTTGATTTGCTTAGGCATCAGTTTGTAAAAGGTAATATTAATTACCTGTGTTTTGGAAAACATTGAGTAAATGTCCTGCGTGACATACTTTATAAGTCATACTTTGTCAAAGTGTAAATGCAACTTCTAATTTAGGCTAAAACCCATTTTTGTCTATATTGGGAAAACACATTCTTTAGTCCAGCCTAGAAAACCAGGTGCAAACTCTCACGGAAGTACACAAAATATAAAAGCAGAGTATAAAATACATACACATGTGTAAGCAAACAGAAGATTACATTATGTGAAGATAAGAACAGGGAACATTTTTTTCTCTTCTGTGTTCATGGAAGAAGTTGGTGTTAGCATCAGCAAGCAAACTCAGGTCAGAACACCAAAGCACTTCAAATGACTGAAGTGATGAGGAGGACCAGGCTTAATGACTTTCATTTTAAAAGAGGGCTCCTGCACAGAGTTAAGGTTTCAGTAAGCACACGCAAAACCTTTAAAATAACTTGGGAAATGCCTTCAGAAATCAAGACTGCAGTAACTAGTGCAATTTCTTTCACAACCCACATCTACTCACACCCTAGTTCTCTAGAAACACATTCTCAAAATGGAAGCAACTTCTTAAGCACCAAGCCATGTTTCTGGTTTACTGAATTCCTGCAGAGTACTGAAGTTTCATTGAGTAGAAGCTAAGGCATCCAGACCAGTTTGTGTAGTCATGGAAATAACAGAAGAATGGAAGACAAGTTGCAAGGATGGAAACTCCTGAACTAGTTTCTACTAGCTTCTTACACTGCACATATGTTTTATGAAATGTGTTTGTGTTGGCTAGGATTCAGGACTCACTGCTTAAAAAATGGGGCATAGTCATTCATTTCTGTCAGTCCAGCTCTGAGGAGTGCTATTTAACACAGGGATTTCAGGCTGTGCAACCACAGTGTTCTGAACTGAATTGCTTTTTTACCTGGAGGTTGATAGTGATACCAAGTGTGCCATAGAAATAAGTTGACATCTACCAACCACTTTGCAGTCCAAATGCTACTGCAGTCAATTACAGATTTATGCTAGCAGATGCATGACTGAACTATTTGTGGATATCACTTGATATGCTGGTTACGTGACCAAAACCAAAGAGCCCTAGAACAATAGAGTGTGCTTGCAAACTCTAGTTGTTCTGCTGTTAGATCTGACCATGGCAAAGCTGATTTCACTGGGCTATGATACACACAAGCCAGGGTAATGGAGGATTCCAGCTCGTCCTGGAGTACTGCAGCTCAGCAGTGCTACAATTACATTTCCAGCTGCTACAGCACATTCTTTATTAGTACATTACTTCCATTTCTGAGTGGAGGTGGACCTCAAGTTGCTTCTTATGGGGGAGTTCTCACAGGCAAAGCTGTTCTTTGGCTTTTAGCGTTTCCTTTCACAACAGGCAAGGTCTATTCCCATCACCTCCTAGCTGTTTGTCATTGCCTTCTTGGTATGATTACCAGGCTGTCACCACCAGGACAGCTACAGAGCTGCAGGCATATTGCAGTCAGCACTGCTTTGCAGAGAGGGAGACAGCCCTTGAAAGGCAGGCAGCAGCTCTCCTGGCTCAACAGCTGCTCTGCTGCAGACAGGCTCAAGTCACCCAGAACTACTCACACCAGAGGCAGCAAGACTGCCCAGTGATATGGGGTAGGCAAAAAGGAGAAATAAAGCGAAGTCCCAAGGGTCATACTAAAGACATTCCCCATGGATTAGTCTTGTTTTAACCAATTAAAATTATACATCTGCCACGTGCCAACAAAGCCTTCGTCACTTCTCGCTGTAGTTCAGTACTGTCACATCATTTCTTCAGTCAGTTCAAAGGGGCAAATCTCAGGCAAATCCACTTTCAGTTTGGACCTGTTCCTACTCAGGCTTTTAGATAACTCCATGTTTGAAGGCAGCTAGAATCTAATCCATGTCCCTGGAAAAGAATGGTCAGCAGATTGTCTATCCAGAGATCTGGTTCGGTGCTCAGTTCAGGCATCCATTCTGTGAAAAGTATTACATGGTGGATGCTGAAAGGCAGTGTTTAGGGCACCCAGTGGGTACTGAAAGAGAATTTTAAAGCATCCTAAAAGTACTGAGTGCTTAAATTTTCCAAATTAGTCCTTTTGGGAAATGATCCTCTGATTAAGTTCTCTATCTGTCACTAGCTGATATTTGCTAAACAGAAATTGCTAACTCTGACTCTTGAATTCAAGACCACTTTTAAAAATAGAAAGTAATGCAATATGCACGTCAACTTTTTTATTTATTAGGTCAGCATTTTGTTTTATCAAGAGAAACACCACTCCTTGCTGTTATCCATTTACAGGGGAGATCTCATCACTTGAGTACATAAACCACCACTTACCCTTTGGCTTAGGAGATAATGCTTTTAAATTATGATTGGCTAATATTTACCCCATAATTAAAACAGTGATATTATCTATGCCCTTCCTCAGTCTTAAATAATCAGACCATTATCCCAATGCAAGCAGAAAGGAGAAGCAAAGTATGTGCAGAACAATCAGGCATTTCAGGATAGTAATTAGTATTTCAAGATGCCATGGGTTTAAATATTTCCCTAGTTTTAATTGTACTGCCCTTGGAGATCAGCAAACATTTTATTATCGAATGCAGTGGGAACAGAACCTCACCTGGATTCTACTCTCCATACTTAACCAAACAATTTATCTGGTATTGACAGATGTCTGGGACAGCAGGAGTTTTACATTGCACTGATGCTAAATACAGCTATTGGCAGCATTCTCTCTGGCCAAGTGGATTTAGGATATCAGAGCCAGTAACTGCTCTTGACAGGAAGAATTATTTTCTTGAGTATTTTACCCAAGATGTTAAAGGCTGTATTAATAATTTGCATGCTCCTAAACTGAATGACAGGTTGGTGCCAAGGTTTTTTTATGGTCTTGTTCAGAAGCCCTTTGCAGTCATAATTTAAAATGTAAATATTCTTCAGGTTCTTGTGATGTATGAAAAAGACATCAGCAACATAACATCCCAAAGACAATGTCTCTGGCCTCCCCTCTTTCATGTTATCAGACTGCTGTAAGAAAGTTCTCAGAGCAGTGCCAGCGAGGAACAGACTTCTGCCACTGTTATCATAATCTGTTTAGCTGATGGTCCATTTCTCATGTCCTCAGAAGTTACCTTCAGAAAAGGGGACAGCTTCAGGCTGCTGCTGATCATGCTCCATTCAAGGAGCAATACCAAGGCACAGAAGAAGACCCTGTGCTCTTGTGGGCAGGTCAAAGATAAAGGAACACCTCAGGTGTAGTGAAGACTGTCTCCCTTTTATCCCCATATGAATGAACACTGGTCAGAGCACAGTCTTACCCTCTGCTTCTGGCTTAGGCATCTCTTTCTTTCTGGGGAAAAGGATATTCAGTAGAACAGTCTATTAATGACCAAGGTTTAATGTTTCTGTTTGGCTGGGAGGGTTCTGGCTAGAGTTTAGCCTTGAGTGCCAAGAGATCTATATAAAGAACATAGGTCTTAGGATGTGGCATGCAAAACAAAAACAAACTAGATCATGAAACAAAGATTTATGTTTATGATCCAAATAAAGAGGGCAAGAGTACTTGTGGAGATTCCCATAGCAAAGGAGCAGTGATGAGTAAGAACACAAAGCACTACGAAATGAATTTTTACCAACCAAAAAGTTAGTAAAAATTAATTGGAAAGTTTTCAAAAGACACTTTTTTGCTTTATTATTTATAATGGCAACTGCTTTGTATAAACTACCTTACACAATTGCTTTTGCCTTCACCCTGATTTATCTTACTTCCCTTGACAGACTCTGCCAGAACTGTTTAAATAATAATTTGATGTGGTACATGCAGATTTCACCTCTGTCTACCCTCCACCCTCACAGGCACACAACCCAACAGTCTTACAGGAAACTGCACAGGGATCCACCAGGCACTTTCCCTACAAAAAAATGCTGCTTTGCTTTCACGCCAGAGAGGTTAAACTTCTTGAATGCCATCCAGAGGCATGAGAAATTAAGGGGGGAAAGAAAGACTACCATTATGACACCTAAAGACAGTCAGGGATACCCTACATTTCCCATTTGCATTCTCTGCTTCATCTGCATGCAGAGCTTTCAGCAACACTAGAAAAAGAGCCAGACAGGTAGGACTGACAAAAGCAAAAGTGGTTAGACAGAGTTTCTCCTGTTTTTCCTAGTTAAGAAAAAAATATCATTATTTTGAATGCTTTGCAGCGTCTGAAAAATAATGTTAAAAATCAACTGAAGTCCATTCTAGAGAAACTAGAATGGGGTGAACACAGAATTTACTAGACAACTTAGAATAAGACATGAGACAATTTACAATGTGCCAAATACAAGAAAAGGACATCACATCCACTAGGGCCTGGGGGTGCTAGTGGATGAAAAGTTGGACGTGAGCCACCAATGGGCAATTGCATCCCAGAAGGTCAACCACAACCTGGGCTGCATAAAAGAAGTGTGGCTTGCAGATCAGGAGAGGTGATTTTGCCCCTCTGCTCTGCCCTGGTGAGACCTCAGCTGGAGCATTGTGTCCAGTTCTGGAGCCCCCAACAGAAGGAGGACAAGGACCTGTTGGAGTGGGTCCAGAGGAGGTCACAGAAATGCTCAGAGGTCTGGAGCCCCTCTCTCCAAGGACTGGATGAGAAAGTTGAGGTGGTTCAGCCTGAAGAGGAGAAGGTTCCAGGTGGACCTTATAGTGACCTTCCAGTCCCTGAAAGGGGCCTCTCAGAAGTCATTACACCAATTTGAGTAGGACAACGAAAGTGCTTTCACATGCACAACCTGTTAGCTAAAGTCACTCAAACCTATGCTTAAGAGTTAGCAGCTAGACTGTTAACTTCTGTGTGCCTGCTTTACAACAGAAAGATTTCCTCCCTGTGTCACCTCTGTGAAACCATGGCTTGCAGATACACAGAAAGTTCATTCCACCAAAGGCTAAGAGCTTTAAGTATACTTGAGACTGCCACACACCTCAAAGGTCATTTTTACTACCATTCATCAAACAGGAAGCTATTAATTTTTAATAGAAAATCAAGAGGTTTTTTTTTCAACATGCCACAGCTGTAGGTAACCTGTAGGGAAGCAGGAAATCTTTCATTTATGAGTGAGGAGACTTCACAGATCTCTCTTACGTTGTGGATTGTAAGGTAAAGCACAGCCAGATACGATGGCAACATTCAAAAGCACATAGATAAAATATTTCCTGCTCTCACACAGTCTGTTTGTCTTCTTTCCAAGCATTTGCAGTGAGAGTTCATTTTGCCTCCTGTGTGCCCCTTTCAGCATGTACCAAAACGCTCTGCACACGGCCAAAATGAAAAACAAAAGAAAGGTAGTCAGAATGACCCAGGCTAGTTTCATCGTAGTTTGATTTAAAGAGGTTGTTTCATTTAACATTCTTCAATATCTTTATTAAAAAACCAAAACCACAGTGCAACCATGCTGCTTCTAGGCACCATTATATGAGAGGAATGGAAGCATCTTGTAGTCTCCCCTACTCCTTTTCAGGCCAAGTGCTTTCAGAGAGATGCTAATGTGGAATGTAGTCACAGCGTCATCCTGCTTTGGGCCTTGCCCTCACACCTCAAAGTCATTAATGTCTCCAGAGGCAAAGGCTCTCACAGAGGGAGGACATTTCCATCAGCTTTGCTTCAGATAGCCCTAGGAACTCAACTTGGAGGACAGGCAGAGAGGGAGAGAAGTCCTTTCGCATACTGGAATATCACAGTTTCTGTCATCAACATAAAGAGACACTGGTAGCTCAGACTGCCTGATGGGAAGACAGACATTTAGCATCCAGCATGTGCCCACTGAAGGGTAAGAACAGTCAGATGCTCCACCAATGCTGTATCAGAGAGATGTAGAGACACTTTTCTGGTCCTCCATTAAGTTGCAAAAGAAAAGGCACATTCCTGAAAACCTGAAATCACGTTCCTGGTTTCTCCTTGGCTGCAAAAGGAGGAAACTACTGCATGTGAGTAAGGTAGCTTGTCTTCTAATCTATCTCTAAAATATCATAAAACAAAGTATAATAAAAAATCCATCAGCTCTCCTCTTACCAGTCACTGATGGGATGTGAATCCAGGGACTGGCATACATGCAGATTATTGTAAACACAAAGGATGAGTCTAGCAGACACTTCGGAGCACAAGGCAGGTTCAGAAGCCAGAGCAATGGTTCTGTCTTTTGAAGCTCTGGAGCCAGAGCCTCAGGAGATATGAGGTGACCACTGCAGGTGGGTACAGTTGTGTACAGCTATGAGCTGACAGATCGTGCCCTACACTATGAGTGCCCTGGCAACCAAAAGTGAGACTTAACAATTGCTGTCATACCCACATGGTTAGGGCTTGCTTATCCAACAGCTCCTGAATCACAGACCCTTATAGTTTTCACTGCTAAGGCAGAAAATGAAAAGGACTTCTAAGCTAGTAAGAATAAAATTATTAGCTGCAACTTAAGAAAGCCTTCCCTTCTGCACCTCCAAATCCAGCTTTCCCACTGTCTTTGGCACTTCTAATGTGTCTGTCTCCCCCCAGAACAGAATGAAAAACATGGTACTGTATTTTCTAGCCACAGGATGCTAAATAAAGATTAATTCTCAAGTATCATTAACAAAAAAATAGCAGGAAAAATATTTCTTAGTCCTTCTGTATCTGTTGCAGAAAACATCTAAAACATGGCTGCACTACTGGGATAAGTGTGAATCATTTTGCCACAAAGTTCATAGAACATCTTTTTCAGTGTCTGATTTGTGATGGGTCAAAGTCCTGAAAACACACTAATGATAAATTTATTTACACAAAAGAATAAGACATTAATTAGGAGTGAGACTTTTCTTCATTTGACTCTAATAGGAAGCTATATTTTGGGAACAAAAAAAGCAGAAAGCAATTCCACTGTGACCAGTGTATCGTCTTTTTACAACTGGCACTCTGCAGTACTGCTCAGATCCTCCAGATACTGAAAACAGTTGGAAAACTAGGTAGGCAAATATGGAGGAGTACTGATGGTGCTCAGTGGACCAGCTGGGTATGAGCCGCAACTGAACCTGTAGTGTTTACTCACAACACTGTGAAATGCATGGTAGTTCACTTCTGCAGTGACTGGAATTAGGAGTTAATGGATCTATGTTCTTACACTACTATTGCCATGGTCAGTGCATTGATTTTAGATTATTGCATTACTGATTACTCAGGCTCCCAAGAGATCAAAACCAAACCACTCATCATCTCACTCCTTATATCCTGTTGCTAGAGAATCCATAACTGAGCCAGCAGATTTAACCCTTCCAGAATTCTAAGTTCAAGGAAAAAGCTCTACTGTAATTTGGTCATGTTTACTGTACTTTAAGTTCTAAAGAGACTATTCTAAGCTTAGTATAAATCACGGTGGGAAAAAAGTCTGCACACAAGAGTGAGGATTTACAGGCTACTCAATGACTTAATTGTACTCTCCATTTCATTCTAATGAAATAACTGGAGCTGTCTGACCCTATGAAATGTCTTCAGTGCCAAAGAATCAATATGAAAGATAGGCAGCTTTGATGTTACCAAAGAGCTCCAAGCCCAACCCTGTGTCCCTTGTCTTGCAGTTCAAAAACTAAAGTTGAATGCAGTCCATAAGTATCAGAAATTATTGAAAGTTTGCCAATGTCCATAGGAATAATAGTGCTAATTGGTAGGGATCTTTGAAAAGAAATCAGTTTGGAAATGTTAAAAGGGAAATACAAAGTGGCAACTTACCACTAAGTCTTGAGAAATATCTCTGCTAAGCAGTTGCTCTCATTAGAGAGAGAGGAGGAAAAAAAATGACCCCAATCTACCAAAGGGCTTAAATAACTCAAACCCATATGAACTGGGTATCAAAGGTATTCACTCTTCGAAATTAAACATGCCCTTCTTGCTTCGCTGGACCAGGGCCCAGGAGACATAAAGCACCTCTCCCTTTCACTTTGGAAACTGCTTTAATTATATGTTGGTAATTCAAGTAAGAATTACCTGTCAGTTCATTTGAGACAGCATTCAAGTTCTGCAGCTGTCATCCTGCCCAGTTTTGGACCCTTAGTACAGAACATTATGCTGGCACTGGGTGGCCCAAGTACTGCATGTGGCATGGAATGGCACTGCGACCTCTTGGAATCTGTTTCTGCACTCCCAAGAGCTGAGACTGCTTTAAACCATTAGCCTGTCTCTCATCCTTGCTCTAGCTTCTGAAAGATGTGGCTGTTCTTTTCAGTTACTGTAACTTTAGTTAGAGGGCAAAAGCCTGTGGTGAGACCCTTCTCCCCATTAAAGAACCAACAATAGGCATTTAAGAGGATCTTCTGATCCTAGTAAGAAGGGAAGGTACTTTTTTTGAAAAACTGATCCATTTTTAGAGAGATACTAGCTTAAGAGAACCCAAAGAAACAAACCAAAGGAAATGTTCCCTGAAGTGGTATATTGCTTTGCACCCTTGATTTCAGATACAGGTATTAAGATGCTGAAGTTCTATGTATTTCTTTGTATTTGGCAACTAAGAGAGGTCTTTTCACACTATGTTCACTAAATCAACTTGTTTTCCCTTTTCAGAAGGCCTGCAGTGAAAGATAGGTTTTACTGAAATCAAGTGACGACACTTAGTGGTTTGAAGCTGGTTCAGTATTTCAGTTGACCTCTTCTCCCGAAGCTAATATCCAAACGTGCACAAAGACTGCAAGACACTACATCTCCTCAGTAAGAATGAGAAGACAAGGTTAGTGATAGGCCTGAAAGTCTGGTTGTCCCCTGGTCAATATTTTTCATACAATAGCCATGATGATTCTAGTCTAATCTAGTCTAATCTAGTCTAGTCTAGTCAAGTCTATGCAGAATTTAATTTTCATGTCCATTTTCACGTCCAACACCACTTGTCTACTAAATTCTTGAGCACAGGAATATTGGTGTTCCTGGCTGTGCCCATGAGGTTATTTCAATATATTTTAACACCATAACAGTTACTGAAATGCAGTAATATTGTTGCACATATATTGCTTTTAACCAACTATAAAAACTAAAATGAAAGTTTTGTTTCCCTCCATTAGTTTTGGAAGAAAGCCAGCCCTCACTCCACAGTGTTATTTGCAAAACACTCCTACCTTGCCAAACCATTAGATGTAAACCCTTTTAAACAGGGCACAGGATATCATAAACCTTCAGTGGTCTTTGAATCACTCTGTGTCTCCATTCTTTCCTTTTGGAGTCATATGAGTGCTATTTAAACGTGATGCATGTTTTAATACACTGCCATTACTTCACATCTTTAGTCAATTCATTACCAAACACAACCAAAGTAGTCTTTTTTGCTTAGCATGAAGGATTTTGGAACAAGGCTGATACGGAGGAAGAAAATCTGCCTTAAGGATACCAAAGATTTTCTAGATAACCCCAGAGGAGGGGTGAGGTGAGGAGTGTGGTCTACAAGTCAATTAAATCTCTTTAAATCCACAGTTTTAGAGAAATTCTAATGTTACTATTAACTGCACCAACTGGATTGGTCCAGCAGAGATATTTTCCTTATGGGGTACTTTCCGTTTATCACTTTAATCAAAAGCAGAAAGAAAAGCAATGTGAAATCCAGAACATTTAGCTTTTAAAGGGGCTTGACATTTATCTCCATTTTGAAATCCATAACCAATATAACTTTGCTTTCAGGTACCACAGTTAAAGCTGCAAGGCAGCATACCTGCCTTTATTGAAGAGTCTGAGACTGATGTTTATTTATGCAGAGCCCTTACACACAAAATGCAGCGAGCAGGACTTTGAATTTCTATCAAACTTGAATTGCAAAGTCTTTCCAGGCAAATCTAGCATTAGTACTAAGACCTACTTTTAACACAGTCAGGACTCTAAAGTTAACAACAGCATCTGGTAGGAAACTTGAAAAACTTGCCATTCAAAAGGTAAGAAAAAAACTACATTCCCAAAGGATGAGTCAACAGTGAGGTCCAGTAATATTTTCTGGGCTTTCACAAAGAATGCACATCCTGCTTGAAATCCATTCACTTGGCAGACCAGAATTGCCTAGATGCAGTTCTCTACTGCATCAACTTTACATTTTTAGTCTCTTTTAATTACTTTGATTTAGACAAAATGAAGCCACTTAAGACATGGCAGAAAATAACCCAATTAATGTTTCCCTTCTGATCAAGTCTGAAGATTAATTATGCATTCTAACAAAGGCTTTAGGACTTGTGTCTAACAGCTGCTGACCATTTTTATCTTAAACCAACAACGCCTTTAAACACATGCTTAACTTAATTGCCTAAAAAGTCCTTTCTGAGTACACAGTTCTGTCGATAGTCATAGGAAGCTAGGCAGAGGAGCTGAGCAGAACCTGCGAAGGAAGCTGGGCAGAGGAGCTGAGCAGAACCTGCGAGCTTACAACCTAGCAGAAAAGAACCTTTAAAAAATAAAAAGATATAATGATCGAACTTGAAAAACTTAACAAAGCCGGCAATCATTCCTGTTTCTCATGTCTTAATGCATTTTAACACTTGTATTGTCTATTCTGCACATTTTTTCCAGTAAAATTTTCCAATTTTGTATTCTTAATTTATAAAAGAAAGTCACAGAAAAAAGTGAAGTGATAAGAATGAAATATACCAATGTCTTCTGAAGCCTCTGAATACCAAAGAAGCCTATTAAAATATTTCTTTTTTTTTTTCAACAGTGAGGTATCTAGACACTGTGGAGCTCATCTTATTGTCCTTTGCAAAAGGAAAATCGATACTGCCACTGTTGAGGCTTCCACCCAGTCAAATACTCCATGTAAATGATGATGAATAAATATCATTGCCTTGTCCCTAAAAAGAGATAAAGAGGTTGAGGAGAGATTGGTGGAGTCACATCCTACCATTCTTGAGGCAAAGGCAACTCATGGAGGCTCCATAAGAAGCCAAGGATCCCCTATGCTCCTGCCAAAAGCTAGAAGAAAGGGACCTGGGTTCTGGTAAAAAAGGGAAACAGGTCCCTCTTCAAGGTTGTAGGCAAACCACCACCCAGCCTCCCTCACCTTCCTGATTGCCTTTACACAACAGGTCTACACAACAAGCTCTGCAAGTTGAGGATGCAGACAAAGGTTCTCCCAGGAGGTTGCCAAGGGGAAGGCCATGGCCATCAGTTGCCCACATTAGGACTCTTGTGGTCAGTTAAAAAAGGAGGTTGACTGTGATAGGAACCTCCCTTCAGAGGGGCCAATATGCCAACCAGACCCATCCCACAGGGAAGTCTGCTGCTCCTGGGGACTGGGTTAAGGATGTTACCTAGTCTAGTATGGCCCTCCAGATATTAACTGCTACTGCTTTTGCAGGTTGGCAGTGACAAGGTGGTAAGAGAATCCCTAAAGCAATCAAAAAGGATTTCAGGGCACTAGGGAGATGGATAGAAGGATTGGGAGCACAGGTGTGTTTTCCTCAACCCGTTCAGTGGCAGGGAGCAACAGGAGAACACACCTCGTTAACACAGGGCTTAGGGACTGGTCCCATTGGAGGAATTTTGAGTTCCTTGATCATGGGGAGGTTTGCAGGGCATGGCACCAGGCTTGCTCATGTCTGATGGAACTCAGTTCTTCTGGAGAAAAAAGGATTCTATCTCACAAAACTCATGGGACTCATTGAGAGGGCTTTACACTAGGCTTGAAGGGTGAAGGGGATACAGCTGGGCTCATTGGACATGGGCATGGGGGGAATTGTGTGACATTGTTGGGGGAGAGGCTGGAGGCCTATCCAAGCTGCATCAACAATGATGTGCACAGCAGGGAAGATTTAGGAGCTCCATAGGTGAGACCTATGGAGAGGGGCAAAGGGCTTCTGCAGTCACAGAAATAGACTGGGTAGGAGGAAGAGAAATATCACAAGGGAAATGTCACTAGACAGTTCATCAGGAGCTCAACTCAAATGCGTCTGTGTTCAAATCCTCACTCAACTGTTAAGTCAAATGCTAATCTCTGGAAGTATCACAGTAATGATAAGGTTGGAAAAGACCTTAAAGATCATCCAGTCCAATCTAAATCCAAATAAACCAAGGAAACCTAACATCTAGATCATGCCACTCAGCACTTCATCCAGCCTACCCTTGAACACCTCCAGGGACGGTGACTTGACCATCTCTGTGGGCAGCCAGTTCCACAATCGGATCACTCTTTCAGTGAAAAACCTCTTCCTAATGTCAAGTCTAAACCTGCCCCGATGGAGCTTAAGACTGTGACCCCTTGTCCTGTCTCCAATGTCCAGGGAGAAAAGACTGACCCCTGCCTGACTACAACCACCTTTTAGATAGTTATAGACAGTGATAAGGTCACCCCTGAGCCTCCTCTTCTCCAGGCTAAACAGACCCAGCTCCGTCAGCCTCTCCTCTTAGGCCTTATCTTCCAGCCCCTTTACCATTCTAGTTGCTCTTCTCTGGACTTGTTCCAGCACCTCGACATCTTTCTTAAACTGAGGGGCCCAGAATTGAACACAATACTCCATGTGCGGTCTAACCAGTGCTGAATACAGGGGGAGGATAACCTCTTTATGGTGAGAAATAGTTGTTCCCACTCCAGGAGAAGATCTCAGTAAGAGTGCAGGATTGTCTAGTAACTGCTCATTACAAGATTCAGTACAGAAATACCTTGATACCAGACACAATCAAGTGACTTCAAATTCAATTTCAAAACCTTGCCAGCCAGTGTAATCAGATAAAACCATTATCCAAGAAATATTTTGTAGTTTCTTCATCTGGTCCTACACTCAGTGTTTGCAATGCATTTATTTTTCATTAGGAAGAAAATAGCTTTCCCTCCTCACTCTCCTACACTGGACTAACTCACTGAAGTTCAGCACTGTGTGAGGTAATGCAAAGAGGAATGCAAAGATCTTGGTTTATGCCCAGGTATTTCTATTTAGTATGAAGCCACAGCTGTCAGGTTAGTGCTTGATATTGCTCTGCCTTCCAAATGCTGTTCATGGAATACAACCTAAATGGAAAACGGCAGAGACGGAGATACAGTAGTGGAAGTTCATATTGGCACTGAAAGGGAAAAAGTGGTTTGCACTGCTATTGTGAGTTGTGCTTTAAGGCAGACATGTATTGGGGAAACAGCTACATTCTCTATTCCTGCAGAATGGTTTAGGTCCTGAATGTACACTGACGCTTCTGCAGCTGTGTTTTTGTATTGTTAGCGCAGTAAGAATGCTGAGACTGCTGGATTTGAGGGGCATTCATGGAGCTTCCAATGCAACACAATGCAGCTATTGCTGAGGATTTTTGGAGTCACCCTTTACTGGGAGGCTGGAAGATACATTTCATACTGTTAAGTGTAACCCTGGGCTTTTTACTGAGTTTTCTTGATGCCAGCTGAGTAGGTCAAATTAATTCTCAATGCCTTGTGCAATGCTCACTTTGTGACTCAAGCTGGGAACGAAAACGGCTCCAAAAACAGAAATCAGAAAAACAGAAAAAACTGTGAATAATGAATAACTGCAAATTGAAACTGACTTTAGAATACTACAGAAATAACTTGACAGATCTTTTTAATAAAACTTCCTCACTAATTTCCCACTTCTCTGAAGTTTTCAATGCTGTCTTTTCTTCTGAACAGCTGGGCCCAATATCTCTGCTTCCAACTATTTGTAGGCTGGTTGCTGGCTGCAGCATAAAACTCAACAGCAAGCTCCGCCTGCCACATACCGACAGCTGTTGTGTGCCATCATGACCAGTACATCTGCTGCCACCACCACCCCCCATGCCAGGATAAAGGGCATAATTACACAGCACTAAATGAAAAGAAAGAGGAATGGAATACCTCTGGTGGAAAGGCATTCCTGCTCTCAGGACTCCTCCTTTGCCTCATCCATTTTCTCAATGCTCAGCTCTCCACCTGCTCTCTAAGACTGCTATGGTGAACACTACTGAAAACAAACACACTGCATGCAACATAAGGCAAACCAGAACTAAACAGACAGTCTTGTGTCCTTGCTATTCTCAAGCCAAGAAAAATGAAGGTACAAACCAGGAACTGTGGGGAGGATTTGAGGCATGTTCTCCTCTCCAGGAATCCAAAGAGAGGCCTGGTAAAGCTGCCACACAGTAGTTTATTTCTGCCCCAACCCAACATAGATAGCGTGCACAAATATAGATTGCATCAACTCAAGGAACAGCTTGGTTAAAGAGGGACTGCTGAGTATCATGGGAGACCACATGAGCTGTCTAAGTAGACTGTAAAAGCAAGAGTCGAACGAAGTACCAGTGCATTTGCCACCAGGCACTGAACTTTTACCATATAAAGTCAAATTCATTTTGAAAAGATCACAAGTGCTATACTTCAATTGCTGTTGTTCTGAGAGAAGATTAAAATACTTCAACAGAATTGAAATGTTCTGGAATCATACAAAAGGGGAATAAAATCAGATTTTCCAGAACATGCAAATTCAATTAACTGAGATCTATTTAAGGGGAAAATTCCTGATGTTGCCACCTAGTCTAGAAGTATAGATATAAACCCTCCAGTGCTGCCAGTATCAAGCTCCTGACAGCTATACTTTGTGCAAAGTGTTGATTTCTGCCTTCCACTTCCCAGGGCTGACTCCAGGGTTTAGACACAGGCAGTCAAACCTTTCTTCCCCTCTACCATCTCATACCTCACCATAGGACTGTGGGCCAGGAAATGAAAAGAAATAGCTAACTCTTAGCTGACAGTCCTAAGCAATAGCAAATCCCTACCTCTATGACTGCTAATCCATATTGTCCCAACCAAAAATAGTATTTTTATTCCTCTGTTAGTAGGAATAGTGTGAGTCAACAGACAACTGCAGTCTGTTTCAAGAGAGGCATGACAAATGCTGTAATTTCACTGTTATGTTGCAGATGCCCCTACTTCAAGAAACCAGCTTTGTTTTTAAGCCAACTGAAATGAAACATCAACAGTCCCCTTAGAAACCAAGCCTCCTTTGCTCTTGCTGAAGTGGAGCAAACAGGGATTGAGACACAGGCGTAAAGCCTCACAAATCATTTTGGCATCTGATGGTTAAAATACTTAGGGCTGAGGTTGATACAGCACAGCCAGCTTAAAATTAAAAAAGGAAAACCAGGAGGCTCTGGCAATTTATACTGATTAGGGAACTGACTCATTGATCCCAGTTCTTCTCTTCCTCTTGCTAATGGAAGCCACAAGTTGCCTTATGTAAACAACAAAGTCAGGAGTTCAACTGTAATTGAAGAAATGGACCCCTAGTTTCTGGTAAATACGGATTCCCTGCCTTTACATGCATTGCTTGAAGTACTCTAAGTTGGCAGTCAGGAAATCAGTTCTTTTTGCACTTGCAGCTGGACAGATTCGATGATTCAAATAAATTGGCCTTGAGAAAACTTTAAAAAAAAAGTATTTCCTTGCTAAGTGATCCCAAGAGGCCTATGACTCTATAAAACAGTTAAAGGGAAGCTGCTGACTTGCGCTCAGTGGGTTTAACAATTCAAAAAGTATTCATTTTATTTTCAGTTTTACAGACCCACTTATGGAACAGACAGCAAGGAGAGAAATCCATTTTTTTTCTGAGACATTTCCTATTTGTAAGATTGAGAGATGGAATCAGTGGTACACTGCAATGAAAGTTTAATTACCCAAAGTTTGGCAGAGTGACTGATTTCACTGTGTTGCTGTGCCAGTGCACTCTGTCTTCCAGAGATTCCACTTCACACTCATCCTTGAGCCCCAGCTCATTGACTTTGCAGCTTGTTTCTCTGGTCTGGAACTGCCGACAAAGAAAACAGTCATTTGGTATTAAGACCTCATGGTAGCGTTTTCAGTGCAGCTGTATTGGCCATCCTGCAGTCACAGAGGACAGCGACTTAGGTGGATGACTGCTCTCAGGAGAAGCTCCTGCAGCCTGAAATGTCATCTGTGGCACACTCTATACTGACAGGACTGTCATTGCAGGCACCCTCTGTCTTCTACACAGAAATGCAGAGGGACAGCTAGTGCAGTAAACAGCTTTGACAGCTCTGTGCCAGCACATGGCTGCTTTTTGCCAAGTGAATTCCCAGATGGCCATTAGCACCCAGCTATTTGACTTGTGTACTTGCAAAGCCTCAGCGTGCAGTGTCTGCACTGATGCCAGACTCCTGTAGGGTAACTCTAACCACACCATGCTTGCTTCAGCTCTTCCAGCAGGTTTGCTCACATGTGGAGTCTATCTGACCCTAATTACAGTTGCTGTGCCATGTTCACCCCATCCGATTTCAGAGGTGAGAAAACTCACTTGTATACATATTTTATACACACATATTGTATGTGGGTTTTATCAGGGTAGGATTCTCAGCTGAGATAGACCAGAGTAGTTTGAGAAATGCTCTGATTTACAGCAGAAGACTTTTTGCAGATGGCAGCTTTTGGATGAAAGGTGGTACAGAAAAGACAGGTTCTGCTTTAGCCCTCCTATGTGAAAGAAAAATTCAATGATGTGGAAGCAATCTCGGAGAAAACACTGCTTTAATAGGGCTAGAGATTAAGTAGACTATTGACTACATATTCTCTGCATGTTCTTTCAGACCCTACTGTGCTAGTTGCAGTCACTTTATCTATTTAGGATAAAGCTCTTCCTGGAGACCTCACCCAAGACTAAACAGAGTTCAGGAATTAAAATTACCCGGTGGAGGTATATCACACTTGATGGGAATGGCAATTTTCCTCTCAGGTGTGAGTCAGAGGGACAAAGCCAAGAGCTACAGTAGGAGTGGGGCTGGAAAGGGACTGACCACGAACTGGATAGGTTGCCAAAAGCATTTTCTGTGTAGAAGATTTTTCTCCAGACTACCTCTGGGGTTCCTGGGTTCAGTGTCAGACCAAGTAGATGCCTGAGATGGGAGCTGGGGTAGAGACAAAGCAGAGAACAGCTTTTGAAGTGGTGGAAAGGAGTTGCCAACCTTGCTGTTAAACTTGAATGGAAGGGTAAGAAATGTGTACTCCCTCTTAGGTATTCCCAGAAAGAAAGTAGAAAGGACCTTAATAAGGTCTGCTCTGGAAGAAAGGTACAGCTTCCTGCACATAAGCAGAGCTGAGGAAATTCAAGTACTCTTCCCAGATTGCTGGCAGTGAAGAAAAAATAGCCTGTTTTATTAATAAGGAAAGGAAAGCAACCAGAGGGACTACAGAATGACACCTACTCACCTGCAAGGAAGGCTGATTTTGTACATAAAGCAGGAACTAAATACAATTGTTGACCTCCGTAAGAGCTGGAAATAGAATAAGTCAAGTGGATCTGATTGTAGCTTCACAATCTATGTAAAAAGGAAGGCAATTTCTTTTTGAATATCATGCTTATATTTAGGATCCTAAATCCATATTTGGAAACCTAAGGAACTGACCTGATTTTCTGAAGTGTTCAGTGAATGAGTGGAAACATTTTTAAGAGGCTTCTGTGGGAACTGGTGGATTCAATAGATTTGGGACGGGGAGACAGAAATCCAAGTTCGATTTCTTAACTTTGAGTTTACAAATCTTAGACTTGCATTTCCAGAATTCATCACTCTGCAGTAATGTCTGGTTTTGCTTTAAATATTGTACTGCTAGAACTACTAAGTGTGTGGATCCTTAAAAAGCTCTCAGACTTTTTCCCTGCCATTTAAATAAGGATATTTAACACAGAGTAAACAGAGCCCCACTTTGCTGCCATGCTACTTTGAAATCTGGATAAAATAATCCCTGCAGCAAGAGCAAAGCTATATAAAAAAGCTGTATGAAAACCAGTAGTAAACTACATTTGGGAACATTCATGTTATGTAAAAGGCAAGTTTCCAGTATGCCAGCTAAGGAAAGAAGAGTTCTAAGAAACCTGTAGAGGCATCTAAAAATGGTCTTTCCTTGGTGGACTCTCAGCTTTTTTGAGGTCACTCTGCTCAGTGCCTTAAAAGGGCACCGGCTTCATTTTCTTCTCCATTTCAGAAACATTCTTTTATCCTTGCAAGACCACGAAATTCTATCAATCCATTTGGAAAAGAGATTGTATAAATCTACAGCCTAACCAATCCATATGAAAGCACAAGGGTACATAATGAACAACTTGTGTATTATTTCCTAATAGCATGATAGCATGAAAATCCCAACGTTCATTCTACACAATATTCATAATATAAAAGACTCACAGCATACAGGGTGCCCTTAACAGCAGCCATGAATCAAAGCTCATTAAAAAAACCCAAACTACTGGAGTCTTACTTTTCTCAATGCAGAAGTGCAACTACCCAGAACAATAAAAACGTCAAGACTCTCACTTTGGCACAGAAATATCTATAGGACCCAAAAGCAAGGTTGGCAGCTTTTTATGACAGATTCCGCATATACCAGCTACAGGTGGTCATTACCAGCAGTTGTTATATTTGTAAATGGACAGAACAAAAGACTGAAGTTTGAGTAGAACAGAGATAACCCATCAGATCAGACAAGCAAGGAAGTAAATATCCCCATGTCATCCCTCCTAGAACACCCGCAACTCCAGCAACTTTTAACAGGCCACATTTACCTGTCAAACAGGCTTGTGTCATTTCTGCTCTGTGTGCAAACTCAGTGTGTGTGCGTGAAGTGCTTTCAACTCCAATTGTAACAAAGCAAAGTAACGCAAAGCCTTTTCATAAGTCTTATCACCGGTTTCCAAATTCCCTATTGACTGTGGATTGCCACTATACCCAGGGAAACAATTTTCCACACTGTTCAATAATTCAGTGGCATATGGAGAGCAAATTCAGGCTGTCTGCTGTCTGAAAGCTTTTATATCACTCTGGGGCAGAATTTCAAGGCAAGATTTTCAAAAAAGACTGCAAGGAATGGAATCACTTTGCATTATTTTCAGTGGAAAGTAAGTGAATCAAAACCTGCAACCCCTAAAGAGCTCAGGCCAGTCTTTCCTTCTAATCTGTGACCTGTGCTTGATTGTACAAACTGTTTAGAGGAAACTTGCCAAATCTGAATCTATAATGGAATTTACATTCATTAAGGTATGCAAAAAGATTCCTGTTAAAATAAGTTCTTCAGAAATTTCTACTTTAGCCATCATAGTTTTCCCTTAAAACAACACTAGAAGAAATGTATGATCATGTTATCTACAGATCAGTTTATGGAGAGCTAGAACAAAAACACTGGCATTCGAGGGCAGGAGACATACCCAGACACACTGCTTGGACATCACAGTTATCCTGAATTGTGAAGCTGCTCAAGAATGTGATACCTTTGGTACTGTAGTTTTCAGGCAATGTAAAACAGTGATTAAATATAAAAGTTGGTCACTAACAAATTTAGCCATAAGACAGATACCAAGTTTGACAGTAAGATCCCAGCTGAGACTGCCAACCTCTTACCTAGGAACATTCAACTCATCATTCAGCAGTGACTGCAGTTTCTGCAAGAAAGCAAGAATTGCTCCCCACTACTGCCAGGTGGCACAGGTGTCAGTACTCAGAACAAGGAGGAGCTCTCCTGCATCCCCACAGATGGCTGAACACCTTGTCCATCCCTTTAGGAGGTGCAGAATGAGCACTCACTTGTTAACAGAACACATAGACCCTCAGGGACTGAGACCCTCAAGGTCTGAGAGCACTGCAGGAGAGGCTTGAAGAGGAATTGAAGAGGAAAAAGAAGGAAGCTTTAACTCCTTGATTTACAGCAATTTCCTAATTCTATTCCACCAGAGTACAGTACATTCCCAACCACTTCTGTCTCCAAGATTAAGAGTATGTGCTGTAGAGGAGAAGTGGTCTTGTGATGTCAGTAAGTCACACACACAAAACCCAGAGGAAATGCATCAGAAATAGGCTGCTGTTTATAGAGCCTCTGCAGCACTACTCTGACCACTGAAATGCAGAAAAAATTTCCATTATTTTGTTGACTGATCTGCTGGAAGGGAACCTTCTACAAAGGAAGTAGATTTCACTGTTCAAAGGTGCAAGAGTTCAATGACAATACTGCTTCACTGTGGAGACAAATGGGAGAATATATAAACCTAAAGATTAAAGTCCACACAGTAATGCCCAGAGCTGGCCATCTTTCATCCCATTCCTCGCACAAAACACCTAGTGAAAGGTATGGAAATAATCAGTTTGCAATCAGAAACCCATCCAGATAATGCTGATCTGGACTTTAAGTGTTAGTTACCTGTAATTGTCCTTCATGGCAGCTATTTCAAATGAAGTTCTGCAGTGAAGCTTGCCAAAATCTCAGTACTGAGAGAGGACTGGCATGATCTACAAATCAAAAACTCCCCCCAGGTAGTGACAAGCCATAAATCTTAATGCTGTCTGCACTAGAAGGGGGTAGTTTGTGGTACTTAAAATGGTTTTGTAAGCCACAGTAAACTTAATCCTTGAATCAAAAGGAACTTCTCAGGCACAACAGCTCTAAGATTAAGACTTACCTGACTGAAGAAATGGGCTTCCTTCAGTCTGCTAATGGCACAGAATTCTGAAGCAAGGAGAACAAGGCCACGCACACAGTGATTCCCTCCTGAACATATTTCAATACCATGAAAGAGAAATCATGAGCTTGGCAGCCAAGTTCTGTTTTCTGCTGGGGTATATATGTTCATCTGGTTCTTTAGGGTACAAACATGACTGGCAAAGCCTATGGAGAACTAGCTGGCATCAAGCCGTTAGTCAGGGAAACACACAGATGTTACAAATGCACTTCATTCCAAAATTAACTTTTCTATTAGCACTTGATGGTCACAGGTCTGCCTTAGAACAGCAGTCTGCTCATGAATGCTCATTGGGAAAATGTTACCTATTAGTTCAGGTAATTTGATCTTTGAAGATACATATATGATATTAACTTGAGCCAACTGGTAGTGAAGAAAGAGCTATTTAACCATATACTCGGCACCACTAGTTACTTTTCCCTTGCCTACTGCTACTGATTACAGTCATTTATTGCACACAGTGATGTGTCCTGGTTGGTTCAGATATAGAATCATAGTGATAAAGCCTTTTCTGATGAAGTTCTGAAGGCAGGTTTCCTGCCAGGTTTAGTTTTCACTAAAGGTCTCTAAGCTTAGGCTCTCCTATACTGATCTTCTCTATGCATTGCTCTGTTTACTGGGGCGTTTAGTCAGGCTTTCATCTGATGTAAGTGAACCTGGCAGCACTGCGGGAAAGGGAATGATTTCCTTTTCCACCATCTGAGCAGCTGGCACATACTTTCTTCTCATTAGTATTCATCTTCAAGGCTGTGGAATTTGCGGGAGGGTCTCAGCTGCCGGTGGAAGTCCCAATTGTTTAGAAGAGTGGACAGTTTCCCTTGTAAGCTGCAACCCCCGCTGAGAGTACCCTAGCTATTAAAAAATTGTTCTCAGCAAAGTGATGCTATGCAAAGTAGCATGGATCTGTAGAGGTACTTGCCCTTCACCCTCTACCTCACAGAGTTTTAACAGCTAAGCAGAAAATGCTGTGGGGGCCACATTCTGACCATATCTGCAGACAGACATGTATTTAAGGTGCCTGAGTTCTAGTAGCAGAGCTGCCACTCGTTTTTTTGAATCCAGACAGAGCCATGGATTGTCAGCACTTTATAGCAAACATGGTTATGCAAGACAGCATAACTGGAAAATATGGATAGTAACTGCAGAACCTCCAGCCCTCTGCCCATTCAGCAGCTTAAGAAAAACAGTTAAATTTTCCATATATTTTGTCTTGAAGTCAAACAGACCTTTGAAAACACCTGTATTTTGGTGACAAAGTTGATGAAAATGCACTGGCCCGTGGCCTTGCAAGCGCCATTCTGTGCAGCGAACACAATGCATTGAAACTCACACAGAAGGAAAGAGCAGACTCCAAGAAAATACAGCTCTGGGTACTTAATGTAGGTAATCTTATGGCTCAAACAGCTCCTCAGTTCATGTAAATAGTGCTCTGTGGAAGAGAGGGAACGAAATAGTTAAAGGAATCACTGCATACTTCTTAATATGCTCATTATACTGCATCAGTCAAAATAGAGCTAATTGCAAGGCAGTAACAGAGAGACTGGAATTCCAGTCAGTGCCTGCTGCCCAGGATCACTTCTGGGCATCGCATAAAAACAGATTCATCCAAATAAAACATAGCTTCTACATAATCCAGTCATTTCCAGGTCCTAGAAAATTCCAAATATATTTGGAGAAAACCTTAATCTCATTTCCTTAAAGAAATTCCCAGGGAAATCATGGTAATTTGGTGAACAGAAAAGTAAACAGTTCTGTAAAGATTCAGAATGTTTATTACAAGGACTGAAATAAACAAAGAATCAAAGTCCAATTGTCAACAAATGACATGTCTCTAATCCTACAGATCTGCAGAGAAAGAAAGCCTAAGTCTTCTGGAAATTGCACTTAGACCCCTACACCACTTGGACACGATTACCATTTTAAAATGGGACACACACATCCACAAAGTCCTCTAGACTTTGAAAATCACAGGGGGAAACATTTGTGAGTGAAGAAGCATTACAGAAACAGTCAGGAATTCTGTTTGCTCTCTCCCACCTCCTGACCACATTATCAAATAGTATATAATCTAAAAATTACTCTACATTTTCTTTCTTCAGTTCACAGACCATTTATTTTTCTTTTCAAGGAAATACCTGTCCCAATTTTCGTTTAAATCATCATTTTCCCAGCCTTTTGCTTTCTCATTTTTCTCTTTTAGCTACTCCCATCAGAAGACTTTCAAAGTCCGGGGACAAAGTCAGTCCATCTATGACATGGTTGAAGCTGACTCCAATAACTGGTCACAGTCAGTGCTACTAGCTTCTTGAGGTCTGGTGTGAGACTTTAGACATCAGCTGTGATTTCTTTTCCCTTTGCTTTTCCCACCGTTTTGTCAGCTGTGAAATTTGAGCAAGATCTTTATCTCCAATTACCCTTCCAAAGGGGATACTAAGGCAACAGGTAGGGTAGAAATGTTAGAAAAAATGCCATGGAATGGACTCCAGACAGGATTTCTAGCATTAAGGCACATTTACGCACACTGCAAGAATCTTTCACTTTATGCAAGTGATTTAGAGGACAACCAGCCTTTAAGGCTGAGAGCTCCACACCTCAGTCTGAATGCAGGTGTTGGACAGCACTGCACAAGAGCAAAACTTCGAAGTCTGTAAGAAAAATATATTAGCTTGCAGGCAAAGAGCTCAAGACAAACCTGAGAGGCTTCCTTAATCTTGGATATAATCACATAGAGACTCATGTCAGTAGAGAAGTTGCTAAATAAAAAACACACATTTGCTATTAGAAAATAGTAAGCCTATTAGAAAAAGCTGGGAGTTGCTAGCTTTCATCAGGGATTGCCTTCACAATACTCAAACTCTTAGTTCATAGAGTAAAATAGCAGTGATCTGTGTGAAATTTCCGTCTGTGGGTGACAACTGAACTCTACTGTACATTTTTTCTGGGAGAAGTAACATACAGTTAGGACTAGTTTAAGGATTCATTCTGGATGTCACCAGATACTTGTTTTTATGTTACAAACGTCACCTCAGACACGGCAAAGCTCCAGACCTGGGACAGGATTCTAATTAATGGCTCCTGAGCTGATTATCACCCACATGCAAGTTTTGCAATTAATATTTTACTTTAGGATTTTAAAAATGTACATTTAATTATAGGAATGTTTCGTTGTAAGGATTTAGTTTGGTCTCTCTGGCCAAACCTGCACTTCAGGAATCAGAATCATACAATGGTTTGAGTTGGAAGGGATTTTCAAGATCATCTAGTTGCAAACCTCTAGCCATGGGCTCAGTCACCCTCAGAGAAAGAGGTACAGAGTTTCTCCTGGGTTCCAGTGTGTGTCCATTGCTTTTTGTCCTGGTACTGTGCGTCACTGAGAAGATCCTGATTCAGTCTTCTTCTATCCAGAGGAAGACAGGTGACAAGTAGTGTCCCTCATAGCAATGACACAGACTGTGGGACTGAGTGAACCCTCACCAAGTTTGCAGATGACAACAAGCTGAGTGGTGTGGTCAACAGGCCAGAGGGACAGGATGTCATCCAAAGTGACCTGGACAAGCTGGAGAAGGGGGCACATGTGAACTTCATGGGGTTCAACAAGGCCAAGTGTAAGGTCCTGCACCCAGATCAGGGCAAACCTCATGGTCAGTACAGGCTGGGGGACAATGTGCTAGAGAGCAGTCCCACAGATAGGGACTTCAGGGTGTGGTGCTGATGGATGAAAAGCTGGACAAATGTGTGCTTGCAGCCCAGAAGGCCAGGGCATCCTGGGCTGCATCGAAAAAAGTGTGGCCAGCAGATCAGAGGTGATTCTGCCCCTCTGCTCTGGTGAGAGTGTGGAGTCCTGCATCTGGCTCTGGAGCCCTCTGCACCAGAAGGATGTGGACCTGTTAGTGTCCAGAGGAGGGCCATGAAAAAGATGAAACAGCTGGAATGCCTCTCCTACGAAGACAGGCTGAGAATGTTGTTCAGCAGAGAAGGCTCCAGGGAGATCTTATACCAGCCTTCCAATACCTGAAGGGGGCTACAGGCAAGCTGGTAAAGGAACTGTTCACACGGGTGCATAGCAACAGAGGCTAAATGGTAGGCTAAATGGTCCCAGCTGTCTCATGTGAGGGAAAGCTGGATTCTCAGATGAGACATTGGACCACACAACAGAGCCTTTCTTGTTTTTTTCTCGTAAAACTACTTAAAAGGCTCTCCTGAACTACCTAAACATTTAATTCAAAATGCCAGCAATGTTTCCCCTGAATGATATGGAGCCTACACTTCAAGGATAAGCAAGAAAGAACAGAAGTTCTCCAGAAAAGAGTTCTGTCAAAGCACCCTATAGTAAATAATCTCATTTTGCATATTTATTTCCCCCACTTCACATTCAAACGAGAACTTGGAAGCAGGAGGCATAGACAATTTGTTAAATCTACATTTTGGATACTTGCAATTAAACTAAGAGGATATATTCTTTCATCAGAGAAAAATTCTTTTAATAGCCATAATCAAGACAATCAAATATAATCAGTCTGTCAAGATGATAATATTTTAGAATAATTTGCAGTAATTGTGTACCTTGTCAGCTCACACCTGTACGAAGGTGATTACACCTGGAAAATAAATACAATCTAAAGGTTTCTGCCACTATTTCAGAAACTGTGCTGTTACATATTTTCATTTTCTTGGTCAAGAAGCACTCGACTTTTTCAACCATCACCATGTTTGTGACCAAGGTCTTGGATACACCTCTCACAGATGTATAGTTTCTTAAAAGTGTTGCATTGATGGAAAAATCAACTGTAGATCACTGTGCTTTTTAAAAATCACAACCAAACGATAGAAGCCCTAGAAATATGGGCAGGTTTATGGTGGTTATTCTGTGTTATAACAGCTTTCTTTCCTAGTCATTCAATAAGCAAAACAACCCTGAAAATGCTTGCAAACACTCACAGGTATCAATTGTTATTGCTTTTTCTTTACAATGAATGGGAAGGAGCAATAAGCATCATAGTAACAGTCTGGATATAAAAAACAAAGACAGCATAGTTGCAAGTCTTGGCTGTAGCTCCCTCTTTGCTAGGAGGAGCACTCAAGTTCCTTCTGAAATCCAGTTGCCAAAAGCAGATCTAAGCTTTTTCCTTCAACTGGTTTTAATATGCAAAAGTACCTGTCCTGAAAGCATTGAAAGCTAGATTTTTTGCCCCAGATTTTTTAAGGTTGGCGGTAGCATGTCAAAGTGCAGCAGTGGTTCCAGCTGCAAACAACTTTTCGGTATCTAATCCCCTAGCCTTTCCCCAGCTCTCTGTCTGCTTTTCCCTCCTTCACTATCCATCTGCTTATGCCATGAACCTATCTCTCCGCCAACTCGAGCAGGGCATTTTATTACAATGGCAATGCCATTTGTTATTGACAATGCCTTCTCCAGGCAGATGACAGGTGAGCTATAAACTCAGCAAGACACAGAGAGGCAACCATATAGAGTTTAACATCTCTTTAGGCCTGACAAAAATTACCCTGCGGAAACCAGAAGTAGTATGAACTACATTTCACCAGTCAGAGTAAGTGCTGAAAGAGACGGAGCTGCTGCCAGAGTTCAGTACAGAACTATGAATAACCCCTCCCCCCAAGCTATTTAGAGTCTTGGCCCAGCACTTTGACTGACAGTGTATTTAAGTTTATTAGGGGCTTTTGCAGGGACAAGGATCATGAAGTAAGGAGGTGATTAGCATGGAAGAGGATCGTATGCATAACTTCTTGGTCCCAAGCTAAGATAACCTACAACAGCATTATCTAACCAGCGCATGGAGTTTTTTTAGAGAAGCTCACATGTTTGCACACAAAAAAAGTTAAAAGAAGATATTAAAGACATGGAGACATAAAGGTATACAGCAGCCAGTCACAGCCCTAAGAGTTCCTTTGAACGGGACAGCACAGTAGCAGCTTGGGCTGTACTCTTGGTCAAATATATCTGTTTTGTGATTGGGAATGGTTGGAGAGCTTTTATTAAAGGCCACAGCAATTTGGGCATCTCATGAAAATATTTCAGACTTACTCTTACAGTTCAACTCTAAATAAAGGGACATTCATTCCAGTTCATTACTGCTGTCTGTAGACTTCAGATATTTAAAAAAGAGCTCTGGAAATGGGACTTTCCTTGTGCCTCAGTTTCTCCCTTGAGTAGTCAAAAATCATTTGTGGGAAGAAGGAGAGCAGAGGGATGACTTAAGTGTGTTTCCTTATTTAAAGAGCTAATTTCCATTGTTCTAGGGAGGTTCATGACCAAGGTCACTGCAGTTGTTCTGGAGACAAAACAAGTAATTAAATTTGTGTCCTCAGCCTGGGGAAATGGCCTGACATCGATAACTTTTTAAAATACAGCCTTCTGGAGTATTGTGTCCAGTTCTGGGCCCCTCAGTTCAGGAAGGACAACAGAGCTGCTGGAGGGCTTCCAGCGTAGAGCAACAAAGATGAAGGAAGTAGCACACCTCCCTTATGAGGAAAGGCTGAGGGAGCTGGGTCTCTTGAGCTTGGAGAAGAGGAGGCTGAGGGGGGACCTCATTCATGCCTATAAATGTGTGAGGGGTGGGTGTCAGGAGGATGGAGCCAGGCTCTTCTCAAGGTCATCTGTTGATAGGACAAGGGGCAATGGGTGCAAGCATAGGAGGTTCTGTATAAATATCAGAAGGAACTTCTTCCCAGTGAGGGTGACAGAGCACTGGAACAGGCTGTCCAGGGGAGTTGTGGAGTCTCCTTCTTTGGAGACGTTCAAGACCCACCTGGATGTGTGTGCAACTTGGTCTAGGTGATCCTGCTGTGGCAGAGGGATTGGACTAGATGATCTTTCGAGGACCCCTTCCAATCCCTAATGATTCTGTGATTCTATGCTAGTAATGATATCCATGTAAAGACTTACAAATATATTCTAAACTGTAAGAATTAATCCTGCCAGATAAGATGAAAAGCTATCAATGCTAGGCTGAATTCCTAATATTCCTGTAGAATATAAGACAACACCTAAATATTTGTTTTCAAACTCATTATCTGTGGTCAACTAATCTCTCCTCCCCCCCTTCCCCCACCATGGGTCCTAATTAAAAAGCTATGAATTAGATATTGTTGGCACCAGGTTCAAATTGCATGATCTGAAATGTTTATCAAACTGTTCACCAAGTCTTGAAAGCCAGGTAAAATTGTAGCACTACTGATCCTTGCATTAACCAGCAGGGACAGCTTCTGGTGCAGTTCTTTCTTAAAGCGGGCAGGAGGCGGGGAAGTCTGAATGGGAATACTGAGGGAGAGCCAACACTACAATCGGCAGAGCCAGGGGACTGGCACAAAAGCCCAGAGGGAACCCAAGAAAGTGTAAGGAAGGAATGAGGATTACAAATACACAGTAGGATATGCTGACCATTATATATTTACGAAAAGCCCAAATCCTAGAATAAAAGGAGGCAGCAGCAGGGAAGCAAAAATTTCTACCCTATTGACTGAACACTGCAAAAATAGGGGAGCTTGGCTGAGGATGAGATTTTATTGGAACAGATCCCTAAATGTACCGAATCAGATCAACAGCAACTGTAAGTGACCATAGTGGAACTCCTGTCACACAAACCCCAAAATCATCACAACCCACTCACAGCACCCCCCCCACTCCCACCTTAGTTTACAAACTCCTCAATTCCCTTTTGAAGCTTTTGCTGTCTGAGCAGTTTCCTTGTGAAGGTGCACTGATGTCACTTAGACATGCCCTGTGCACCCTGTCATTGTTGAAATGGCCATTCAAAACAGCTTAAAAATTAGGAAAACCTAATAAGATTGGTGGGTTTGTCCAGGAAAAGGAAACTGAAAGGAACAAATGCTGATTTCCCTTATTTGACATTTTACAAAAGAACCATTTTAATTGCTTCAATTTTTAATAGCTGCAAAACCCCACTTTTCTGAACATCAAGAGATTTGAATTTTTCAAAATCAAAGCTGTTTCTTTCAAAAAATATATATCTATTCTTGGTTTAATACTCTAGAACATATCTGCATTTATCAGTGTTGGGGGAAGAGACGCAACGTATCAAGAAGGAAAGCATCACAATATGAACTGTAGATTTAAATATGCTCTAAAATTACTTGTACTGGTTTCTTATTTGCATACTGGAGTGGATGCACAATTTCCGCCTTGTTAATGGCAGAAACAGTTTGGCCACAAGCCCTTGTCTACTATGTAAACCTAGCGTGACAATCCAAAGCAAGGGGAACCTAAAAGTATGCAAGCACCACACATGCTCCTTCTGTTGCCCGAATATGTCATCTCACTGTGTGTAAATCCAGTTCATAGGTCTGGTCCTTAATGCATTCTGCAGCGGTTTTATACATGGATTTCTGCTTCATGATTGTTTTGTGGCAAGGGAAAGGGACATTTCTGGTCCATTTTCTGACACCTGCATGGTAGGCAACAATGTCTGTTAGAAAGAAGAGTTTTGGGTTTGGTGCTTGCTTTTAATGTGTCTTTATTGTTTTAAGACAGCAGACTCATTTTAACACGCAAAAATAGTATCTGCTTGCTTCTGAACTAAGAATGTAAAGGGAGACTGAACATTCAAGTCGTGCATTGCCTGAGCAGACATCAGTTTTGAGAAAGCAACTGAACATTCATATTCCCTTGCAAGAGCTTTAGGCAACTAAATGCAAGAATCTACTCCTAAAATGAAATAAATCTGACAATCACGTGATAAGATCTGCTGTGCATATAGGTGAGAAAAGCATGAGTCTAAAATGTTCTACTCTTACCAATCTGAGGAAACATTTACTGCGGAGATGGAATATTGGAGGTGGTTAGGTGGAACAGAGATAAACTTGAAGCTAGTTAGGAACCATGCTTCACGTTATTGATGCACTCTGTAGTAACTGCTGTTTTGAGATATTGCTGTAGGGATGATCCCCTGCAAGACTGGCTTTTGAAAGCCTTCCAAATCCTGTAAAATGTAGTCATTGGTGATATTCATGTGAATGCACAACAAATGAAAGCAATTACTTTCTTTTCTCTATTGAGATTAATTACCTTTGTTTGATAGGGATAGCCTTTGCCAAATACCCATCCGTGATACTTTTATGATTTAAATCTATTTATTTTAAACTATTAGGTCTATTTTGGGGCCTCTGGTAATAGAAAAATTGAGAAAACTAAACAGCATCACTGCATAAGAAAAAATGTAACTGGTTTCCTTCAATGTTCCTTTAGGAACCCCAGATTTGGAGGGTTTTCTCAATTTAATTGTTGGAATTAAAAAAAATACTGAGATGGGAAGGAAACACGCACACCACTCCCTCTGCAACACACCATTTAAGGAAAACGAGGAAAAGGAAAATGTTTGTTTAAAAAGCCTTCTGCCTGTATTCTCCTTGAGAAAGCCAGTACATCTGAGAGATTATTGTCATCAGAGCTACATGGGCTAGTTCTTAATAAAAACAAATAAATCAGTGACCTGAGGCCACACTTGCTCAGCACAGTTTTTAAAACAGAAAGATTTGATCCAAGAGCCAAACTGGCTTTGGATCATGACCTCAGCCTGCAGCCTGTCTTACGTCCCTGGCATTCTGAAACAGCATTTGAGGGGCAAGGCTGTTAAGTGCCCTGGATCAAAACTCAAACAAATGGCAGAGGGTGAAAGGAGGCCCAAGAGAGGAAAATCTGTCAGCTGCAAGCCAGTTGGGAGTGCTGTTCTCCAGTGGACTGGAGAGAAGGGAGTGGGAGCACGAGGCAGAGAGGAGGGCATGCTGACATTAAAAGTATAAGCAGTCATGTTGCATATGATGTCCAAGGCTTAAAGATAAGTGTTTGCTGCTGACAGTGGTTTTATGGGGAGGGGGGGTTGTTGTGGCTTTTTCTTTCTTTAATGCATACATCACATTACCCCAAGCTGACAACTCTAGTCAACCGTTACACCACAGCGGCAACCCTGCGGATCCCCTTCTGTGCATTCTGCTTGCCTGGGCACCCTGACAATTCCTTCATGACAGCTTTAGAGACCTTAGGACACTCTCCCTCTAATGCACACACAAACTCCTGGTAATGCTGATCATGGGCTGTGAAGGCAAAGCGAGCCCTCCTCCCACCTTTACAATAGGCATTTTTCCATGGGATATTGCAGTCCGGTGTGGGTAAGTCACTCAGTCTTTCACTACATGCTGGAGAACATGTCTGATGTTTTTGCTTGCTGGTGCTGCTCTCAGCCTGGTTTTCTCACAGAGCCTTTAGAAGATGACATTCAAGAAGGAGCCACCAAAGTGCAGATGGAGAGAAATAAAATGCATGACTGGACTCTCAGATTATATTGCAGTCATTAGTTCAAAACACCTGAACACATCCACCGGTATCTTGCAAAGTTACACAGAGTCAGAGTTTGTGAGGAATATTCAGCAATCACGTAGCCCATCGTTTTTTTCTTTGAAGCGTTCTGGATTCCTAATCCACTTCGGTTCACTTACAGGAATCCTATCTCCTGCAGCTAACACTTTCATATCTTTTAGTCTATTTTTGGGACTGTCACCACCTGTAAATTTGGACAAAGCCAGAATTTTCCAAATGACTCATCCCTAACAATCGGGAGTAGTGAAATTTCAGCTCCCATTGCAGGAGAAAAGCAAAGAGTTTCCTTAGTTTTCTGGGTGCAACTTCAACATTTGTCCAGCCTGAAACCAGAGACAAGCTCCTTTAAAATATGGCTTTTAGATGCTTGGCATCCCTTGGTTGCCCCTGGAAAAGGACTTTTGTTGTGGTGTGACTCTCTGAGCATGCCTCTAAACCATCCCATCACCACACCTTACCATGTCACTACTTGGGAGCCCAGTCATTACTGACCACCTTTATGATTTAAACAGCCTCAAGTGGATTTATATCAATGAACATTCTTAGCATTTGCCAAAGGTTAAGGGTGCTCCCAGTTACCTAGAGCTGCTCAGATGAAATGCAAAACTCATTTGGGTTTTGGTAACTCAACAGCTTCTGATGCTGTATGGATTTCCTATGAGAGTCGTATGTCATAATTAATCTGTCAAGTGCTTCCTGACTGATCCATAAAATCTACAGGGAGAAGGTGCAGATTAATGCAAGAAATTGTTATTTATAACTCTCCCTACTTTCTGCACAAAGTCATATCACCACAGATTAAATCCTATTTTAATTACAGCAAAGTTAAAAAAGCAATGCCACTTCTGTTAACTGAATCCATTCCAAACATCTGAGCTTCTTGTCCTGCCAGGTGAGGAGAGCAGCAGGTTCTGCCATTAGTCTCCTGCTGTGTGAGCACAGCACATCTTTGTGCTCTTCTAGACTTCGCTTCTAACCCATCTCTCTAGTGTTCTTGTCAGGGCTTATCACAGTCTGCATCTCCTAAGCAGTAATAGTTTTGTCAATAACTAAGGAAATGTGGTGTTGATCTTAGCAATTATCTTCATTTACTTTGCCTTCATTTCTTTTCTGGAATAATAGCAGTTGGAGGGCAGGTTTAACTTACTCCAGGGAGGGACATATGGAGTGCAGCACCTGGCAGTGCGCACAGAGATGATAATGTGCTTGAGCAGCCTAGCCAATACAGGACTTGCAGTGGCCCATCCATCAAGACTTGAATTCTAGCAGATAATGCAAATTTAATGATAAAAAATAAAAGCTTAAAACACTGGCCAGTAGCAGCAGCTTATGGTGAGGAGAAAAAAAATATCTGGAAGCCTGTCACCTGAACTTCATCTCACACTGGACAAATATCTTCTGAAGCAAGGCAAACACAGCCATGCTGGATGAGGAAAATGGCCAGTCTGTGAAAGGAATTCCAACTGTAAGAGTCCAGGAAATGAATCTCAACAGGACAAGCAACACTTACAAGCTCCTGCTAAGATGACTCCTTCAGCAGGCCAGAAAATAACCTACAAGCAATTTGCACTTCAGCAGCAAACCTAATACATATTCAGAATTCACCATTAGGAGGGAGGAACTTGTGCAGACTTGGCCACAAAATGTGCATTATGGGTCTTGCAGAGCTTCTTCTAGTTTTACAGGGTGTGACATTAACACAAATCTCGCACTGGTTTTTACTGCCGACCTTGTAATGCACACAACCATCCCTTTCTGTGACTTTGTGATTAATGATTTTTGAAAATTTACTTTTCTTGAGAACCTGTTTCACAAATCTTCTGTGATTTTAGCTAGTCCAAAGATGCCTTGCTATTACTAAGTTTTGTAAACTTGGAGTCTAAGCACAGCTGTGTGGTATTAAAACTAGGAACTGAAATAAAAAAAGCTGTCTGAGGCAATCAAAGGTGAGCAGAATTCTTTTGCTTTTCTCTTAACCCAGGGATCAGTGTTGCCCCTCTTTCTTTTTTGTGATCCATCACACAGGGTAACAGTTCTTATCTAGCAATCTCAGAGTAAACCGTAAGGATCAGTTTGCCTGCACTCACTTAAATCTGTAAATTACCCTGAGCATAGGAAGCACTAACACGCCGAGCAGCTTCACTATTGTGATAGCCGATGGGATCCTCACAACGTCTTGCCAATCTATAAAGATACAGAAAGTATGAAAACCGTTGGGTTTATGGTGGCTTTTTGCAGGGGTAGAGGGTTTAATGGATTGCATGAGAATTGTTTCTGTCTAAAATAACACACAGAAGCTCTTTGAAAAATAAAGTCTCTATTCCCAAAACATTCTCAGATAAAACCAACTGCTCCACAGTTCATAAATGGTCTGCTGTGGGTGCTCCCTATCATAACTGAACACAAAGAACTGAGGAGGAATTGAAAATTAGTACATACACAGCAGATCTCTCTCCAAAGTTAACCACGTAGCAAATTCTTTACTGTAGATTTCTCTAGCAAGATGGATTATTTTTTCTTACTCCACTGTTTGGTGAATTTATTTCCCATTTTAGCTGGCCTGCCCACTGCTTCATTACACGTGAAGAGGGTTTTTTGTTTTGCTATACACACGATAGCTTAAGAGCAGGTAACAAGTTTTCAAAGAACAACATAAGCATGCTACAGGGGCTATCGGGTGTACCTACCACAGTGCTTCAACGTGTATATCACTATTCACAACTGCACCACCCTGAGCAAAAAACCCAGCCACAGGTTGTTTCCCTGTCAGAGAGCTGGACTGAGAATAAAAATGACTCACATGAAAAGATAATACAGCATTTCTAGCAATAATAAAAAAAAAACAAACAAGAAAATGAGATCTGTTCCACCACTTATTCACACTCCAATTCACTTGTGCTCCTGAGTACTTTGACAGATAGCCCACCTTTCCCTGCTGCTCCCTACCACATGCTGCACAGAAATCACTGTTTCAGTCCCACACTGAGACCTTCCAGCTCACAGTCACTCCCCTGCTAAACTCTACAATGGTCCAAGCCCTGCCACAGCTTCAAGGGAAATGAAGGAGAAGACTTTTTGTCCAATGGAGTCACACAACAATTTATCCAATGCACATCATTGTGTGACACCAGTTTGCTGTGGCACTACCTGCAGGACGCTGGCAGAAGGTGGATGGTGTCAGGCAGAAGGCATTCAAAATGAAAAGCTGTGGAGCAGAGTAGATGAATGAATCTCGTTGAGAGACATGATCCAGGAGGCCTGATGGCTGCTGAGCATTTGCTGCTTCCACATATTCATTTCTGTGCATACAATTGCAACAGTTCTGGTCCTGTTTCAGTAACCCTCCCCACAGCATCACCAGTTCCAATTTAACAAGGATAACAAGTCTACAGCATGATGGCAAAACACAGGACTTCTCCAGGGAACAGCTACAAGGATTGTCTTGCCTGAGACTTTGTGGAAGCATGTTGGTCTGATGCTTTTAGAAAAATTACACGAGCTCAGGCAAAGCTGTTAAGCTGAGGTAGTACTCCTAATTTCTTAAGATGATGGTATATGGGCAAAGTATTACCTATGAAGTTTCTGCCTTCTGCTACCTGCTGTCAAATGCCCTAGTTTGGCTAGTGAAAAATTAGTGCCAGCTGTAACTTAATAAAGAAAAATGCTTTGGACTTTGTATGCATAACACAACCCTGTCCGAATGACACTACAAACCTGCTGGTGCAGCATTTGTTCTCTCAAGGGGATGTAGTTCAGTATAAAATGGAGGACAACAGAGCAAGATACAAGTATCTTTTCTGCTCATACCTACAAACACATGAAAAATAATATGAATATTTTGAAGACAACGATGCCAACTTGTTACATAAACTGTGCAGTGAGGATTATTTAGCACATACCACATACTGTATCTTTGCTTTACCTCTGCCTCTCTCTTTCCCCGCAAAAATCAACAACTGCCAACTCCCCACCTCCCTCACTAGAAACTGTCCACTTCCTTTCATCCTTGGCATTACCCAGCCCTAAGCGTGCCCAGGAATTTCACCGCTTGCCTCACTGATGGTATTTCTTGGCAGTCTCTCACAAATACAGAAAATCATGTTCTGCCTTCAGGAGACCCACAGCATGAGAATCAGGAACCTAATTTAAAAGGATAGGAATTTAAACGGCCCTTACCATGAAGGGCCAGTATTTCTGCCTGGCTGCATGTATTTGAGTGCATGTTCCCTGGCAAAATAAGTCAGTATGAAGTGGATGGAACAAAGACTTATTCGGTGTTTTAATTCTCAATATTTGACCAAATATATAATGACAAAATGGACAGGTTTGGGCAGAAGTTGAGGATACCTGTGAAATGTCTTGTTTTCTTACCCAAAAGAATGACAAAAGACATCTACTAGTTCTGTTCTCATATGACAATGAATTTCCATTTCCAAACATAGACTGGGGTCTCCAGAGTTCCCTGCCATGCTGGCAGATGCAAGAGCTTTGGCTCTGTTACAGAGCAAGGGTTTATGCCAAAGGAATTGCCTGACCTTTTCACTCATCACCAACATACACCCAAGTCACACTTGGATACAGGTTATCTCCAGCTCCCCAGCAGCTCACATCTTTGGTATCACTTCAACAGCTGCCACAAAATGTAGTCTATGGGTTATGGGCAGATAGAATAAACTTTCCATACACCACAAGCTCTGTGTCGAACATGCAACAAGAAACTGAGGTGGGGACAAGCTATAGATTAAGTTTTTATGAAAGTGAGTCTGGCTCCAAAACGAAAGGCTGTTCTGGTGACTGCAAACTGAACACAGTTCACTGCTCCAAGGACACCAGAAGTTGAGTTTTCTACACACTGATCCACAAAATATCTACTGATTTGAGCAACAGCATGATTCTGGCTTACGAGGATGTTTTCTCTGAAAGGAGGAAAATATGACAAGAATCGGTCCTGCTGTGGCAGAGGGATTGGACTAGATGATCTTTCAAGGTCCCTTCTGATACCTAATGATTCTATGATTCTATGAATAGTAGGTTTGCAGCTAAAGCACTGAACTCCACAACTTGCATGTAACTCCTGACTCTGTAAGAAGCTTCCTATGTCAGGCAAGCAAGACACTTTAGAGTAAAGTCATCTCCCCTGGGATGCAATTAAAAAATTATATAGTGATATATTGCAAAATTAACAAGACAGATACCTTTCCTTTTCTCCTATGTGAATAGGAATGAATTGTCCACAAACAGCATTCCTTAAGCTGTTTTTGCATGCTCTAGCCACTTTGTCCTGGGCAATGAGTAGATGAGTTCTATGTTTTTACTTCAGTCACTTCAGAAGGAACAAACTACTTCTTCTCCGAGTTGAAAAAAAATTTATATGCCCTGTTTTGTAAATATAACCCTTTATGACAAAGAAATCTATTATGAATATCTTGATGCCCAAGTTAAAAGGACAGCCTGCCAAGAAAATTGTGATCATCCAGTTTGCAAAGTATTTCTGTAAGACCTACACTGCACACCAGCAACTTCAGTTTTCCCAGAATAAAGCCAGTGAGTAGTCCCAGCACATTCATGGACCAGTTGTCCTTGGGTTCCCAACTATCTCGCCACTCACATGATTTTCCATGGGGCTAAAATACTTTCATCTGCAATATTCCTTTGCCACCCTAATTTGGTCTTACGTGGAGGAGATAAAACATATAGGCATAATAAGTTGTGTGGGCTTATACACAAGAAGGTGCATTCCTGGCATCTGCTGCATTTAGGATCATAAGGAAGATGAAAAACAAAGCTATGTCTTGATCAACTCCTTCAGACAACCATGTTCTTCTGAAATAATTACAAGCCTATATATGAAGTTGTGACATGAATCCTCTACCTTCTACCACTCTCACCAGTTCTTTAATTAAGAAGTCAGGGAAAAATAAGCCAGGAAGCCCTATCATTTCTTGGAGACAACATTTTTGGAGGCACATAAGTATTACTGTTCTAATTTAAAACCAGCATGAAATGGAACTACAGAACTTTGTTTTCTGAATGGTTCTAGATTCAAAACACATCTAACAGGCTAAAGTGACTGAAGACCAATGTTTGCATTGTCTTTTACTGCTCATGAAGCTGTGCCATTAACGCAGCAAACTAATAGAAGGTTCAAAAACTGCAATGGTATGCTATTTCGAAGTCGGTTGCCTCCTGTCCCATTTATAACTTATATCTCTGCAGAATTTTCAAAAAACATACTTCAAGAATCATGTGCAGCCCTGCCCAAATGCTCACTCATGCTGTAGCTTAAAAGGAATACCTGCTCTCAAGAAACTCTTTTGTCCTGGGTTGTGTTTATTAATTTCTAGAAGCATGTGCACTTCACTAATGAACAAAACCAATTTCCTCTCTGTGGTTCAGTTGTCACCCACCAAAAGGAAACTAATGTTTACTTGTCTCTGTGATAAATCACTCTGAGATAAGCTGATGGGAAAAGCTATTTAACACAAACTTACCAATCTCTACCACTGGTTTCTGAGCAAGAAGGAGCAGAACACCATCTTTTTCTTTTCCCCTTTCCAACTACCTGCTGTCCTTCCCCTTAAATTGGGCCAAAAAACTACAAGCAGTCAAGTGCAAAAAGTTATTAATTGAACCTAAAAGCCCAGTTCTGCAATTTTCCTAAAAACTGTAGAAGTACGTTCCATTGGACTTAAGTTTGTGTAAGTAGATCAGAACCTATGTGATACTGTGCGAGCCAAAGTAGCAGGTCTCAGTAATGTAAATCAATATGCACTACTAATGAACTTCCAGATAGGACTCTCAAGGTTGGAATCTACTCAGGATTCCTGCTGCCTCATTACACCTTGCTCCAGGTACGGAAGTCAAAACCTAACAGTGGCTGAAAAGGCTGTCATGAATGCTTTGGTGTCCTCACTATTATAGTGTTTTCCAGCCACTGCATTTTCCTTTAGCTTCAGTGCAGTTTGGTGCATTTGATGTTCTTGTCACACAAACATACCCCTGCCCTGCATGCATTTTTCTTTTATTTAAAGCAACAAACCCCATCATAATGGATGAAATTTGCAGCTATTTTCTGACATCTGGTAGGCAGCCTCACACATTTGAGATTCTACAAAGCATTAATATAAAAGCAGCCAGCAGCACACCTTGAGCAGGAGGTTTTTACCAGACTGAAAATTAAAATGTCACTTGAAAACAGTAAAGGTGTAAAACTGCCTAATCTAATTCCACGGTGTAAGGAACAACTAGAATAACTGAGTGCGAGGGCTGTGAAGGGAGAACCAGCCATATCCTTTTCTGGAGCATCACAGAGGAGGTGGACTGAGGATCAGCTCTGGGCATTGCAATGGCAATCGATGCAGATGCCATCAGGTGCAAACATGGCTGCAGGCAGTCTGTAATCCTCCGTGAGTCTCAGTGACAGAGAAGTTTATTTTAATATACTTTCTACTTTCACAATCTTTTTTTTTTTGCACCAAGTTATATCCAAAATAATTATATTAAATTATTGTTCTTATCCCAGTGCCAGAGAGCACCTAGTCTTTTCTCGCCTGTCCTTGCTAATTTGGGGGAGAAGAATATGGCAAATTTTCCTCTGTTAGACTTAGTGCAAAGCTCTGCAAAAAGCTCTCTTGGAGCAAGGTACATAAGAATACAGCTTTATCCAGTAAGGTCTACTGGAAAAATTATATCAAAAGAAGCAAGCAAACAAGTAAGGGTAGGTAGCCAAAGACAAGCAAAACTATCACTCTGATGAAGTAATACATATCTAGACATTTCCATCATCCTGAGAAGGAAAACCACATGTCATCATTAGTATACTATTGAGTATATACTATTTGGAAGTTACATCTTGTAAAAAAAAATCCCATGCTAGGATAGGGAACACTCTCACTCAGTTCCTTATTTTTTAAACTTAACAAATGGAAGAAAACAGAGTAAGTAGCAGAGGACAGATCTATTTTGGTTTTTTTATTTCTTACTTGTGTCAAATCCTAGCTCCGTTCAGCTACCTGCTTTCCTTTACTCCTCTTTCCCCCAAGTAGTAGCATTTGTTGCCAAGCAGCAAAGAGCTAATTAGTGCAACGTCATGTTTCCTTGTTTTCATCGCTTGCTCCTTCCCACTTACGTGCAAGCTGCTCCTCAGCTTAGCTGTACAGGATGAAATCCTAGAATAAAGAGAAAGGGAAATTGGCTGCAAGAAACAAGTGAACTGAAAGTCTTGTATGCAACCTACAGGAACACTCCCTCCCTCAAATCACTTGCTCTTATTAGTAAAAATTGCCCTTCATGCTTTGGCCATAGAATGCACATTAGCATCTCTAGCCAAGCAGCTGGCAGGCAGGAGTTGTGCTGGCAATGTACCCACTACAAGAGAAACCAGGTAATCCCATAGGAAAGACAGGCACTGCGGGTGCAGGTCTGGAGCTCCTGTTGTGGGCAAGGTAGAGAGTTTAGTACTTGTGCACACAGGGGAAAAAGGCTGTCAGAAAAACCAAACAACAGCTTCCATCACTTCTTTTCCTACAATGAAAGAGATGCCTTATTTTAAAGCTACCCACTAGATGCCATTTTGACACCCTCCCTTCTCCCCATTTCTTTGCTATCTCACAATAGTCTTTTGAAGAGGGTGGAGTACAGAAAAGATTTTGTCTTCCAAGACACAGAGTAGCTTTGCATCAGCACTCTTTTTATTAACCCAGCAATACGTGTCCCGGGTATTGCAAGAATTATTAGTTCATCTAGTTAGAGAAAAGCTCCATCTAGTTAGAGCACATCACAGAGGGAGTTTTCCAACTCCCACAGCTACCATTGTTCACCATTAGCCAAGAGACTGCAGTTCCCTGCACTGGCTTCCACCCCTAGCACTCTGCCAGATGTTAGAAAATTATGATAAACCAGAGGGCTTATCTGAATTTCTTCTTATAAGACTGTGGTGCCAAGAGCCAGCCTAGAAATGGACAACTAGGAAATTCATTGTGTCAGGAGTGGAAGAAAACTCCAGTGTTGCCTTTCATCAGGAGAGCAGCAGTTAACCTCTTTCTTGTAAGTGCTGACATACCATCTTCCACTAAATTTTGTTTTGAAAAATCCAAAGGCAGGTGTCCTAAAGCAACACTTCTCTGCTTCCCCATCTTTGACCCAATTACCTGCAACTTTAGCCCCAGCATTAACACCCACATCACAGCCAGGGGCCTTGGCCCATGGGATTAATGAAACCAGACCACTTCCCAACATCTCCCAGCTATCAGTGCCACCTGGCATATTCAAAGCCTAGAGAGGACAGTTCAACCATGTGGCTACCATTACACTAAATGAGAGCTGGTGAAAGGAAACCCTCTAGATGATTAAGCCTAGAGAGCAAGTCAGGAATTCTAGTCTATTTAGAAGAGCTTTACACTTTAATAAACACATTGCTTGGCACTTCTTGCATTCGTGAGCCACTGAATCAGTCAAGATGTTGTTCTTCCTGCTCAGGCAGCAAAACTATCCTGATTGAATTCCCTGTGTGGCAGGCAGTGGGGAGGGCTGGGTGAGTGACTGTCATCTGCAGCAGACAAGAACATCCTGTACTTCAGCTGCTCGTTGAGTAGGCTTGAAAGGGAGACAAGCTAGCAGTCTAATTAATTTTTTTAACTGTGACATTGATTAGTAAAATCCTTATAATCCACTATCAATGTAAACATGTCGGTACACAATGCCAAATTATCCCTAACAGTAACAGATAGGCTTCCACCCAAGTATCAGTGAAAGGGTTAATACTCAAAGCCACTCTGATCTAAACTGGGCTTAGAGGAGATCCCAGCATTTCTCCCATCCTTAGTTTTTAGGCAGTCACCACTAAATTCAAAAGTTACCTCTGCTGGCTGCAATAACTGAAATAGACAGTGAGCCAACTGAGTATTCCCATCTTTCCTAAACTGCTGACCATAAAGGTAAAACAGTAGTTTGCAATGGTCTGAAGGGCACTTCGCCGGGGAGGGGAAACTGAGAAAAACAAAGAGGATGACAGGATGAAAGAGCATGAGGCTAAACAAAAGAAAAGAAAACAAAAATCACTCTTTTTTCCCCTTCTTTACACAAAGATCAATTCATCCCCCATAATCCTCTGAAGGGTGCAGCAGGAGGTACAAAACATACCTTTTAGTGATTCTTACTTGCACCAAGTGTGATGTCTCATCCCATATACTAAAGATCTCAGGGTAAAGCAACACCTAGTAACTGATTTGCCAGTCTTTAATACTGATGAGACTTGTGTATCCATGTAGAGAATTAATACGATTTTTGGAGCAAGCAGCAAGGAGAATGTCTGACTCATGGTAATGGTCATTACACAAGAACACTGAGAGAACCATAACATCACGCTCATGAACAAGCTCATGTTGTTCAGAGACAATAAATCCAACATCTTGCAAATCCAATGGCTATGCTAAATCACATTACTGCTACCAAACTGTCTATGGCTTTTAAAGGCAGCTTCTTAGCCCTGACAGTCTTAGTAGCAATCCTGACAGCACTACTCAAACAGATTTGAGGGAACTTCCTACAATTCAGCTTTTCAGTAACTCACAGTTTTACTTGGTTTCAGATGGTAAACTTTTGCATAGTTCTTGCCACCACATGGCCATAACCACAACAAAGGAATGCAGCAGGCATTACATATTTCTGAAGAGCTAGATTTTGCACCCTTCCCAGTGATACGCCTGCTACATGTCCCCAAATGAGTCATTTGTGCAAGCAAAATACCTCCAAATTATCAGATTTGGAATGGCAGATCATTCATTTATGAGCACAGTGTCACAGCCACACACCTTCCAGATCCAAGTGCTCTGTGTACACGCAGCTCTGATCATCTGGGACTCCATGTCCCAGTATGTCCTCCTTCCAGAGTCAAGCAGCGCAGAGCCTCAGGTTAATGCTCCACTTGGACAAAAGGATTCTCTTACAAGGGTCTGTTGTTCAGTGGGCACACAAACCAGCGGCAGCATGCAAAGCATAGAGGTGAGGGAGAGGAAAGCAAAGGCTTGTGGCGCTGGTGCGCTCACAGAAGTTCGCAGTACCCCCAGAGGCGGCTCCTGGCCCTCACTTCACATCCATATCATGACCCTGGTGTTTAACCTATTGCGTACTTGACACTGAAGTTTGCAGCTTTTAATTGCTCATTAATGAGCAGAGGCTACCACAAACTATTGGCAAAAAGAATCTAACCAAGGGAAATTCTGAATAAACATGACCTGTATAAGCAATAATAGACGTACCGTGCTTTTGGGGCCAGGAATGATGCACGTCATCCCAGGAATGAAGTTACTGAGCTACAGTGTAGTCACAAGTCCACTACTAGTATTAGACAAACCTAGGAATACACTTGCTTGCATAAGTTGCAGTTGATCTTATTTGGTATGACTATAAATGTCCTAATTTGGTTTTAAAAGTAAAATCAATTGTAAATTTATTTAGATCAATTTACCTGCCTGCCTGTTGTACATCACTGGCCCTGTATTGATTGTTTGAGATAGAACTCATTCCAAATTGTATTGATTTAATTCATTAGCAAGTTTTTAGCAAAATATATTTTGTGGTTTCAGGGCAGAAGTACATAAAGCTCTGTTTGGAGACTGCAGGCTGGGAGTGGGGGGGGTGTTGGAAGGAGGCCAGGGCTTCTCTGATGAGTAAGATTTACAACCAGCAATAATATGAATAATCTATTTCAGATAGAAGAACCATTTTCTAAACTATAAATAAGAAAAAACTAGCAGTGGGAAAAGCCTAGATACATCGATAAGGGAGAAAAAATCTGTCTGGTGAAAAAAGAATGGGGTGAATAATTCATAAATAGTACAGTGTATTAGTAGGTTTAACAAACATTTTGATTTATGGATTTAAGTGCCTAAAATAGCTTGACAATTTATAAGGCACCTTAAAAACCAATAAATCCTAAGTAGATTTCTCCAGCATGGTAGTTGAGCTGCATTTGTTACCTTGGCAACTGAAGGTACCTCAGTTACCATGGCTACAGATCCTTGAAAATACGGTTGACAATTCCTCACTCCCCAACTTTTGTGACTATTTTGAAAAGGAAAAAAAACCCCTGGTACTATGTGAGCACTTGCATTGAGACAAAAGGTTTGCAGAATATGAACTTTCTCAGCCCACAAGGCAGCGTTCAGAACAGACTTTTCTGCTGCACATCTTTAGCTCACTGAGAGACTGCGTCACGAAGAGCTCGATCAGCACTTTCTCAGCACAACATTTCACACGAATGAACAGCTCCACTGCTCACTGGAAGAAATGGTCCCCAAATGGACAGATTTATGCAGCAAACAATTTACTACACTCGTATCAGTGCTCTGTGAATTATCCTGAGGTTAGCGGGGCATTTTTGTTGCTAGTTGCAAGTAACATGTTTGGAGATGTTACTTGCACCTACTGCATCAAATCGAGAAAAGGGCTTTTCCAGCATTCCAGAAAATCGTGCACGTTGAGCTGAAGCACAGGGCATCCAAAAAGAAGTCACAAGAGGAAGCTGCCTCTTTCTCTTCATTTAGGTTCCACTACAAGTTAAATACAAGAATACTTCAAGCTCTAATTAAGATATAAATACTTACTTTTAAAACAATAAATAAAAGCTTTGGCACCTTTTATTTACTCAGTTAGCTCCACAGTTAAAAATGATCTGTGTTTTCCTGCCTGCGAATCAGTTCCTGTCCTGACACATTTACTAAGCAGGCCTGTGGCAGCACACAACAGCCACAAATCCCTCGAGAAATAGAAATGCACAAGGTGAAAGTAATCCCTCTGCTGTGGTCCATCCTTGCCAACTAACACAATCTCCATCTGGAACCCAAGTCCCAGCTTTCTCCTCTGTTTTTTACTTCACAGTCCCCTCTTCCCCATCTCTTTGGTTTCAGGATCTGACTGTATTCACCTTAACTACTCACAAGTCTACTAACTGCTTTTTTCAAACAACTCAGCATTATGGACCACTTTTTATTTTATTTATGAAACCCTTCTAAATAGACTTCTGCATGCAACTGTTTGCCCAAGAAAAGAGGACACGCTGCAGAAAGAACATGGGACAGCAGCCTGTCTCACATTCAGGAGAGAAAATACAACTCCTGCAGATATTCCTAGGGAGAAATTATGCTTTTGAAATGAATGCATGGCTGATGTCAGTTCACTGTACCTGTTTTCTGTGAGGTTTTTGTTGCAGTTTTGGGCCTATCACATGGCAATACTTGGCTGGAACATTTCCAAAAGTGATTAGTGATTTCTGGTGAATCACAGTTACTGAGACTCCAACCCAGAATCTCTGTGAGAGAATTTTATAAGCTGGCAATCCGATCCTGTTAACACATCTGGTAAGAAATCTCAGTGTTGAGAACACCAGTGTCATGAAAAAACACTAAAGCCATTAGAAGGGGTAGTAGAAGACACTATGCTGTGTTTTGAAATCATAAGCAAGATACCTGGAACCCCACATGACATCCTGAGTGCTATGAGAGAAGCAGGTCTTGGCTGGCCTCAAGTTTGTCCTCCTGGTAAAGCAGAGAATGGTGTGTCCAGCATGATGCCTCTCCAACTGTCAGAAAGAGAGGAGACAGAGAAAGGAGAAAGAGAGGAAACAGACTGTGGTTATCAGAAGGAAAGAACACCGGGCAGAAGCCAAGGACGAGGAAAAGCTCTTTCTCTTTGGGTTGCCTCATTTTCAGCCTCCCGGCTTAGAAGTTTCGCTTTTCAGGGACCTCATCTGTCACATAGATCACGTAAATTGCAGTGAAAACAGGAAATCCTGAACTTGATAATTAGTGGCATCAAAGGGATCTCAGAGCTTCCTGCTGTTGGAAGTGATGAGTTATTTTGAGTGCCTTGTTTCTGAGGTGCTTAGCTCAACTGTCTGAAGGTAAATACTCAGCTGCTCTCAGAATTTAAATCTCTTTGGAACAACTCTTGCAGAGTGGTCAGAAACTAAGGTTTCAGGAATCTCTGGTCAACTATGAAAAAGGAGACATTTGTCTCCTTCCAAAGACTTCAGATTTTCAAATATGAAACCCAAAGACTATCTTTACAAGTAGGGATTTCCTTTTGCCACAGTCGCTTTGGGAGAGAAACAGGCCTAAGGACTCCATCACTGCAGGCACTGCAGACCCAAAGTGCTCATCTCTGGCAGCTGATGCTTTCTGATCTTCCCTTCAGTCCAGTGTAGGAGCTTCAGGCATCCTGTTGCCTACCATGCCCTACCAGCAATTCATGAGTGCATGTGGAAGATGTGCAGGTAGATATCTCACCCTGTCCCAGGGTGGTTACATAGCAGGCCGACTGACATTTTCAATGGCAGCAGTTTACTTTCATGTGTTCTGAAGCGGAAGCATTATTGTCTAGATGCAAACAGGATCTGGAACGCACTCCAAATACCTTGCCCTAAAAACCACCAGGAGAAAAGTCAACCTCATGTGTTAGGTTTCTGTATTCAGAACAAAGCCTCACTGTGTTTCAGAGTTCTGCAGTCAGTCCTTCCACACATTGCAATCATTTTTCTAGCAAAACAAAAAACCAAACAGGACATGCTCTTTCTAATGGCACTGGAGACCACTGACTGTGCTCTGCCTGCTTCATACTCGTAAACAACTTCATTCCTCAGGTGCTTGTGCACAGCTGAGGAGTTACAGCTGATGAATCAAACCCCCACTCCAAATGTGTCTCCTGCTCTATAAAAGGCTTCTAGCACCACTCCAAAAGCAGGTTTGAGAGAGGCTAAACTACCTAGAAGAGTGAGCAGGTGAATTCAGCCACCTATGGGCAAGTCAGGGTGCAGAAGTTGTGGCAAAAAGGGAAAACAGTGTCCCAGGACTTATGTAGCCTACAGCTAAGTCCAAGTCAAAGAGAAGCCTTAGGTAACAATCTTGAGAGTGTGTGCACGTCTGTGTGTGAATGCCAGCACACACACAAGAGAGTAAAACCTGTTCTCCAGTTATCCCTGTAGATGCACATTTGCAAAATAAAAATCTGAGGTTTGATCACAGGGACTTCCCTACCTTCTGTGCTACACTTGATCCTAACCATGCAGACAAGTCATGTGTTTATTCAGTTTGGAAGGGAAACAACTAAACCATAGGAAGCTTCAAAACTAAACTGACTTTGTGAGTCTGTGGTTTTCCCAGTTGGATTCTGCCTAGCTCTAGTTAGGAATACCCCCTTGTCAAGGAACTACGTAAGAAATGCCTATTCTATTCTCACGAGGAAGGACTGGCAGCAAGTTAGAGAGGAAGTGTGATTTTCTCAGGAGGTAAAACGGCATCCTGAACAAAGGTGGTGAGGTGAGATCCTGAAAATCCTAACACATGACACTGCCGTCATCCTTTCTATAAAATTCTCCTTTTCAGTTTAGAACAGAAAGTAGTGCGCAGAGTCCAAGAAAAGCTACCCACTGCCTTAGAGAAAGACTGAAGCCCTAGCAGTAACAGGCAATTAAAGTTCCCCGGTGTCATTTGTTGTGTTAGTTTATGTTCCAGTGTATGAGATGTTACATAAACTTCTCAGCTTCTTTAATTCTAGAGCATCTGGCACAACTGACAGCATGGAAATGTTTAGCATAATCTGAAAAATGGGATTAATAATTATATTGAATTTATACCGCAAAAGCATGATCCTATAACAACACGATTCCTGGAGCCGTGCAATGTTTGAATGTTCAGTGGTTGATAGCTTACAAAAGAAGGAAAACATCTGCAAATTTATAAATGCTTAGCTGTCTGTGGTGGAGAGGAAAGTGAAGCAACTGAAAATAATCACAAAGATTTTTTAGTTCATGCATTAGAAACAAACAAGTACAGATAAAATATAGTGAAGTCCTGTGATAAATTCCCTGCAGAATTTCTACAATAGTCACCATTAGAAGTCCTTAACATCAGTCAGCAGAGCTATCTTTCAGGAATGATTAGACTCTGCTTTGGGATGGAGAATGACATCTGGAGGTCTCTACCAAACATACATTTCCACAGTCCCCTACAGAGGTGGAAGACAAACTTACAGCTCCTTGTGCAATGTCCTATATACCTAGCTGCAGAAGTCTTGGGGTACCTGTGGTTCGGGAATCTGTATATGTTAAGAATTTCCCACAGAGCTGTTGCTGAGCAATATTAAGCATTTCTTACTCCCACCATACTGTCTCCATAAAGTTCTCACTACCAGCTAGACTAGGGAGCTAGCAAGGACGCTTGCAGAATGAATCTGAGTGTCTTCTTTGACAACGTTTCTAGTGGATCACAAGAATTCATCTGTCCTAGATGAAATTGAAAACCTTGCCTGTGACCTATGAGGAGCCATTCCAACCTTTGCCTGGGGATCAGCTGACTGGCCATGTGGTCACAGAAAAATACTGTACATATCACACTTCTGGTCCTGACACAGATGGGCTTAACCCTCATCTTCAGGGACAGGGTGTAGTGGTGACCTGGCAGTGTTTGGCTAATGGTCTGACTTGATGAACTTAAAGATCTTTTCCAACCAAAATTATTCTGTGATCCCAGTAACCAACTTGTCAAAGCTCATGGCTGCCTGCTAGGACTAACATTTGAGAGATCTGCTTCCAATTTATTTATTGCAGTGTCAACACCGAATAACTTAAGCATATTTTCCACAGATGACGGCACACTTTTTTTAACACAGTTTCATGTCTGTGTGCCACTAGGCATTCCAAGATTTTTTTGCAAGCTGTCGTATATTTTTTTGCCATTACATAACCATTTCACTCCTGAGCTGCTATTGGACTTTGACTCTAGAGCAAGCTTTGTCTACTGGAGCAAGCCTACTTCTGCTATTTGTCTCAGTTAAGAAACATGAATCTTGGGAATCAACTGGATTTTCCCCCTTGGGAATAATTTGTTTCATAATCATTTCTCAAAGGATCTAAAAACATCTTACATTAGGATTCTTAATGAAATACTGCAGAGGTTGCTTTTTGACAGTGTCCCAACTTTTGCTCTCTTCACAGCTTTATCTGGTACCTAGTATCATGTGCCTACATTTAGTCATTTGAGCACACATCCAGATGCAGTATTTCTTTCAAAAATTCAGCAGAATTACTTGCACATCCAAAGTGAGTCATTTGTTTGATTCAGGGTCTGTATCTCTGAGAAAGCCTGGAAAATTAGTCTTGACAGATAATGAAGTGGTTATAAAGAAGCTAAGCATTTTAAAGCAGCTTTCATCTTAGCCATGCCTGACTAAGCTGTAGCAGAAAGATTTGTCTCTATTGTGAAATGTTTTGGTGATATATGGACCAAGTTTTAAATGAAGAGTGGTTAAAGCACAGATTTCAGATCAAAATAAATACTAGGAGAAATTTTATTATTCCAGTCACAGACAAATGTTGGCATCGTCATGCAGGTGTCATATTTGTCAGGGATAAACTTCAGGTAGATGGACAGCTGCAAAATAAAGTTGGGAAAGTATCTGAGGAGACACCCTTTGAATGGAAACCACATGTTTGCACAGGTCTATGTAAAAGCACAGGGCTCTGGGTATGCTTGACTTATTGATGCTTTGTAGAAAAAAAGCTCAGGGCCTGTCAGCACTGACCTGAAACTCTTCTGAGCCTGGCTTTTTCCTCCAAGATACACAGCATTTACCAGTCACAGACTCACTTGAAAATCAGTGGAATTATGGAGTTTTATTACTCCTCACCTGTTCCCCTGCCCCACAAAACCTAAAAGCTCTCCAAGAACCCAGATCAAACACACTGGATTTCACCATTCATAACATAGTATTCTAGGAGCCCCACAATACTAACAGCTCCATAATTTCTCCTTCAGAGATAAAGATGTACGGTGAAAGTGTTCTTGTTTCCTGTTCCAGTCTCGGCAACCCCAGGCTTTGTCTGTGAGAGAAGCAGTAAATCTCATGCTCATATAGACTATCACATCAATTGTTCTTGTCCTTTGTTGGTTCAGCAGGACCAGGAGGGTTATGACATAGTGATTCAAATATTTTCGTCGTTAAACCCCAAACTCACCAGAGTAGATCAGTAGAAAGAGAAGGTGCCACTTCTGTAGAAAATTTGACAGTGCTTCAGCAGATGTAGTTCAAACAACTCTGCCTTTCATGCAGATGTTCAGGAAAGGGGAGAATTTTGAGAATTTCCTGAATTCCTCTGCAAAGGACAGAGATTATTAATGATGTCTTAAACACTTCAGTTAGCAGCTGCAAAGGGAGAGGGCTGGTAAAACTCCTCTGAGTATTTTTTCTTTTCTCCCATCTAGCTTGAGTCAGGTTTGTTAAACAATTCTGAGCAGTATCAAAGAAGAGAACCCGTCTGTGGCATGCAGCTTCTCCTAACTCCCTGTGAACGTGTGATCTGTAATGAATAATGAATGGTGTGTCCTGTAGACTGCTACTTCCTAGAAAGCAAACTCTGAAGTTACTGAAACTTGACTTGCAAAAGCCATGCTCCTTCCACTGCCACCACACACTTTTCTTGCTGCCTGCGGTCCAAGAGCAGTGTCTTTCTTATTAAAGACTCGGCTAAGGTCTCCCTTCCCAGAGCCCCACTCCACACATACATTGGGCTGGACACTGGGCAGATGTAAATTGTCAGTCTCAAGCCCCAGAGAGTTTACTATTGCAATAAATAGATAATTGACACAGGTTGGTGTGAAAGATGCAGGCACACATGCATGAAGCCTGTGTCAATGGTAGAGGTGAGAAGAAAGCCAGACATCTGATCTCTGTCCCAGATCTTTCATCACCAGCCTGCACTACCCACCTGCACTGAAGCCTGGCAATCCCCCTCCAAAGCCCAGGTGTGTGCATACATCTAACAGCAAGAGAGATCTGGGGTGTGATGTTCTCTACTGGTAACAGTGCTAGCATGTACCACTTCAGAGAACATAGATGTCCCATCAGAACTGGTTATTTCTTCCTTTTAATACAGCAAAACTTCACTTTTCAAGATACTTGCTGTACAAGGTCTGCCTGAAAGTTGTCCTAAGCAGGAAAATCTCACACAGGAGAGATACTCATGTATAAGAGAATTGCATTTTGAGTTAGCATAAAGAAAGGGGCCTTCTTAACAGACCCCTAAAATGCAAAATGGTTTTCTGCTTTTTATCTGGGAGTGCTACCTGACTTAATGAGGTGTCAGCATTTCCTTCTGCAGCTTGAATTCTCAGGGCTCTATGACTCTACAGTAAAAATCTGTTCCAGACTGAAATAGAGCAGATATGCTGAGGCTGCTAGGAACATTTTCTAGAGTTCTTGGTGCAAGATGCTTTTTGTTTCTCGTTTTATTCATACTCAGACAGCTGGAGTATTAACCTCTACTTAACTCATCTCTGAGTGTTTACAGTATCAAACACAAACCAACTTTGACCACTTAAAAGACACTTCCACAAGTTTTTCAGAAAGACCATTGATATATTGATGTCAGCAATGATGAAAGCATATAGGACCTGTACACATGTATCTAGGATAGCAAAACACATGACAAACACCAGTGGGTTTTTTAAAACCTATTTACAAATGGAGATACTGCGCATGGAGAAACTTCCTTGTTTAACAGGAGAACTTGAAAAAAAGATACTCACAGTCCTGTTTCTTGGTTTTCCTAGCCCCCAGACTGTTTATCTTCCACACAACTACTTATATTAAGTATTGGTTTTAGCACATTATCAGCATGCATAAAACAATGCTATGATAACTTTAAGCATTTAGGGGAAGACACTGGGGTTTTTCAGTGTGCAATAGTGTCTGGGGTTCTGATCTTTTTGGATTTGCAAAGCAGAAATGCTTGTTTGCTTCTGTATCCTTCCAAGCCTATTTAGTCTTATGGGCCAGGTACTGGCACAGGATGCCCAGAGAAGCTGTGGTTTCCAGCCTAAATGATACCAAGACCTAGTCATTTGTATCAAACAAACTCCAGAGAGCCCTTCCAACCTAAACAATTCTGTGACCGTATTCTCTGCTAATTTCTCAGAACTCTTAAGAAATCGTTCCACTCAAAGCGTGGCAAAGCCTTGCTTTTGACTCGTTTGCTAATATGGATGGATGGTCAAGTGTTACTCTGCACTAGGTCTACCCAGGGAAGGAAACAGGAGGAACTCCTCAGTTGCAGCACTGCCCTGTTAGATTGAAGGACAGGTTATTTTGAACTGGTCTACACCTTTGGCAGCAATTTCTTTTAGATTATTGCACCCACATTTGCAGACAACAGACCCACAGAAGACACTTGTTCTTTTAGTCCATTATTTTGGCTGCACCACTGAAAAGGGGAGATTATGAGCAAAAGGACACTACAAGAGTATTTGAATAATAATATAATTACCACAGTAATTATGAGAAAGACAGGGACAGATTTTTTAGCAAGGCTTCTTGCAACAGGACCAGTTATGTTGGCTTTAAACTAAAAGAGGGGAGATTTAGACTAGACAGAAGGAAGACAGGGAGAGTGATGAAACACTAGCCTAGGCTGCCTAGAGAGACACTCTAGGATCCTGTGTGTCCTGGAGACACTCTGGATCAGTTTGGATGGGGTTCTGAGCAACCTGGTCTAGTTGAACATGTCCTTGGTCACTGTAGAGGAGTTAGACAAGATGAGATTTAAAGGTCACTTCCAACCAAACCATCCACAGCATCACAGAACCTCAGAAAAGAACAATACTGCTAAGATAGTCATCGACTTCAGAGGCTGCTACAACCTGACCTGTAACTTGATTTACCAAACTGTAATCCAACAGCCTTAACAAAAAATAATCTACTTCTGGTCCTGCATTCTAATGAGAATTTTTTAAAATAAAACCTTGTCTGATAAAACTCAAGATCTGCCTCCATTTGGAAATCTTACCTGAAACCTATTTCTTCACCTCCCTGTCTCCCACCCACAAAAGATCTGGAGAAGGGAACCAGTAACAGGCTTATTTACACTAGGAAAGCTCAGTTTGGTATGCAACTGCTCCTCAACGTGTTCCTGGGGTTTGGCAAGAAATTCTGATGATGCCAAGCAGGAGTCTGCTCCTTGTTGTAGAGTGAACTGGAGACTGCCACTGATATTTCCCAGCACTTTACTGAGATCATAGAGGAATAGAATCATTAAGGATTGGAAGGGACCTCAAAAGATCATCTAGTCCAATCCCTCTGCCACAGCAGGATCACCTAGACTAAGTCCCACAGGAACACATCCAAGTGGGTCTTGACCGTCTCCAGAGAAGGAGACTCCACAACCCTCCTGGTCAGCCTGTTCCAATGCTCTGTTACCCTCACTGGGAAGAAGTTTCTTCTGATATTTATATGGAACCTCCTATGTTCTAGCTTGTACCCATTGCCTCTTGTCCTATCACTAGATGATCTTGAGAAGAGCTTGGCTCCATCTTCCTGTCACCCACCCCTCACATATTTATAGACATTAATGAGGTCACCCCTCAGCCTCCTCTTCTCCAAGCTAAAGAGACCCAGCTCCCTCAGCCTTTCCTCATAGGAGAGGTGTTCTACTTCCTTCATCATCTTCATTGCTATATGCTGGAAGCCCTCCAGCAGCTCTGTGTCCTTCTTGAACTGAGGGGTCCAGAATTGGACACAATACTCCAGATGCAGTCTCACTAGTGCAGAGTAGAGAACCTCTCTCAATCTGCTAACCACTCCCCTTCTGATCCACTCCAGGATGCTGTTGGGGCTCTTGGCCACAAGAGCACATTGCTGACTCATAGTCATCCTGCTGGCCACTAGGAAACCCAGGTCCCTTTCTCCTGCACTGCTCTCCAACAGGTCAGTCCCCAGCCTATACTGGTACCTGGGGTTGTTCTTGCTCAAATGCAAGACTCTACACTTACCCATGTTGTACCTCATTCAGTTTCTCTCTGTCCAGCTCTCTAGCCTGTCCAGGTCTCACTGACTGGCAGCACAGTCTGTTGAGATGTCAGTGACACCACCCAGCTTTGTGTCATCAGCAAACCTGCTGATAGTGCACCCTAATCCCTCATGCAAGTCATTAATGAATAGATTGAAGAGGACTGGTCCCAGTAACAATCCTTGGGGGACTCCACAAGATACAGGCTTTCAACTAGACTCTGTCCCATTGATCCCCACTCTCTGGCTTCTATCCTGCAGCCAGTTCACCATCCACCTCACTACCCAGTCATCCAGTCCACACTGCCTCAGTTTGGCCGTGAGGATGCTATGTGAGACTGTGTCAGATGCCTTACTGAAGTCAAGATAGACCACACTCACCACTTTACCATCATCTGTCGACCCAGTCATGTCCTCATAAAAGGCTATCAGGTTGGTCAAGCATGACTTCCCCTTGGTGAAGCCATACTGACTGTCTCTAGTGACCCTCTTGTCTCTGATGTGCCTAGAGACAGCATCCAGGACAAATTGTTCCATCACCTTTCCTGGGATGGAGGTGAGGCTGACCGGTCTATAGTTACCTGGGCCCTCCTTCTTACCCTTTTTGAAGATTGGAGTGACATTTGCTACCCTCCAGTCCCTAGGCACTTCTCCTGATCCCCATGACTTAGAAAAGATGATGGAGAGTGGCTTAGCAATGACTTCCGCCGTCTCCCTAAGCATGCGCAGGTGCATCCCATCAGGGCCCAGGTATTTATGTTCATCTACCACGCTCAACACATCCCTAACCCAGTCCTCATCAACCAAGGCAGGCTCCTCTTTTGCCTCAACTTCCTCTGGAGCCTCAGCAGTCTGGGCTTTGATATCAGGACAGCTCCCAGGAGTAGAGATCTGAGATACAACAACTAAGCTGAGAGCAGGAAGCCCCTGATGCAGTGTTGTGAAATGACTCTTGTGTGGCAGTGGTCTACCTTTAGGACCCAGAACTGACTGAGGGCTTAGTTCAGGAGGGCAGCATTTTAATGTGGCCCTAACCTGAAATCCCACAGAGCGCTCTGAGGTTGAAATGCTTGATTAAATTTAAACTCATGCTAAAGTACTGTTTGTATAGGAATGGATGCTAGCATGTACTTGCCACTCTTTTTCTGGGTTTAAATGTTAGGCTGTCTTGAATGCAGGCATCTTAAGGCCACAGGAAGAAGGCTTGGCATTGTCTTTAGTTTTAATAAAGCTCTTGTCTCTTTCTGATGTTTCAGAATCAAAGCCCCTGTATTTAACCTTTGAGCTAACACTTCTCTCATCTATCTCTCTTTCCACAGTATGTGGCATTTGCCTCTCTCTTCTTCATTCTGGTCTCCATCACCACCTTCTGCCTCGAGACCCATGAAAGATTTAACCCCATTGTGAACAAGACAGAAACTGAATTCATCGGGAACGACACCCAGGTGCGGCACTACAGGGAAGCAGAGACTGAAGCCTTTCTCACCTACATCGAAGGTGTCTGTGTGGTCTGGTTTACATTTGAGTTCCTGATGAGAGTAACCTTCTGCCCAAACAAGGTGGAATTTATCAAAAACTCTTTGAACATCATTGACTTTGTGGCCATACTGCCTTTCTATCTAGAGGTTGGACTCAGTGGCCTGTCTTCCAAAGCTGCTAAGGATGTCCTGGGCTTCCTCCGTGTAGTCCGTTTTGTGCGAATCCTGCGAATTTTCAAGTTGACCCGCCACTTCGTTGGGTTGCGGGTCTTGGGACACACCCTCCGCGCCAGCACAAACGAATTCTTGCTGCTCATCATATTTTTGGCATTGGGCGTCTTAATCTTTGCCACGATGATCTATTATGCTGAGAGAATAGGTGCTAAACCAAATGACCCTAGTGCCAGTGAACATACACACTTTAAAAATATCCCCATCGGCTTTTGGTGGGCTGTTGTCACCATGACGACCCTGGGCTACGGAGACATGTATCCTCAGACTTGGTCAGGCATGCTGGTGGGGGCCCTCTGTGCTCTCGCTGGTGTGCTGACCATTGCCATGCCTGTCCCTGTCATTGTGAACAATTTCGGAATGTATTACTCCTTAGCTATGGCTAAGCAGAAGCTACCAAAGAAAAAAAAGAAGCATATCCCGAGGCCACCCCAGCTGGGATCCCCCAATTATTGTAAATCTGTCGTAAACTCTCCACACCACAGTACTCAGAGCGACACTTGCCCACTGGCCCAAGAAGAAATTTTAGAAATTAACAGAGCAGGTAGGAAACCTCTTAGAGGAATGTCCATCTGACTGTTAACCTCCATCCCGCGTAGTGATTTAAGATTCAGCCAGACTGCTTTCTTAGAGCAATGGGTAGCACATTTATCCATTCTAGTCCCACCATCACACAGTGAATAATATGTGTGAAGTATAGGTTGCAGGGACAAATGGCACAGTGGAGGCTGATCAGCAAAACTAAGGTTGAGAGCAGGCTCTAGGAGCCCAAACTTTGGTTCTGGTTAGGTCTCAAGATACTTTGAAGAGCTGTAACATCTAGTAGAAGAATTTTGAGAGCTCTACAGCTATGGTGCTGGACTGTGTAATGCATCTTGGAGGCTCCTGAACGCTGAAGGCTTCATAGAGCAGAGTAGGAGCCACATACTCAGCAATTGCAGAGTTTTCTAACAAAATAGGGCTGGAATTTGAAACAGCCAGATGCTTTCTCATTTGTTCCCATTTGGGACCTTTCAGCTGTTTTAAATGGCAGATATTGTACATCTCATTACACAAACTAGGTGCCTAGTAAGTCAAAGGGACAACTATACCACCATGCATATTCATGAGAAGATCCCATCTCTTTCTGATGATTAACTGCAAAGTAGAACAACAGCTCAAATTCTTGGCACTAATGCAAAATGACTCACTCTGAGACAAGACTAGATGTAAGGATGTTTATTCCATGGCATTCAAATCAATCTATTCTATAATATACCAGTAGAATTTAGCATTTAGAACTGTCAAGAGATTTGAACCACAGTTACTAAAACATGCACCTTTTGCAACTAGGGGTTGGTGAGTTACAGCTCTTTCAACCTTCTAGCAAAAAAGGCCAACTGGAAGAGGCCTGACTGCTCATTAGTGTCCAGTTTGGCCTAAACAGTAGTTGCCTCATAATATTGTGTTCTTATTTTTAGTTATTATCAGTTCTTAGACTGATTCAAGTTAGCAATAGGTGAAACTAGAGTAAAATTAATCATACTAATTCTGCTGAGAGGAGGGAGGGAAAAGGCAAAAATACTAGTCACCATGGAATATATTATAATATCCCATGGCTAGTGGTTAATTATGGGAATATCTCAGTTTTATGAGAATCCTCCTATAGCACATAAAGTTACGGGGCTCCAATTTGATTATATTAACCCCATAATCTACCTCTACCCATGGAATATCACTATTTATTCTATGGAGTAATTTTGAAGTAGATAACCATGTTGAAAACAAAGACAACTTCATTTTTGGCAAATATTCAACCAAGTTGCATAGCAGACGTTCTTCAGCCTATTGTATTAGATGAAACAGATCACCAGTCAACTGATTTTAACTGATGTCTAGTCAAAGAGAGATGTTTTGAAAGCACTAGCATATACCTATGATGGTCTTGTGTTATCATTTTTTTTACTTTGAAGAAATTTTAATTTGATACTCATTGTGAGCAAGGTATTTTGTTGTCATCTCATAGCCATGCATGTTGATGTCATTGTGAGAAGCACAAAGAAAGTCAGACTTTCCTTTGTGTGTGACTTCACCAATGCTGATGCTAATTTGGAGGGAAAGAGCTGGTGAAAACCTTTCTCTTCTTCTCTGTTCTTTCTTCTTTTGTATTTGTTTTTTCTTTCATGCAACTATGTACAATCCATTTAGAAGGTAAATGACTTTCATTTTTTTTGTTAAAGGCTATTTCATTGCAACAGGCCAATCACAATTCACGTGACTGATAGACTGTCTCTTTCCTATTGTATCTCTGGTGCGTAAGCATATGGTTTAACCATCCATTTCCCTCGGGTTGCAAATGCTTATCACAACTCATGTACAGCAGCAAACTTCCACATAAGTAGATGTCCCTGTGGCATCGCATATCAAGAGGGAAAGAGGGCACAAACAATACCGCTTGTTCTTCTGTGAGCAATATGCCAACTACCCAATTGTAATTCACAGGGGATTCCAGTAGCAATCAGCTACGCAGTGACTTTCTGCACAGAAATCCCTTGCTTTATGAATTTCTTTTCATTACCTACCCTGGTCCTCTCTGGGAACTAGAGGACTAAGAACTCCATGAGTTCAGTGCAATTCCACATCAGTATCCTGAGAATACGTGTAATTTTGGTTCAAGATGGAACTGTTTTTCCACTATCAGTGCTCTAAAATCAGCTGTTACCACATTATCCATGAAATATTGATAGTAACAGCAGCCTATCTATTTCTGCAATAATTAAGAGAGAATATTTTTATATACGTATACAAGCATGTATTTTAACAGGTCACAAGGCACATATATTTGAGCTTACAAAATGGACTCAGTGACAGCATTGCTGAAGTTCTGTTTCTGATAACTATAATGCACCACTAGCAGCAAAAATTACTCCCGCTTTTACCTTCCTAATAAGGCAAGATCTATATGCGTGCAAGAGAAAAGTAGAAAATAATATCAGAACCAAATTGTTAAAACAAGATCTGCACTACCTTGGATGCTTAGGTTCACTTACGTAGTATATAGCATTCACAGACTGCAACGATAACTGCACATTACATAAAAACAGAGACTTGCAAACAGTGACTGTTTCCCATACCGCAAAATATCTGGATTGGTTAACAGCACCTATCTCAACAACCAGTTACGCTGTACTGGAAATACAGACTCCGTGACTAATGTTTCTCAAGTAATGCCTTGGTTGTTTGAGACATTTCTTGTAATTTTTATGTGTAAAACTTCAGTGTGACACCATCTAGGTGCTATAAGGTCATATGATGAATACATTATTCCAAAAAATACCCTGTTTATCTGTTCAGGTGTGAAGGACATCTCATGAAGTTATTAATGCCATATATTATGTGTGGTGGAATGATCAAACCCTTCACAAAACAGTGATAAGTATGAAATAGTTTCACACAGAACTGACTACAGCCCTGCCATGCACAAAGTCAGCAGTTCGCAGCTGTTCTCAGTCCATATGCAAAGAGCCAGGGGGGCTGTACAGAAAGCCCTGCACAGCCATGGCCCAGTGCTTCTGCTCAGGCAGAGGAGTGCTTGTCTGGCATGGACTTGAAAATGGCAGAACTTTGCCCACAGGCTGCACAGCTGCTACCAGTGATGCTGTGGCCATTTGCAGGCAAAAAAAAAGATGGCTTGCATTTAAATTCTTGTAGGTTTGAATTAAATGTTTTAATTGTCCTCAACAATCTCAGCAGCTCAGTCTTGGGCTAATCTACACCTGGCAGGAGGGCATCTTTAAATAACAGCACTTGATTTTAATTTGATATAAACAATGTCAGCATTTGATTCTACTGTGCCTCTCCTTTCTGCAGCAACTATTCCTGCTCTCCATCCCATTCCATCCTGTAAGTGGGTGGCTGGGAAAACAGAGTAAAAGACAGCAGAGCTAGTGCTGAGGCAGAGTTTGCCAGCAGCATTAAGAAAACAGATTTCCTCTACACAAAAAGCCTTCTAGAGAGTTTCTGATGCCTATAAATTCTCAAGATACTGCTTGTATGATGCCTAGAAGAAGTGGGCCTGATACAAAGGAGCAGATATCTTCTGACCAATTTGATTAGAACTCTTTGACCCGGGCATATAGACTATAAAGGACCTGGTGTTCCCTAACTTAAAATATACCAAGCCCTAGCATCACCATGCCACACTACCGACTTTGTTATGTTGTGGTTCTATTTACAGGTCCTACTTGAAATTAGGGCTTAATTTTGCCATTGCTGTACAAGTGACAACCACTATATTACAAATGTCCAACAAGTGAAATACACAGCGAGAAAACTGAAGTCATCTCCATTATTTTCAACTGACACATGGCATAATTTATTTGAGCAAAGCCACTAGCTGATACAGATATATATGAATTTATATATAAGTCAGTCATAATTCATCAGTCAATCATAGTCTGCCCTGCTGCAGTGTCTTCAATCTAAAGCATTCCGAGTATTCCAAACAGTCAGTATCACAGCGGAAGTGAAATAATCTTTAAAAAACCAAAATTTGCTCCAGGGGCAAAACTTCTGAAACTTATTCCTTCCAACCACTTAAACCTAACCATTTCTGTCCCAAATCACACACTGTCCTAGAGGTCCAAGTCATTAATTTCAGTACACATAGTGAAATACTGTTAGTAAGAAAGCCTCAAAACATGCAAAACAGACCTTCCAAGTCCTCAGGATGATTTTGAAAATATTTCTCAGCTCTTCAGTTCCTCTCTTATGTAAGCTGTGTGCTTACCTGAAGGGTAGCTCAAGTCGTGGTTATGTCTTAGGGTTGCCATAGGATGAAGCAGTGAAGGTCATTTACCAGCAATGCAAAAGAAATTTAGAATAGAAATGCAATTCATAACTTCATTTGATGTCTACATTACTTTCTGTTGACACACAGCAGTGGTCCTAGAACGCATCTGTAATATACAAGCACAGCAATGATGGGTTATGTTGGGTTTGTTCAGAGATCTACCCCGACCTTTTATTGTTTTCATATAGAAATATACGACACCAGCACACACTGTTTATATTGACTTCAACGTGGCCAAAATAAGAATTTCTCACCTTTATGATCCCCTCTGAATGCAGCTTCACTGAAGCTATACTCCAAGGATATTGTTACCTTCGTACAAGTGTATTGTGCTGCCTTTTTCTTAAACTGTTTAGGCAAAATTCTCCACTCCTTGCATAGCTGTAAAATGTGGAAGAAATATTACTAGAATTCAGGTGCCTAAGAGGTGAGAGAAAACATCTGTAATTACTAATGTAGCCTTTAGCTTCAGAAAATCTTTTGCGGTTGTTCTATTTACCTGCCTAAAAAACAATTTTCCAGAACCCTCTCCTTAACCACCCTACATGTGACTAGTTAAAGCAGTCCAGCTATGACTAACAGAAGGGAACTACCTTGTTATAGTGACTCCAGTGTATTCCATGGTCAGATGAACTGGAGCAACATGTGACATTAAGAAGATATTATTTCAATGCAATTTCCTGAGAGAGCTGATGTCCTTTTAAAGAAATAATGTGGAATTACCCATTTCAGCTTTATCACTCATGCTTTCTGAAGGATCTGGTCTTTTTCTCAGGGCTTCATTTTTCATCCCTTCTGTCACCATAACCTAAGTAACCTGTATTCCTTGTGCAACACGCTGGTCCTAACGTCAGAAGTCTGCTGAGCACTGTAATTCTAGTGCCAGTGCTCAGTGGGAGCTGGGGACTCTTGGCAGTTCTTTTCACAGGCTCATTATGCTGCCTAACATTTCACTGAAGCTCGTGAACTTCAGTGGTTTTATGGATAGCAAAGCATTGTTCAGATCACAGGCGTGTTGTCACTGTGGTGGTCCTCCAATCCATAGGGAAGCAAATTCTCTGATAAAATGTCTTGAACATTTTTTTTCTTAGTAGTCTAATTTTAGTCTCATAAAAGCTTTGACCCTCTCTGTAGGATGGACAGTTGGCAGCAATGTAAGTGCAAAGAGTTTAGGTCTAGTTTAGTTCAAAAGACTTTGATGTTTAAATGTGCTGGACACAAAAAATTATTAACAGGGTAGTGGAAAACATAATAGGGAGATGCTTTTCCTTTCCTCTCTATACTTAGCCTTTCTAGCCATTAAAAATCCAAAATTCATCACTCCAAAACAGGGAATGAGGTAATAATCACATCTTTGTATCACTGAAGATGGAGTCCCCTGGACCTAATGTAGAAATCGCAACAGCAACAATAGAAAGGAATAACACTCAGTTCTTCTGATCTAAGTCAAGTGCCTTATATTTGCCTTATAAGGCCCCCCTTATATTGGAAGAACAGTCAGTCAGTCTTGGAGAGTAATTCACTCGTTCATTATGCAAATTGCCGCCTCAACGTGACTTTCTCCACAAGCGATCTCACATGACTAAAGCTCTAACATAAGATCATCAGCTAAGTGCCTACAGTTAGGTTGAAGAAAGAAATTTGGATCTATTCCTCATTTCCTGCCCCATGTGGCATTTCTGCAATCTCACTACAGAATTTATACCTACTCAGAATTTATAACTAATATAATGCGACTCTTTTTTGTACAATTATTCATCTATTATTTCCTGTAGAGATACAACCAGTGGGTGTCACTTGTACTATGGTGTTTGTTTACTTTAGAGTCTGAATAAAAAATAACTTCCTCTGTACAAAGTCATTTGAAAACAGAAAGGAGGAGCTATGGATTCAAGCACAGTCCTCTGGGTTTCTCGCTTTTCTCTGGCATTACTAAAGACATGTTAAAAAAAGAAATCATGCCACACAGCCCCATGTGGTCCAGCCACAGCCAAGGATAAGTGTGTGTAGGGGCAGAACTGCACTGAGCTGAAAAACAATTGCAGAACTAAGTAATAAATCTTAGGACTTTTCATGCCTTAATAACTTAATGAGCACAAGGCACTTTCAGTGATGGGAAAACAGAGATACAAGGACTTCAGCAATTAAGGCCAAACTGTGCCAATCATTCAGCACAAGGCAGATGTACATACAGCAAATCCTCTTTCTCCAGCACATACCTGCCATTGCAGCAGAATTTATTCCTGGGATGCTGAAGAGCTACTCTGCCTTCTGCTGGACTGACTATGACTGGTGTTTGCAGGACAGGTACAACAAGAAGCACTTCTTGTGTCAGTATGTCTCTGCTGTAGGACAACTATGGAACTATTTATTTATTGTTTAATTTTACAGAACTATTTATTTATTAATTAGATAGATAAGATTACCTACCTGTTACTACAAAAGGCCAAGGACAAAAGTGTCTGGGGTGTGAGGTTCCAGTTCTGTGCCCAGGCCACTCGCTTATATTCCTCTCACTCTGTACTTGCTGGAAAGTTTCTCCAAGCCTTTTGCATACTTGCTTGTCTGTTTGTAAGAACAAAGCTGAAATAACAAGCAATCTACCATTCCTGCTGTCATTGTTCTTTGAATTCATCCATTACCATGTCTCAGGCACCTTCCATACTGTACAGATCATCATACTGTATTTCTCAGAGTGATAATATAAGACTGTAGCATCACTCACCTGACTTCTTCCTGCAACCTCTACGTGACCTGTCAACAATACACTCTACTGAATATGTTAGTAAGTCTCTTGGCTAGCGTGGGATGGGTATATGAGAAACTCCAGATGCATTGGGATAAAACTAGGAAGGCATTTTGCAGTGTAGCACTTCCAGGAGCACCAGTTCTCAGCACTGCATTATGCACATATCCAGTAATACCTGAAATAGCAAGATGCACTGAATCCACTTAACTAGAGTTCATGGCTCTCCTGTAGAGGTACCACTAGGTAGGCAGCCAACATACAGTCACCTCACTTCAAGAAGTAGTACCACTCAAAGGTGATATTCTCTGGGAGTGACGTTACTATGTTGGCCAGTTAGTCCTGGGAGAGGTGGTCACCACTGTCACTGGAATGCCTTTACTGGGGACACAGCTTCCTGGAGGGACCCAGGTCAACATGGTGGTGAGTAAATGTTGATGAGGTAGGTTGGGTTGGAAAGATTCTACATATTCATGTAGCATACTAAAAATTCTGCTCTCATGCCAGCATATAGTCCATCAGTGTGATATCTACTCAGAAGAATTTCAGAGTAACTTTCAAGATAAGCAGTATTATAAAAGCCAGGAAACTTTAGTAAAGATAACTAGACCTAATAAAGATTTTTGCTTTAATAGCCATAGAATATTTGGGTTAACTAAAACTGAGTTGTTATACAGGAATCAATTCTTTTACATGTTCTTCACATTTTTCTCTTTTTCTCTTTCTCTCTCTCACTCTGTTTGTTAACATTTACTTGTTATTACTGTACGTTGCTTGCAACTTGTGTATGTTACAGACTGTCACATTTTATTGTGTGAAGTTTTTCTCCAATTCCCATCAACCTGAGCTCCATGTTGGGCAGCCGAGGAGATTACAATACAGGTCTTTAATGCAAAAGAACAAGGAATGTCACAGACTATAGGTAACTTCACAGAGATTGTGACACAAAACCTGATGCAAGGTATTAATGCAAAGAGTAAGTACTTGGTATGAAAACAGAACTACCTAGTTAAATTACCTTCTTTTTTTTTCAGATAGTCTGCATGGGAAAAATTAATTTACATTACTCTGCAACAGAAAAAACTCCCCAGACTACCTACTTAGTATTATTTTCAGTGCCATTTCAAAAAACCAGTGATGCCCATGCTGACACATCATTATTAATTTCTGTATTTTCTATGCTGTTCTTCACTATGCTATATTCCTTCCATACTCTCCAAGCTGAAATTTCATCATTTCATCATCCTTTGTCTGTGGTTTAATATATCCTCTCCATAACTCTTTTTCTAATTTAATATAATGATATCCCTTTCACTCTAAGGACCTGATTTAACAATAACAGAAATGAACCCCAACCCATGGGATTCATGTTTCTTAATCCTGCTTGAGGCTCTGGAGCCTATAAAAATTGATTTCTGTGGCCAAAATGGTTTGGCACAGACATCTAACCATTAGTTTACTGAATCAGGTCTTAAGAAAAGTATTTTGTTTACAGTCTCTCCCAGTTACTCCCAAACACTACTTTGAGTGAATGATAAAAAACAGCTGATAGACATTTCCTATAATTTTCTAGAGGGACAGCACAAAATTTATTTATATTAATCTAATTGTCAGTAAATTCTATTTTAACTCAGATATTGCTATAGCCACATACTAACTCAAGAAAAGAGTGCAGTTCCTTTACTTCGTAATTCACTATTATGTTTTCTTCCACCCTTAATCAGTGAAGAAGCACAGCAGAGTTTAGATGGTGTCTAGCATAAAAAAGTTATTTATAGTGAAACCATTGATGAGTGGCCAATGAACATTAACGGACAGTAAATACTACCCAGGCAACTAAAACAGAAACAACTTGCTAACAGGAGTGAAACTCCTGTCCCTCAGACAAGTGACTGAAGAGTAGGTTACTGAACTGTAAGCATTTCCTTTCCATGAGACTTGTCAGAAAGAAATTTGGGGATATAAAGTCAGTGGGTATTTTCAGATGCTGAGCAGCAATTAACCTCTCCACAAACCAAAGTAAATATCTTTGAATACTTGGTTTCATACTCTTAACTTCATTGTAATCGTTTGCTTAGCACAGAAAGTATCAAGTAAAAATAGGATGCAAAATGGAATGTATAATATTTGTATTTTCTCTAAAATAAAGACAGCTGGGAAATTCTATCCTCTAGCAGCAACTACAGCAGGTTCACAGGCTCACAGTCACTCTACTTCCTACTGGCAGCTAACAGGCTTGTAGCTAAGAAGTGCTAGAGCACAGCAATTCTCAGTCCTGTTCTACCACCTCCGTTCCTCTACCATTGTGTCCTTAGCCCAAGAGCCAAGGAAAACCACCATACCTGGAGAGTTTCCTGTTGCCATCATAGGATGACATAACTAACAGCCCTTTTACATCACCAAAAAAGTAATTAACAGACAGCACACAACTACTGTTCTTCAACTGGATTAAAGATCTCTGCTGTGAGGGACTTCATGGAGATCCTTTGTCAGAAAAGACTTCAGGCATGTTAGGTTTAGTGACAGGGGTTTAAAATGAGCAAATGGAAATGGCCCTCCAGCTCTGAATGAGAAATAAAGGCACTCTCAAACTGTCGGGGGGATGGGGTGTGTGTGTGTGTGTACTGTCCGCAGGTCACAGTAACAGCAATCCCAGGTTTGGAATCAGGGCTACAAAAGCATACTTGAGATTTAGACAAGCTGTATATTCATGTTTGGGTGTCTGTAGGGTGGTTGTTTGGAATGTAACTTCAGTCAGACAAGGTGCCTAAGGTAGAAAGATATTCATCTTTCAAGCAGCTTCCTTTCTCAGATCTTTCCTTTTCACATTCAGCTGCTTCTGCTCTGCTCCCTTGTATATGGGCTGCAGAACCTTGAAGTCCCCTAAGCGCTTGTGAAATGGCAAATGGGTATTCAGAGTTGTCAGTACTCAAGCTAGGTCCTTATCTCTTTTCATCCTTAAACAAGGGTAGCTGGGAGAAAAAGTTTGTGTCCTTCTGGAAGATACTGCCCTGCCAGTGACCTAATAAAGTCTAAGGAAAGAGAACAATACCCCTTGATTGCTGTGTTTCTGATCTAGGGCTGAGAAGACCTCAAAATCCTTAGCATGATGTCAAAGAATCCAGCGTGGTTTGTATATCCAGATATTGAGTCATGGGTCAGTACGCATGGACACCATGCTGCGAATTGTGGAGTTTTTCTCAGCCTTGTTTCAGTCAGAGTGGTTACGACCTACAGAAGTTCCCAAAAGGACTGGAAAAGGCATTACATTGCCAATCCTGTACGGACTGAAAATGGTCCATTTCAAGTATGCCTCTCAGCTCATCCAGCCTTTGAAGTAAGCAACCACTTCACAGCCCCAAAAACACTTGGGAGACAAAAGAGGGGTATGGAGGACTACAAGGAAGCAGTGTGAGTTGTCACTATCCCTGGCTCACACACAATTTCTGAAGACTTTTAAGGTACGAAGGACAGATCAGGAACTTGTTTCTTGGCACCTGTTGGAGAATGGCAGGGTCTGCTTAAGGGGAGAGGCCTGGAGCGATCCTCCCAATGTAGGAACCGCTTCTGTGTAAGTGCCCATTTCCAAGCATAGACTGAGAACAATGAATAAATCATACAGTCATGTCCACTGGACACAGGACACAGGATGCAGTTCCCATAGGTGGAAATTAAGTGTTCAGCTTAGGACCAAAACCAGAACTGACAAAGTCACTATGTCAGTGTGCAACCATCTGCTATGACAAAAGGGATTAGCCATGCAGCAAAGAGCATAGGCAGTCTCTACTGTGCTTCTCCACAATAAGCAGAGGATACTAATGCAAAGTGCAGCCGTTTTAAGATTCTACAGGGTTTTTTTCCTAAATCCCTCTCCACCATTGTGAATTTCAGTGTTTGCTTGGAAAGACATTTTAACAGCACTTTTCACAGACTCACAGACTGTTACAGGAGAGACCTTCAAAGATCATCTAAGTCCAGCATCCCTTTTTATCAATAGATAGACAAGACAGAAAAAACACACAAGAAAATGACACAAATGTGGTAGGTGTGAGACAAACTATTCACCTCGGAGAGCTGCTGAATACTTTCTTTAGCCTTTCAGCCAAATCTCCACAGGAAAATGTTTAAAGCTGGTGCAGTTAACTGGATATGTTCAGATAGGACAATTATGGAGATAAGGTGCCAAGCTGAGCGTCAGAATACTTTGTTGGAAGTAATCTCTTACCTAGGAGTGGGCAAGTCACTTCATTGCACAGCAGTTTTACCCATCTGTAACATAAAGGTAATAACATTGACTTTTCTTCATGAAACAGAACATAAAGAACAAAAAATTGTGATTTTGGTAGCCCAGAATCAAGCCTTTGAAAAATTAATCAGTGCTCAGGGATCCTGGGGAGGCTGCAAGAGCAAGTTCCAGTCCAAGTTGCTAAGGATGCAATGCTAGAAAGAAATTCCAAGATGGTAAATTTCCTTATAGTTCAACCACAACAGAACCAGCAAGCTGCTTCCAAGAGGATGCTGTT
>VZRI01007968.1:6872-28356 GCA_013397515.1 Upupa epops
GCAATGTGCTCTTGTGGCCAAGAGGGCCAACAGCATTCTTGGGGGGATCAGAAGGTGGGTGGTTAGCAGATTGAGGGAAGTTTTTCTCCCCCTCTACTCAGCACTGGTGAGACCGCATCTGATTATTTTGTCCTGTTCTGGGCCCCTCAGTTCAAGGACACAGAGCTGCTGGAGGATGTCCAGCATAGAGCAACAAAGATCATGAAGGAAGTAGAACAGCATCCTTATGAGGAAAGGCTGAGAGAGCAGGGTCTCTTGAGCTTGGAAAAGAGGAGGCTGATGGGTGACGTCATTAAAGTATATAAATATGTGATGGGTGAGTGCCAGGAGGATGAAGCCAGGCTCTTATCAAGGTCATCTGGTGATAGGACAAGGGGCAATGGGTGCAAGCTGGAACATAGGAGGTTCCATATAAATATCAGAAGGAACTTCTTCACAGTGAGGGTAATGGAGCATTGGAACAGGCTTCCCAGGGGGGTTGTGGAGTCTCCTTCTCTGGAGATGTTCAAGACCCACCTGGATGTGTTCCTGTGCGACTTGGTCTAGGTGCCCCTGCTGTGGCAGGGGGATTGGACTAGATGATCTTTTGAGGTCCTTTCTGATCACTAATGATTTTATGATTCTGTGTCTGCTGTCATTTCCTAAAGTAATTTGAAAAATCCCCTATTTATAAAATGTCCATATACATTGGGACATCTATGGTATTAAAATGAGAAAAATGGCACCACTTTGCTTTCTAATACTTTACCAGAGACTGTTAAGTCTGTTTAAAGCAGCATCACACCAGCAGATGGACAGCTGTCCGTACAACAAACCACTGACTCCCACGTCCACATGGTTGTGTGGTGTGAGTGTGCTTGAGATGTTTATTGCCTTCATTGTGGGTGACTAAGCTTCAGAGATGGCAGGTACACATTCTGCCTGCCCATGTTGGTTCTGCAGAGTAGCAACATCTGCAGCATGTATCGTGGTTAGTACCTCCCCACCAAATGCTGCTCTGCAGTTCTCAATTAACAACAGGCAGGCAAATGAATGCCAGGTAAATGGTGAGAAAGACCAAATTCAAGTCGAGAGGTCTGACATTTATCTCTTTTGACTGCACACAAGTTTTTTTTTTCCCAACAAGGATTTAGGGAGGGTTTTTTTTCTTCAAGTCCCTTCAGTTTTGTCATGGTGTGGAGCTGTGAGCAGTTGGATGTTTAATTACTTAGCACAGTGATCAAGTGGGGCTATGCCTGTGAAGAGAAGATGGCATTGCCTCTGAAACACTTCATATGCCATCTAGGAGAATTGCACCTGAACTTCCATGCTCTGATGACTCCTGCACAATCACTGCAAGACCTGCAGATCAAGCATGTAATTTTTTTCTGTTGTTGCTGGCACTCGTGTTTATCTTTCTGAAAGGAGCTCAGCCCTTTTGACATCGTACACAGTTAGTTATGTTATAGCAAGAATTACAAGTATGTGCTTTGTGCTGCATACAAGAACTGAGCAGTAATTGTTTCTCCCTTCACGTGTTGAGCAAGTTGGTTCAACATCTCTTTGCCAAGAATGAGTTGTAAATAACATTGTGGTGTTGTAATTAAATACTCCTGTTTGCTGCCTGTCTGCATTTTGGTTTAGAAATTATTTTCTCTTTCCTTCCTGACCCTGCAGGGTTATAAAATATGTATCTGCATTTCATAGCAGACCAATGCTTTTGTGGAACTTATCTGAATTTTTTTAAAGGTGCAGAGCTTCTCTTCTGTACCAAAAAGGCAATGCAGCTATGCTGGCATTATCCACCTTCTTGACACCCACTCAGAAGTGTCAAGTACAATACATGACAAGCTACCATTCTTTATTTGCATTCATAATTATCTTTCTGTCACTTCTTCCTTAATCTGCAGACTCTCTAAGTACACATTACTTTTTATTTTGCACAGTGCAGGATGTAGATGGCAATGAGGGATAAGAGTTTTGTCATTCCTTCTGCTTTCTTTAAATGGCTGAAAAGTTACTCTAAGGCTAGTTGTGTGGAATGCAATGAAATAAATAGAAGCATATACCCAAAGAATGGGAAATTGCTGCTTTTTGATCTTCAAAACCACCCAATCCCTGGTGGTTCTATGATAAAACAGAAATCAAAATAACAATATTGGCAACGTTGGGTACAACACTACACTGGCAAGTTCTGCTCAAAAGTCTACCTAAAAAAGTATTTCCAAATATTCATTTCTAAAAGACATAGTAATACAAGATTTTTGGAATTGCAGGCTATGGAGTTACCAAGAGATGTGAGCTACTAGAGAAAGTGCCAGTTTTTGCCATCAATAGGTAACACCTGGATGCACAGTTCAAGTGTATCTGAAGGAAAATTAGGATCAGCTTTTTTTGTAAGATACAGCTCTGCACATGGAAATGATTCTTCACCCATGGGTTGCTACACTGAAATTCCTGTAGCCCTTCAAATTTTTATATAGTTTAGAGCTGCATAGCCCCACAGTTCTCATAGGCTTAATATACCATCATTGTAGTGACAGGTACATATCTAGCTGTGCTATACCCTGACATGTGCCAGCTGGTGGGCACTTGCTGATGGAACTTATAAGTGATCCAGAAAGGCCTCCTTTAAGGGTGTTCTAGTTTAGTGGTGTGTGAGTGAAATCTGCCAGCCAGAGTAGAAGGGTACCTCTCCTGAGGTGCTGCTGTGGCTGCATTGTACTCCTTGAAGTCAGGCATCAAACCTCATCTGAGGAATCCAAGCTGCAAAAGGAAGCTGATAACTACAAGGCAGAGTCAGAAAGCACTGATTAAGACTCTGGGTATGAACATGGAGGGCTTTGTCCCCTGTTCTTTGGGAAGCCCAATGAAAAAGGGGTCATTCCTCCCACAGGGGAGAGAACTCTTACTAGCAGCAGCTACGGTGTTGCTTTGGTCCCTTCTCAACACAGGCCATGGCAAGTAGTCAGAAATATGCAGTGCCCTCACACCAGGCAGTAGAGCTTAGCTAGAATCCCTCAGGGAGCTGTGATGGGGTAATTTCCAAAAGCCAAGCAGCAGTGTCTATCACCATCCTTTTCACTATTTTTTTTTAAATTATTTGGGATTTCCCTACCACTGCCTTGATCATTTCTGTTGAAGTATAAGCATTTTAGCAAGTATCAATATTTCAGTGTCAGCAGCTACTTGAAGTGCCATGTCTTTGGGATTCAGACCACGCCAATTAATACTAGGATTGCCAGCTAATATGAGTGGGTAAGTGGTATTTTACCTTTTTCTGTTGGCAATGGGTCAAAGAGCTCAAAACTGTGAGTTTTGTGACCTTACTGGTGTATCTGCTCAGCGACAAACACAACTTGCACAAAAAGAACTTCAACGAGTGTAAAATGAAAACTGCCAAGACTGCATACAAATTCTCCTGCATGCAGATTCTCTAGCATACAGATTCTCCCATGGGCAGTTGCACACTTCTTATCTAGGATCATCTTTGTGTCCCTTGGAAATATTTCCTATATTCAGAGCAGTGTTCAGAGCTTTGAAAGATAGCAGAGTTTGCTACACACATGGGTTACCGGTGCAATTCCATGCAAACATGGTCCCATCGGTCCCATCACTTCAGGCATTGACACCATGGCCAGGCCAGTGCTGGGTCAACATGGCATGCCCAGTGGTTACATTGTTGGGTGGTGGTGGGGGGAGGACTCTCCCCAGTATGCCTATGTCTCTACTGTACTGGAGTGTCCAGAGTTAGGTACAGCATTGCAGGCATGGCCTCATCAGCACAGATCAGCTGGGAAGGAAGGGTCACCTTTCACCAGCTACTGGCGAAGCTTTGCCTGGTGCAGCCCAGGGTATAACATTTGGTCAAGGGCACCTTTCTGGATCCTGGTCAACCTGGTGTCTGTCAGAACGTAGGACCTTTTCTGCCATACTGCTTTCTAGCAGCATTGACAAACTGCTTTTGATCACGAGTATATGTGGATGTGTCTCAGGATGCTTAGTGCTCATACCAGTGCTATCCAGTAAGCCCTATCCTCTTTTTACAAAAATCCAAGGGCCACTTCTGTGGGAGCGAAAAAGGAATGTTACCTCCAGTCAAAGGAGAGGTGCAAGTAGAAAGGCTTTTTCTTCTTACGGGACAGGGAGAAGGAGGATGTGCCCTGGCAAGAGAGTCCAGAGATAGAGTTTTCACAGGACTCCAACTTTGGCTTTTTTCTTTATCTCCATTTTAAGGCTTCTACATGCCTACAATTAGGCATGCAGACATGCTTCTTCACCTAGATTTAAAATACACTTGAACTTCAGTGGAAGACAGAACTGAGCTAAATAAGGTGAGCATAAATAAATTTTCAAACACTACCCGTAAAAATGCATGCTTATAAATTATTAAGGTATAAGGCAGTAACAGTGAATAACACAGGTACATTGCAGCAGTGAAGCTAGACAAGGACTGAAATGACGTGGTGACCAGGCATGTTTTTATAGCAGGTGTTCTGGTCTGTTTCTATGGAAAATCAGAGGAACACCTCTGCTACAAACACAGGCTGAAGGAGTTGGGGGTTGTTCTGCCTGGAGAAAAGGTGGCTATGGGGAGACCTTATTGCATTCTAGTATCTCAAGAAAGCTGAAGAGGGACTTTCACATGGTCTTGTAGTGATAGATTGCAGAGAAATGTTTTTAAATTGAAAGAAGGTAGATTTAGTTTAGATCTTAAGAAGAAAATCCTTCCTGTGAGGGTGGTGAGGCACTGGAACAGGTTGCCAGGAGAAGTTGTTGATGCTTCCTCCCTCGAAGCTTTCAAGGTCATGTTGGATGGGGCTTTGGGCAATGTGTTCTAGTGGGAGGTGTCCCTGCACGTGGCAAGATAGAACTAGAGGATTTTTAAGGTCCCTTACAATCCAGACAGGGAAAATATGTAGATATTAATCTAACAAGTTTTGAAGTTATCCATTCCATGGTTAAAATGCTCTACATGCTAGTGACTGACTGTTGACTGATGTTCTGTGTTACAGTATGTGTAAAAAGATTAACAAGCGCTAAATGCTTTAAGAACATGAGAACAGGGGATCTGGGCCAGTCAAAGGGTCTGTGTGTTGTCAAACGTTCTCCACGACATTACCCATCCGGTATATTCATCAGCATAACCACAACCAGTCCAGCCTCTTGTTTCTGAGGAGCTGATTGCTATATATTATGAAAGACAGGAGGCAAAACCCATCTGATGGGTTGTATGCACCTTTTTTTAGTTTACATTTACATCAACGCTTCTTTGGGTCCAGACTAAATAGAAATTGTCTATCTGACTGCAGCAAAAGTTGGGTTGAGTCCTAAGTAGCCAGCCATTGGTTAACCTTGTGTTTGTAACAGAGTAAATTGTGGTGGAATATGAAAATGAGACAGCTAGGGATATTAGTTTTATTTTATGGAAGGAGGTAGAAAATTTTCGAAGAAAAATGTTGTAATATTATTAGCGTGAAAGTCCTAACAGCAGCAGATAAGGACTAATCTTTGTGCAGCTAAAGTAATGGAGGATGCACTGGGTTTGTTGCTAGGTTAGAGCAATAGCAGCTACTGCTCTAGGCAAATGGGTTTTTAGAATGAGAAGCCATTACTGTCTGAAGTGACACATTTAGAAATTGTCTCGACGTAAATAATTACCTCACACAGCATAGCTGCAGCTACTTGATAACACAATATTTTTCCTACTTTGGAGGTTTTTTAATTTATCTGTAACTTTCCAATGTTCATCACTGCTAGTTTATTCCCTTTGTGGTAAATAAGTAGTAAATGAAGTTGTTTTTTTATATTGGAACAATATGTGTGTTTACACTTGTTTACAGCTGCTGCAAAGATGTAATTGAAAACCTGAAGAGCTTTTGGTCTTTACACAACTGAAAGCCATGCTAAACTGCTTTTTGCAAATTTCCAGTTTGGAGAACTGCAGAGTAATTATTCAAGTGTTTATGCAGAAGAAATAAAAGCATCTTCCTTTAGAGACAATATTTTTCAGTAGATTTTATTTCTCTCTGAAACAGAAACTATTTTAGCTGCCTTCTCTCCTGCTTAAAAACATCTGCTTCTGTAGGAACTGTGCTCAACTGATGTGGTAGAATATCTTTACATAGTAGCTGAAAAGGAATTGGACCTGTCCTTTGTCAGTCAGATATCACACTGAATTCTCATTGCCATAATGCATGCAGTTTTACTTTCTCTATTGAAGAAAATTACCATTTTTTTTGGTATTTCTCTCATCTAGCTGTTGAGGACCATGTACCATTCTGACCATGTATGACCCACCATTACAACAGAGCTAAAAATCTGTGCTGAACTGTATTATAACCCAGGAATGGGATTACTTACTTCACATATATTCTTTGCTGATTGTTATGACCAACTGCAAATAAGTGAGAAAAATATAAGCAGTTGATATTTCTAATTTAATCTTTGACATCCTAATAAATAATTCTAATATTGGAAATATGCTTACCATACTTTCTGCATGAAAGAACTAAAAATTATAAGTTTTTAATAGAATTTCTGCAGGAAAGCATTGATAAAAATACTAGAGTACTTCTAATGTTTGTTCCTACATCAGACATGCTGGTATGAGTCTTAAAAGGTCACCAGAGAGTTCACATTTGCTGTTAGCAAAAGCTGTAATTATATGCATCTTTTGAAAGTGCTTAAAATGTAACACAACCTAATTCTGAGTTATAGAACAATGTAGTACTGCCAACATATTATCATCTATTTTTTCATTATGAGATGTGGATGCATAACCAGGAAAAGCACTAACATTATTGTTTCTTAGTAAACCTTTACAATATAAGATCATTTTGTGGAGCAAAATGTTGAGATCAGAACTTGCTCTGACTTTATCACAGCAGAACACTCTTGTTGCGTAGGGAGACAAGGACCTTTACTTTCTGGGATATTTTCGTTCTCATAGTCCTTAATTATCAGCTGCCTCACTACACAGTGATTTTTGTGAGGGATTAGGCTTACCCTAGAGCGGGTTAGCCTATTTTCCCATTCACTCTTGACAGCAGTGGTGAGGCTGGCATCTCCAGCACAGTCCCTTGGGCCTTACTGCTGCTGAATAATGCATGTCCTGCACCCCAGAGCAACCTTTACCCACCCATATTGCAGAGTTTAGCAAAGTGAAGTGTGATCCCAACAGAGGCTGAACATAGACTAGAGAACTAGATGAGGCTGGCAATGACCTAATTAGGAGTCATGGGACTAAAAGGCACCATAGAAGTTTTATGACCATGCCTATCCCTTGGTTAAAGACACCCAGGATTCTTGCTTGGATTTGTTTTATTAAAATATTAAAGCAGCCACTGACACAATTCAGTTTTACATCTGTCCACACCTTTTACAGTTCTCTAAGTTTTTTATAGCTGAAACCTCACAGTTCAGGAGACACTATAAAATGTGTTGTGACAGCAAAGGGCAGACTGCCCTTTTACCTTAGGAAATTTGAAATGCTTCACTGATCAGTTCTATATGTAGTGTATATGAAAAGCAAAGGGGGAGAAACATCTATGGAGCAAAGGACTTCTAGACAGTCACAGTACGCCAGGCTAGTTAAAAGGTTAATCTAACCCAGTATTGTCTCTGGAAGTGAGCATTAGGGAACTTTAGGGAGAAAAGGGAGAAGTAAGGGAAGGATACAGACACATAAACTTGAAGAAAACATGTAATAGTATTTTCTACTCCCATTCTGAAATTATAAACTGGTTGTGGCCTTTTATATGCAGTAATGTTCGATAGATTTCTAGTATATGACTTTATGCGTTTATTTTTTGAACTTTTGATGTCTCCAACATCTAGTAGCGATGAATTCCAAGGTTTAGACATACAACACTAGAAAGCTCCATTTTCTGCCATATGATTTTATTTGACAATGACTAGTTCTTGTATGAGAAAATATTAGTGATTCTTGTTCACCTTCTCCTTGCCATAACTTTTCTTAACACTTTCATATTGTCCCCTTATTCTTGACTTTCCCAGGGTAAAAAGCCCTTGTCTAGTTGATCATTGCTTGTTATTCCCTACCTCTGATCAGTTTTCAGCTATTTTCATCTTCAGTACAGTTCCTCCTATTGTCTCTGTAGCTTATAGAGCTCACAAATGTGGACATGCTGATCCCTTCATACACGTTTAGGGTCTGGAAGCAGGAAGCTGAACTGGGTCAGACCAGAAGTCTATTTACTGTCCTATCTCAGAATATCCATTAGCAAGTATTTAGAGAAGTACCTAAAATTATACTGTTGAAGAACATTTACACTTTAAACTTCAGGTTAATGCACAGCAGGTTATTTTTTGTTTGTTCTTAAAGTGACACAAGATTTTGACCTCCAAAAAAAAGCAGTTTTTAACCCTCCTCTGCTCCAGCTTTGACCTTTACTTTCCAGTAATAAAGTGAAAAGGTGTCTCAGCCCACTGATTGCATGTTCTCTTTCTTGGGGATTTTAAAAGCAGTTTTCTCTGCTAAGAGAGATTGCCTTGTGTTATGCAGAAAGTTCTGAAAAGTAGTTAAGCCCATAATAAGCAGTCACAACTATTCATTTCAAGGAAAAAATTTTATATCATCCTGAAAATCAATTTCTGAAAAAGAATCCTTTGAAGTCAGAAGCTAGCCTTGTTTCAAATTTGTTCTGGAGTAACAAATCAGTACAGAATGCTGCAAAATGCAATTAACATAACAGATCCTCAACTGATGACTGTTATTTGCTGATGCCTTGTTTTGGGCAATGTAATAGTCTGGGTTAATTTACAAATGTCCACCCTTTATAGACCTTCTATTAAACTCATAAACCTTCACTGATTAACATTTTGGTGACCTAAAAACCTCATCATATATATATATTTAATGACTGCATAAAGGAATTAATCACTTAAAATGCAATTTAAAAGTGCTGCTTCAGCATGGATCTTTAAAGTTGGTTGGAAATAATTAACTTCAGGGTATTTATTGAAGACATTAATCATTCAGAGTTGGAGTAATCTATATGACCTCTTCTGAAGAATATTGCTCACTACCATTTTAATGGATATGGGATGGACAAGGTAGCGTTACTTGCTTTTGCTGCCAACCGATAGCCGTTCTGCATCAGCGCCTCTTTGTGCATGTACTTTATTTTCATTGGCACATATCTAATGAGGCAAGATTGTATTTTGAACATTTTCTCTCTTGATGCAAGGACTTTATAAGGGACAAACCCTGAAGAATATCAAAGATCAGATCATTCCATCATTTGCAGCACACTTCAGCATAATACCGAACCATAAATTGTTCATTTGTTGCCAAATTTGCTGATGAAATCGTAAAGCCACAGGAGGTTAAGTGTGCATGTAAGGTGCTATTGATTTCCAATTAACAAATGTCTACAATATGTAGATACTGTGGGCTTATTCTCGTTTCTCTGGAAAACAGATATTTGTTGATTAAATGGAATGTGTATATAGTAACACATTTGAATGCACATAGTACAAAGAATGCATTTGTATCAGTTTCTGACTTCACAATTTTTGGTACAACAATAGGCCTAACTTCTCTGGAAGCAGGAAGCTGAACTGGGTCGGATCAGAAGTCTGTTTACTGTCCTATCTCGGAATATCCATTAGTCGGTATTTAGGGACGCACCTAAAACTAGACTGTTAAAGAACATTTACACTTTAAACTTCAGGTTAATGTACAGCAAGTAATTTTCTGCTCAGCAAAAACATGCTACTTGATGTGTTTACCCTGAAAAAAACCTTCAATCATTTTCATAGATTCATAAATTCATAGAACGGTTCAGGTTGGAAGGGAACTTAAAGATCAGCTTGTTCCAAACCCCCTGCCATGAGCAGTGACACCCCTCACTAGACCAGGTTGCTCCATCCAATCTGGCCTTGAACACTTGCAGGGAGGGGGCATCCACAAACTCCCTGGGCAACCTGTTCCAGTGTTTCACCATCCTCATCATGAAGAACTTCCTGTCTAAATCTCCCCTCTTCCAGCTTGAAACCATTCCCCCTGCTCCTACCACTACAAGCCCTTAGAAACAGCTCTTCCCTAGTTTCCCTGTAAACCCCTTCAGGTACTGGAAGGCCACTATAAGACCTCGCCAGAGTGTCCTCTTCTCCAGGCTGAACTCTCCCAGCCTGTCCCCATAGGAGAGGTGGTCCAGCCCTCCAGTCATCCTCATGGCCCTCCTCTGGACACGTTCCAACAGTCCAATATCTTTCCTGTGTTGGGGGCTCCAGAACTGGTCACAGTACTCTAGATGAGGTCTCACAAGAGCAGAATAGAGAGGGAGGATCACCTCCCTTGACCTATTGGTTCTGTGTGGATATTTATCCTCTCTTTCTGTGAATTCTCCCCAGCATAGTAAATTCTCATTTTGGCTTAGAAAAGCAGCCTGCTTTGCTCACATAATGATCTCTGACTTTCTGTGGGCTTCAAAGAGTCTGAGCACAATCCTTAGATTGGCAAAAGCATCTTAATCTCCAGTTCTTCCTGGAACCAGTTTTTAGTGTTATAAATAATGAGCTGTGTCATGGCAGGAGGAACCAAGCATTACATTTCCAACACAATTCTTTGGAGAATCCATATTGTTTTTTATTGTTTAATTTTGTGTTCACATTATCAGCCTCCTTACATTAAAATCCCAGTGTACAAGAAGGACAGTAATCTAAGGCAAACAAGCTAGCCACAGAAAAAATTCACCGATGATGCATGACAGTCTCTTCCTCAGACATCACCTGAGCTTGAGGAACTCTCTGTTATCCTTCCATGTCACACGCATGTCTCACATAATAAATGTCAGATAAATATCTTCACTATAGCTGATACCTTTGCTTGAGCTAACAAGAGGGAATTTCTGGAATGTCAGATAGCAAGATCCCTTCCTGAATGGCTCTTTGTTGCCCTTACTTTCAGCATCTTCTGTCAGAGCTATAAAAAAGTAACTTGAGTCCTCCTCTTACTAGGAGTTGTCACGACAAAGTGATAGCTAAATGATCACATTAATTAACCAGAGTAGCTTTCTGCTGGAGTGAAGCTAAGCTTTCTACACATATGATGCACATGTTTTTAAGCTTCTTTTGTTTGATTTACTACATTAGCATTGCTACAGTTTTATCTGTGCCCACTCCACCGCTGCCTTTTGCTCACAATGCATTTCATTACCTACTAGAGTATCTCTGATCACCTACTAGGCAAAAATCTGGGTAATCAAGACAATCATTATTCCCTAGCAGCTAGGGAACTTGCCATGCATGCTCAAATTTTGGAATACCAGTCTGTGCATAAACAATTTACTAATCCTACTTCTCTCTATTTGTTTTCTCTATCAACCAGTAAGGCCTGGCTGACACAGGAAGAAGCAATCTTGTGGTAATGAGATTTCAAAAGACAAGTTAAATTTGTTCCTGTAGAAAAAAACACTAGAAGTAGGAACTGCTGGGAATAAAAAATAGGATTATGGTAAGTTTACAGGCTCCAACAAGATCATCTGACACCAGAAAGGCCCCCTTTGCATAACCTCCATGTTTAGGCTAACACGAGACCAGGATGAAACAGGGATCATTTCCATGTGTGCGTATCTTTTTCTGCAGGAAGGTGTTCTCTTTGGATGATGTAAAAGCCTGTAAGGGAATCTTCCACCCTCAACTTAGTTTCTCTCAGAGATCATTATGGCTTTTGCTCTTGACAAATTGAGCAATCTCAGTTTCTAGAGCTATAAAATCCCTGAACAAGGACTTTATTCTCATGCTTAGTTTTATTTACTGACACCAGTGGGTTTTGTATTAACAATGGTTGTGTTGCTTTTGAAGTTTCCCATGATTTCCCCTTCTAGTGCCATAAACTGATTTTAAAGTAAGGTAGCTTGGTTTTCTAAGTTTCCTCTTGCCAGTAAAACAAAACTGTTATGGGTCACTGTTATGGGTAATGCAGACCATGTTCCCCTACACTCCTGCCCTCAGTTGCTGCTGTCTCTCTGTGGATCACATGGGAATCCTGAAATCAGTGTCCCAAGAAAAATTAGCACCATGAACAACCCAGGGACTTGAGCTAACCTGTCTAAAGGGTAATGCTTAACCCTGCTTAAAGAATTTGTAAATCTGCAGATGGTGAGTGCTAATCTCATAGAAATAACAACCAAATGTAGAGTGGTAGCAGTTCTCATGTTGTCTCTGCCCTTGCACACAAATAAGCATAGTAACTACAGAATTAACCCTCAGTATAGCCACAAGGACTGGTAATTCTGCTTGCATAAAAATGGCTGGTCTGGGATTAGAGCCACCAATTAAGAGATTTGCTGAGTAATAGAATGGCTGATTCTGGCACCACTGGAGACTGTGCTCCAACATTATACTCAAAGCAAGGTCATCTAGAGCTAGTTGTCCAAGACAAGACAATATATTTTTTATTATCTCCAAGGATGAAGATTTCCCAGCCCTCCTGAGCAATCTACTGCAGTGTTCGAACACCCTCACAGTAAAATAAAGTATTATGTTCAGACAGGATTTCCTGCCTTTCAGTTTGTACCCATGTATTTCAATGAATTTGTTCCCAAATCTATGTTATCACTTGTAGATACATTTCAAACAGTGCTTGATTCAACTGACTTAAAATAAGTCTCCAAGGCAATGTCTAACTAAATAAAAAAGGGTTATGTATAGACTAAGTTGCATCTATGGCCAAGACCACCTATGTGGTTGGTATGCCTGAGAGCAAGATGGAAGAGCTGGAAGCAGAACTTGGGAGTAAGATGAGGGACAAGCAGTGTGAATTGTTATGGACTATTTCTTGGATTCAATCTCTAGCAGTGATGTCAGCCACATAGCTGTCCTCTGTAAAAAGTAGCATTAATTTTCTCCTGGAGATGCCAGAGAGATCAGTTACACCCATAGTACTTATCATCCTCATCATGCAAAAGATTACCATTAATTAATTAGTATTCCATTGGCTCCTGAATTTATAGTCTCTAGCAAGGACACAGAAAGGGAGAAATTTTAAATACGTATTCTCCTAACACCAAAAAATGACTGTATGCTCTCTGTTACATAAAGATGTTGGAGACAGGTAAACTAAAACAGCCAGAAGTAATATTTCAAATACTGACAAAACATTCACAGGTTCACTGGTTTGTGGCTTGGAAGGGACCTCAGGGATCATTTAGTCCAACCTTAAGAGGTTGAAGCAGCCTACATTTTAAATGAGCTGGCCCAGAACCCTGTCAAGATGTGTCTTAAAATTGTCAAGTAGCCTCCAGATATTGTGTCTTCATCCTAGGTGTCTGGTGATTCCCCTAAAGTCTATCTTCATGCAAACATTTAATAATAAATTTAATAAATTTAATAATAAACTAGTTCCTTTTCTAGTTCATAGGTTCATAGAATGGTTCAGGTTGGACCTAGTTCCAAACCCCCTGCCATGAGCAAGGACACCCCCCACTAGACCAGGTTGCTCAAGGCCTCATCCAACCTGGCCTTGAACACTTTTAGGAAGGGGGCATCCACAACCTACCTGGGCAACCTGTTGCAGTGTCTCACCATCCTCATCATGAAGAACTTGTCTGACTTCCTGTCTAAATCTCCCCTCTTCCAGCTTGAAACAATTCCTCCTGCTCCTACCACTACAAGCCCTTAGAAACAGCCCTTCCCCAGCTTCCCTGTAGCTCCCTTAAGGTACTGCAAGACCACTATAAGCCCTCCCCAGTGTCTCCTCTTCTCCAGGCTGAACAGCCCCTACTCTCCCAGCCTGTCCCCATAGGAGAGGTGCTCCAGCCCTCCAGTCATCCTCATGGCCCTCCTCTGGACGCGTTACAACAGTCCAATATCTTTCCTGTGTTGGGGGCTCCAGAACTTGACACGGTACTCCAGATGGGGGTTTCACAAGATCAGAATAGAGGGAGAGGATCACCTCCCTCGACCTACTGGTCATGCTTCTCTTGATGTAGCCCAGGATATGGTTGGCTTTCTGGGCCACAAGCAAACATTGCTGGCTCATGTCGATGTTCTTGTTGACCAACAGCCTCAAGTCCTTCTCCTCAAGGCTGCTCTCAATCTGTTCCCCATCCAGCATGTATTTGTGCCTGGGATTGTCTCAACCTAGGTACAGGACCTTGCACTTGGCCTTGTTGAATCTGATGAGATTGGCACTGGCCCAGCTCNACGGTACTCCAGATGGGGGTTTCACAAGATCAGAATAGAGGGAGAGGATCACCTCCCTCGACCTACTGGTCATGCTTCTCTTGATGTAGCCCAGGATATGGTTGGCTTTCTGGGCCACAAGCAAACATTGCTGGCTCATGTCGATGTTCTTGTTGACCAACAGCCTCAAGTCCTTCTCCTCAAGGCTGCTCTCAATCTGTTCCCCATCCAGCATGTATTTGTGCCTGGGATTGTCTCAACCTAGGTACAGGACCTTGCACTTGGCCTTGTTGAATCTGATGAGATTGGCACTGGCCCAGCTCTCAAGCCTGTCCTGATCTGTATGGCATCTCTTCTCCCCAGCGTGTCCACCACACCACACAGCTTGGTGTCATCAGCAAACTTGCTGAGGGGACACTCAATGCCACTGTCCATATTTCTGACAAAGATTTTAGACAGCATTGGCCCCAGCACTGGCCCTTGAGGGATGCTGCTCATCACTGCTCTCCATTTGGACTTTGAGCCATTGACCACAAATCTCTGAGGGTGACCATCCAGCCGATTCATTATCCAGTGAGTGGTCCATTCATATTCTTCCAGTTTGGTGGCCAGGATGCCATGTGGGACAGTATCAAATGCTTTACACAAGTCTAGGTGGATGACATTGGTTGCTCTTCCCTTGTCCACTTGTGCTGTAATGCCATCATAAAAGGCCATAAAATCAGTGAGGCAGGATTTGCCTCTGATGAAGCCATGCTGGTTACCAATCACCTCTTCATTTTCCAGGGGCCTCAGCAGGGCCTTTAGGATGATCTGCTCCATGATCTTGCCAGGCATAGAGGTGAGGCTGACTGGCCTACAGCTCCCAGGGACTTCCTTTTTTTCCCCTTTTTAAAAATGGGGGTGATGTTTTCCCTTTTCCAGTCAGGAACTTCACCAGACTGCCATGATCTTTAAAATATGATGGCTAGTGGGTTGGCAACTCCATTTGTCAGTTCCCTCAGGACCTGTGGGCGGATTTCATCAGGCCTCATGGACTTGTGCATGTTTAGGTTCTTCAGATGGTCTCAAACCTGATCTTCACTGAAGAGCTGGTCTCTATCTTTGTCTACTGGGACTGTTGTAAGAGATAGGTTAGGAATGTTTGAAGGCCTCCAGAGGGAGTCCCTCTTCAACTACAATGAATTTTGAAATTCATTAATGTCAATAACTGGACATTTGGTTTTTATGAATTTGAGCATTTTTTGGACGTCTTAAAAACACCTGCTTCCTTCTATTGATGATTGATTTACTTGAGGAAGACCAATCCAAGATAGATACTTAACCACTAGACACAACCAAATTCCCAAATTGTAAATAAAAAAAGGCAGAATTCTTTGTTATGGGAAAGTTTCTTTATTTTCATATCTGTCTGTGGTATGATAAATCCTGTTTATCACACATTTGAGGATATACATAGTAGAGTCTCTTTGGCATTTCAAATATCTCTTATTTGTTTCATCTCAAGCTATAAGACTAGATCAGGCACCAAGGAGTTAAGTAATACTGAAGGGTATAAAGTCAAATCTTTCTTATGTCAGTGAGAAATAAAACTCTGAGAACAGCATACTATAGTTAGAAAAAATAGAAGAAAGTACTTGTTGATGTGATTTTTAACAATATAGCAAGACTTCCAGTGTTACCTGAGGGCACACATCCCTGGACAGTGCAAAAATATTTCTTCATTCTGTACTGTGTGTACTGTGTACAGAATTCTTATGTTATTTGTTATATTAGAAAGGTGTTCTGGAAAATTAAGTGAGTTGGTGGATATTTAATCTTTATTTTAAAAGAAAATAGGGCTAAATATTATTTAGACATGAGTTTGCTTTCTCTGCTAAGATTTGGATATGTTGACCGGTCTCAAGCGAAACTGGAAGACAAGTAGGGCTTTCCAAGACAGTTGTTACCACTCTTGTAATGAATACTGATGTCTGGGTAAAACAGACATCCAAGCTAATGGCTCAGCTAAGAGAAAGCTAAAGGATCTGGCTGGTGCCTCAGCACATGTGTTTGCTTAAGGTAACAGCCACATGGTTGCTTCTTATTCCAATGAGGTGCACTAGGGATATGGAGAAGCGTATAGATGTTATACTTTAAAAGCTGAGCAGAATCTTTAAGTTTGTCTGCTTTCTGCTGAAAAGTTTGGGTTTAAAAAATTGAAAAGTTTCTGTCCTCTCCCCACACCCCATCCCTTCACCTCCCCTCTCCTTTTCCTAGCAACTTTCACCTTCTTTCCCTTTTTCTCCATCTTAGACTATTCGGGTCTGCACCACCTGCTGCTGAGAAAACATGTATACTGCTTTTGAAGAACATTTGTGGCAGGAGAATAACCTCATCTTAACCTGTGGAATCTTCTTAGTTTGTTTGGATGATCCTGACTTTAGAGATTTATAAGGATTGAGACATTCTCTTAAAATGTCTGCAAACACCAAAATTTCAGAGAGAAGCAGGAGTTGTCTATAATGGACATAGTGGACATTTTATCTCTGTTTAGTGTAGGAGCATTGTGATGGAACACTGTTTGTCTGTTTCCACGTCTTGTGTGGTTTTTTTGCTGATATGTTGGGGAGGAAAGAATTAAAATATCTTGGTACATTTCTTCCTCAAATTGAGTTGTTTCATTGCTTGTAGACTTATAAGTGGTTTTGTTAAACCCTCCCTTCATGTCTGACACTTTAGCTAAATGTTCTGGATTAAAATATAGTTGGGGTCTCTAACCCACAACATTAATGATTTCCAGGAGGGAAGTATGGGGTGCAAGGTGGACCCACTACATAATGGTGACTCAAGGTGGAACACATGGGGATCAAGGACACACGACAAAGGGCTATTCTGGTGGAGGAGAGGTTGGAGGGGAAGACTGTCCATCTATAATGGACCTAGGCTTCCTTAATTTCTTGCTTATGAAAGAACTATGCTTTTTAAGCTCTTAACTTATTAAACATGTGGTACTGAGTATAATAGTAGAAGACTGAATTTGTTCTTTATTTGTTGATAGGAAATTGTTTTGACATAATACCTATCCAAAGGACATCTACCACTATATTCTGCCTGCTTACTTGTATACTTCCTTTCCTATGTTTTAACTGTTTTACCTACAGGCTGTTACTAAGCGTGCTTATTGCTATGCATATTATTATAGTTTATGCTGTAGCTATTTCTATGGGCAGATGGCCACATCTGTTTCTTTCTATCCTTGGCATTAAAAGATTTTAAATTGTGCTTAAGTTCTAATTTTAAAAAGAAAGGTTATTGAAGTGGGTAGGACTGGGAATGAGGATAAGAACTTTTCTTATCAGTGTAGAAGTACAGCAGCTGAAGGAATATAATCTCAGGAGCTAAGATGTGATTCTGAGAGCTTTACAATAAAAGCAAGGAGGTGGATATGCTACAGGTGTTTCAAGTCATAAACTGTGTGATAACACCACTTTTCAGCACTTTCAGAGCCCTTTAATAATGGCTCAAAATAAAGGAGTGCTCTGCACTCATGATTAAAATTGGTTTCAAAAGAAAGACTAAAATGTCTAGTCAGTACCTGTTCTGTGTGATGAAGGGAAAAGAGTAGGTCTCATAAACTGTAATGAAGGACTGCTTACTTATTTGATCTAAGGACAACAATTTGACAGTCATTTCTTCTCTTGACAATGGGACCAGAGGGCTCTCTGTGAGAACAGGAAAGCCACCCTCACTGCAGAAGTATATAACTGGCTGTGCAACTCACTGCATTCTCACACAGAATCGTGGAACGTCAGGGATTGCAAGACATCTTGAAAGATCATGTAGTCCAACCTCCCTGCCAGAGCACAGTAAGCCTGCAGCATCCAGTATTCCCACATGGTGTCCCATCCAATTAACTAACCAGGACCAACCCTGCTTAGCTTCTAGAGTTCAGGCAAGAGCAAGTGTTTTCAGGGTGGTATGGCCATAGTATGGCAAGAACAGCACGCTCTTTACACAAATGTAATGAAGATAGTATTTTTGAATCCTTCATCCCACTGTAGTCATTCTGATAAACCCTATTGTAGTGTGACCATTACAATGCCAGAATTCAAATGGCCATGACCCAGCAGATAAAACTGTACATACAGTCTTCACCATACAATACACACATAAATGAAGAATAATGCACTGCTTGTTATGTGTGTAATTAAAGGAAGGAAATTGCTACTGGTGGAAGACATCTTCAGCTAACCTAGTTAATTTTAAGCTAACTTAACACTAGAGTTCTTATAAATTTTGGTGTCATCTGAAAGGATAGATTTTTCTGTGTTTTGTACAGAAGGACCCATACGTGGCACTGGTGAGACCACATCTTGAGTACTGTGGTCAGTTTTGGGCACCTCAGTGCAATAGGGATATTGAGGTGCTGGACTTGGTCCAAGGAAAAGCAACAAGGTTGGTAAATTGTTTGGAGAACACGCTTACAAGGAGTGACTGAAGAAGCTGGGGCTGTTAATCTGAAGAAAAGGAGACTGAGGGGAGACGTTACTGCTGTCTACAATTACCTGAAAGGAGGTTGTAGAGAGGTAGGTAGGTCTCTGTGATTCTGTGATTCTTCTCACAAGTAATGAGTGATAGGACAAGAGGAAGTGGCCTCAAGTTGTTCCAGGAAAAGCTTAAGTTAGGCATTAGGAAAATGTTATTGGAAGCTTCATCAAGCACTGGAACGGGCTCCAGGAGGTGACTGAATCACCATACCTGGACATGTTTAAAATAAGGACATGGTTTATGAGCAGACAGGGTTAGACAGTTAGGTTAATGGTTGGACTTAATGATCTAGGATTCCTTTTCCAATCTAAACAATTCTATGATTCTATGATTTTAGGCTGGAGCATTCTAATCTTTATTAGGACATGTGATTTTTGTATCTATTACTTCCAGGTCTTTACAGATGGAGACAGAAATCAAGTTACATTTTTAAAACTTTTGTCAAGATAACATTATGATGAAACTTTTCTTTTTAGAATGAAGGCCAAAATGCTAAGATGCCATCCCAAGACTTACGTATGATCTGATAGGAACTCTTATAAAACCCACTTGTGCTACATATTGAGCAAGAAAAATAAGACTTCATCTTTGTGTTCTTTCTGAGAGTTATTATTCCTTTCCCTTCAAATACCTTGTCCACTTTATTTGTGGCTCCTTGATAAGTCTGCAGATGGGTAATTTCAAATTCATGCTGTTAAATCCCATATGCTTCAAGGAAACACAGAGTTCCATAATTTATCCTGTTTATATCACTGAATTCAAGAAGTCTGCTCAGGATCTAACTTCATCCTGCAAACTTTATTTTTTATAATTTATATTATGTGTGATGATTATTGATGTGACTTGAAATGAGAACTTCCACAGCTGCCTCTGCTATGGACATTTGGCCTTCATGCTGATACATGACAAGTATAATCTTATGAAATTACTATTTATCTTTTATGGTATATTTTTGTAAATTATGGAATCCTCCACTTTGTTTAAAATAGAGAAGTTTACTTTGGCTGTCTTTGAATTAGATTATTTTTACATTATCTCTTTCTTAAAGTGTTCTTTATGCTCATAGCACTCAAGATAGCATAGCTAACTAGATTCATATTTTGGGATTTTCGTATTAAGAAGTGCCTTTTTTTTCATGAGGAAGCATCAGCTGTGTTCAAAAAGGCTTGCTCAGGTCTCCCAGTATTCTCTATAGTGAGATTATCATGAGTTCAAACAAGACAGTTTGCATGAATAGCCAGTAGCATGTCATAATCCTGTATTCACCTATTTCCAATGTTCAGACACCATAGGTAAGCCATAGATTGACTGTGGATAAGGACATGATCTATCTAGACTTGTTTGTTTATATATCCATGCCCATTTGTCATATGCCCCACCAACAGCATATGGGATGCCACTACTTGAAAGTTCTCATGCGCTCTGTGTTGTGCTGTCACTGACTGAAGCTACCCTAAAGATGACCATTGTGAGATCAAACAAAATATATGCTAGACAACATTTTTCTATCAAATCAGCTTTGAAAGCAAGATATTACTTTAAAATGTATTTTATTTTCAAGTTTGTAGCAAAAACAGAAAGGAAAAATATATGCGATATGTCACAAGGACTATAATCTTCTGAACAGTATCTGGGGCTAATGAGGAATATTTGCTGGAGAAGAAATACAGCAGATTGTTCTGGAAATTTGCATCAAGGAAAATGTTTCTGGTTCAAGGAGTACAGAAAGCAAATAAAGGAGAGATTCTTTTATATCCAATGACAATTGTGAGAATTCAAGGCTAGAAGGTCAATTTAAGACTGACCATTAGAAGAAAGATTCATGATCATTCAGAACAAGAAGGACCAATAGCACCTGAGTAATAGAAGGTGAACTTCAATAATTTTACAGAATGTGTAAGATGAATGTAAAGGAAAATGCTTTTAAAGGGTTAGTGCCTTAAAAATAATACACACAATAACATAATACCCACCCACAGGTATGTACTATCCTACTGTGAAAAAAGGGAGAAAATACAATAAGCTATCAGCTTGATTAAATAGTGAACTGTGAATGAACCTTAAACACACAACAGAATCAGGCTGCAAGTAGAAACTAGGTCAGGATACTGAGATGAGTGATAAATATAACATGAACGTGCAGGAGCACAATTTTAAAAAGCCAAAGCTCAAAACAAGATGCATCTGCCAACAGATATCAATTGATTTATAAGTATGATTGTGACAGAGACAAGGTGAAGGAAAGTGTGAATTGCTCAACTGTTCAGAGAGAGAAAAAGCTATTTCTGCATAATACTCAGAAGGTCAATTTTGTAATTATAATACCACAGAATCATAGAATGGCTTAGGTTGGAAGGGACCACACAGATCATCTAGTTCCAAACCTCCTGAGGCAGGGACACTTTTCAGTAGATCAGGTTGCTCAGACCCATATACAGCCTGGCCTTGAACACTTCCAGGAAGGGGTCATCCACAGCTACTCTGGGGAACCTGTTCCAGTGCCTCATCATCCTCATAGAGAGCAATCTTTTTTCCTAAGATCCTATCTATTCACTGGTTTGGATGAGGGATTAGGGTGCACTGTCAGCAATTATGCTGGTGACACAAAGCTGGGTGGTGTGGCTGACACCCCAGCAGACTGTGCTGCCATTCAGTGAGACCTGGACAGGCTAGAGAGCTGGGCAGACAGAAATGGAAGGAGGTACAACAAGGGTAAGAATCTTGCATCTGGGCAAAAACAACCCCAGGGACCAGTACAGGTTGGGGACTGAGCTGTTGGAGAGCAGTGTAGGAGAAAGAGACCTGGGAGTCCTAGTGGACA